>CM056381.1:44659662-45112308 GCA_029718625.1 Synaphobranchus kaupii | reverse complement strand
CTTCTATCATTCTGAAATGAAATGGTTTTGTGAAAACAGGAAGTTTCCTTTTAATATCAATCTGAATTTAGAAGAAACACAGCATTTATATGACATTTTAGAGGGCTTTAATTTTGAAGTTCCACATCAGAATGTCCTGAGGGTCTCTGAGTGACACTCTGAGGTGTTCTTCTATCATTCTGAAGAGAAATAGATGTGTGAAAACAGGAAGTTTCCTTTTAATATCAATCTGAATTTAGAAGAAACACAGCATTTATATGACATTTTAGAGGGCTTTAATTTTGAAATTCCACATCAGAATCTCCTGAGGTTGTCAGAATGACACTGTGAGTTGGTCTTCTAGCATTGTTAAGTGAAGTGGTTTTGTGAAAACAGGAAGTTTCCTTTTAATATCAATCTGAATTTAGAAGAAACACAGCATTTATATGACATTTTAGAGGGCTTTAATTTTGAAATTCCACATCAGAATGTCCTGAGGTTCTCTGAGTGACACTCTGATGTGTTCTTCTATCATTCTAAAGAGAAATTGTTCAGTGAAAACAGGAAGTTTCCTTTTAATATCCATCTGAATTTAGAAGAAAAACAGCATTTATGTGACATTTTAGAGGGCATTAATTTAGAAATTCCACATCAGAATGTCCTGAGATTCTCTGAGTGACACTCTGATGTATTCTTCTATCATTCTGAAGAGAAATGGTTTTGTGAAAACAGGAAGTTTCCTTTTAATATCAATCTGAATTTAGAAGAAACACAGCATTTATATGACATTTTAGAGGGCATTAATTTAGAAATTCCACATCAGAATGTCCTGAGATTGTTTGAGTGACACTGTGAAGTATTCTTCTATCATTCTGACGTGAAATGGTTTTGTGAAAACAGGAAGTTTCCTTTTAATATCAATCTGAATTTAGAAGAAACACAGCATTTATATGACATTTTAGAGGGCATTAATATAGAAATTCCACATCAGAATGTCCTGAGATTGTCTGAGTGACACTTTGAAGTATTCTTCTATCATTCTGAATTGAAATGGTTTTGTGAAAATAGGAAGTTTCCTTTTAATATCAATCTGAATTTAGAAGAAACACAGCATTTATATGACATTTTAGAGGGCTTTAATTTTGAAATTCCACTTCAGAATCTCCTGAGGTTGTCAGAATGACACTGTGAGTTGGTCTTCTAGCATTGTGAAGTGAAGTGATTTTGTGAAAACAGGAAGTTTCCTTTTAATATAAATCTGAATTTAGAAGAAACAGCATTTATATGACATTTTAGAGGGCATTAATTTTGAAATACCACATCAGAATGTCCTGAGATTGTCTGAGTGACACTGTGACGTATTCTTCTATCATTCTGAAGTGAAATGGTTTTGTGAAAACAGGAAGTTTCCTTTTAATATCAATCTGAATTTAGAAGAAACACAGCTCTTATATGACATTTTAGAGGGCATTAATTTTGAAATACCACATCAGAATGTCCTGAGATTGTCTGAGTGACACTCTGACGTACTCTTCTATCATTCTGAAGTGAAATGGTTTTGTGAAAACAGGAAGTTTCCTTTTAATATCAATCTGAATTTAGAAGAAACACAGCTCTTATATGACATTTTAGAGGGCTTTAATTTTGAAATTCCACATCAGAATGTCCTGAGATTGGGAGTGTGACACCCTGAGGTGGTGTGCTATCATTCTTACGTGAAGTGGTTTTGTGAAAACAGGAAGTTTCCTTTTAATATCAATCTGAATTTAGAAGAAACACAGCATTTATATGACATTTTAGAGGGCTTTAATTTTGAAATTCCACATCAGAATGTCCTGAGGTTCTCTGAGTGACACTCTGATGTGTTCTTCTATCATTCTAAAGAGAAATTGTTCAGTGAAAACAGGAAGTTTCCTTTTAATATCCATCTGAATTTAGAAGAAAAACAGCATTTATGTGACATTTTAGAGGGCATTAATTTAGAAATTCCACATCAGAATGTCCTGAGATTCTCTGAGTGACACTCTGATGTATTCTTCTATCATTCTGAAGAGAAATGGTTTTGTGAAAACAGGAAGTTTCCTTTTAATATCAATCTGAATTTAGAAGAAACACAGCATTTATATGACATTTTAGAGGGCATTAATTTAGAAATTCCACATCAGAATGTCCTGAGATTGTTTGAGTGACACTGTGAAGTATTCTTCTATCATTCTGACGTGAAATGGTTTTGTGAAAACAGGAAGTTTCCTTTTAATATCAATCTGAATTTAGAAGAAACACAGCATTTATATGACATTTTAGAGGGCATTAATATAGAAATTCCACATCAGAATGTCCTGAGATTGTCTGAGTGACACTTTGAAGTATTCTTCTATCATTCTGAATTGAAATGGTTTTGTGAAAATAGGAAGTTTCCTTTTAATATCAATCTGAATTTAGAAGAAACACAGCATTTATATGACATTTTAGAGGGCTTTAATTTTGAAATTCCACTTCAGAATCTCCTGAGGTTGTCAGAATGACACTGTGAGTTGGTCTTCTAGCATTGTGAAGTGAAGTGATTTTGTGAAAACAGGAAGTTTCCTTTTAATATAAATCTGAATTTAGAAGAAACAGCATTTATATGACATTTTAGAGGGCATTAATTTTGAAATACCACATCAGAATGTCCTGAGATTGTCTGAGTGACACTGTGACGTATTCTTCTATCATTCTGAAGTGAAATGGTTTTGTGAAAACAGGAAGTTTCCTTTTAATATCAATCTGAATTTAGAAGAAACACAGCTCTTATATGACATTTTAGAGGGCATTAATTTTGAAATACCACATCAGAATGTCCTGAGATTGTCTGAGTGACACTCTGACGTACTCTTCTATCATTCTGAAGTGAAATGGTTTTGTGAAAACAGGAAGTTTCCTTTTAATATCAATCTGAATTTAGAAGAAACACAGCTCTTATATGACATTTTAGAGGGCTTTAATTTTGAAATTCCACATCAGAATGTCCTGAGATTGGGAGTGTGACACCCTGAGGTGGGTGTGCTATCATTCTGAAGTGAAATTGGTCAGGGAAAACAGGAAGTTTCCTTTTAATATCAATCTGAATTTAGAAGAAACACAGCATTTATATGACATTTTAGAGGGCTTTAATTTTGAAGTTCCACATCAGAATGTCCTGAGGTTCTCTGAGTGACACTCTGATCTGTTCTTCTATCATTCTAAAGAGAAATTGGTCAGTGAAAACAGGAAGTTTCCTTTTAATATCCATCTGAATTTAGAAGAAACACAGCATTTATGTGACAATTTAGAGGGCATTAATTTAGAAATTCCACATCAGAATGTCCTGAGATTGTCTGAGTGACACTCTGATGTATTGTTCTATCATTCCGAAGTGAAACGGTTTTGTGAAAACAGGAAGTTTCCTTTTAATATCAATCTGAATTTAGAAGAAACACAACTCTTATATGACATTTTAGAGGGCTTTAATTTTGAAATTCCACGTCAGAATGTCCTGAGAATGTCAGTGTGACACCCTGAGGTGGTGTGCTATCATTCTGAAGTGAAATCTGTTAGTGAAAACAGGAAGTTTCCTTTTAATATCAATCTGAATTTAGAAGAAACAGAGCATTTATATGACATTTTAGAGGGCTTTAATTTTGAAGTTCCACATCAGAATGTCCTGAGGTTCTCTGAGTGACACTCTGATGTATTCTTCTATCATTCTGAAGAGAAATGGTTTTGTGAAAACAGGAAGTTTCCTTTTAATATCAATCTGAATTTAGAAGAAACACAGCATTTATATGACATTTTAGAGGGCATTAATATAGAAATTCTACATCAGAATGTCCTGAGATTGTCTGAGTGACACTTTGAAGTATTCTTCTATCATTCTGCAATGAAATGGTTTTGTGAAAACAGGAAGTTTCCTTTTAATATCAATCTGAATTTAGAAGAAACACAGCATTTATATGACATTTTAGAGGGCTTTAATTTTGAAGTTCCACATCAGAATGTCCTGAGGGTCTCTGAGTGACACTCTGAGGTGTTCTTCTATCATTCTGAAGAGAAATAGATGTGTGAAAACAGGAAGTTTCCTTTTAATATCAATCTGAATTTAGAAGAAACACAGCATTTATATGACATTTTAGAGGGCTTTAATTTTGAAATTCCACATCAGAATCTCCTGAGGTTGTCAGAATGACACTGTGAGTTGGTCTTCTAGCATTGTTAAGTGAAGTGGTTTTGTGAAAACAGGAAGTTTCCTTTTAATATCAATCTGAATTTAGAAGAAACACAGCATTTATATGACATTTTAGAGGGCTTTAATTTTGAAATTCCACATCAGAATGTCCTGAGGTTCTCTGAGTGACACTCTGATGTGTTCTTCTATCATTCTAAAGAGAAATTGTTCAGTGAAAACAGGAAGTTTCCTTTTAATATCCATCTGAATTTAGAAGAAAAACAGCATTTATGTGACATTTTAGAGGGCATTAATTTAGAAATTCCACATCAGAATGTCCTGAGATTCTCTGAGTGACACTCTGATGTATTCTTCTATCATTCTGAAGAGAAATGGTTTTGTGAAAACAGGAAGTTTCCTTTTAATATCAATCTGAATTTAGAAGAAACACAGCATTTATATGACATTTTAGAGGGCATTAATTTAGAAATTCCACATCAGAATGTCCTGAGATTGTTTGAGTGACACTGTGAAGTATTCTTCTATCATTCTGACGTGAAATGGTTTTGTGAAAACAGGAAGTTTCCTTTTAATATCAATCTGAATTTAGAAGAAACACAGCATTTATATGACATTTTAGAGGGCATTAATATAGAAATTCCACATCAGAATGTCCTGAGATTGTCTGAGTGACACTTTGAAGTATTCTTCTATCATTCTGAATTGAAATGGTTTTGTGAAAATAGGAAGTTTCCTTTTAATATCAATCTGAATTTAGAAGAAACACAGCATTTATATGACATTTTAGAGGGCTTTAATTTTGAAATTCCACTTCAGAATCTCCTGAGGTTGTCAGAATGACACTGTGAGTTGGTCTTCTAGCATTGTGAAGTGAAGTGATTTTGTGAAAACAGGAAGTTTCCTTTTAATATAAATCTGAATTTAGAAGAAACAGCATTTATATGACATTTTAGAGGGCATTAATTTTGAAATACCACATCAGAATGTCCTGAGATTGTCTGAGTGACACTGTGACGTATTCTTCTATCATTCTGAAGTGAAATGGTTTTGTGAAAACAGGAAGTTTCCTTTTAATATCAATCTGAATTTAGAAGAAACACAGCTCTTATATGACATTTTAGAGGGCTTTAATTTTGAAATTCCACATCAGAATGTCCTGAGATTGGGAGTGTGACACCCTGAGGTGGTGTGCTATCATTCTGAAGTGAAATTGGTCAGTGAAAACAGGAAGTTTCCTTTTAATATCAATCTGAATTTAGAAGAAACACAGCATTTATATGACATTTTAGAGGGCTTTAATTTTGAAATTCCACATCAGAATGTCCTGAGGTTCTCTGAGTGACACTCTGATGTGTTCTTCTATCATTCTAAAGAGAAATTGGTCAGTGAAAACAGGAAGTTTCCTTTTAATATCCATCTGAATTTAGAAGAAACACAGCATTTATGTGACATTTTAGAGGGCATTAATTTTGAAATACCACATCAGAATGTCCTGAGATTGTCTGAGTGACACTCTGACGTATTCTTCTATCATTCGCAAGTAAAATGGTTTTGTGAAAACAGGAAGTTTCCTTTTAATATCAATCTGAATTTAGAAGAAACACAGCTCTTATATGACATTTTAGAGGGCTTTAATTTTGAAATTCAACATCAGAATGTCCTGAGATTGGGAATGTGACACCCTGAGGTGGTGTGCTATCATTCTGAAGTGA
Source organism: Synaphobranchus kaupii (assembly GCA_029718625.1). Classification (NCBI taxonomy): domain Eukaryota; kingdom Metazoa; phylum Chordata; class Actinopteri; order Anguilliformes; family Synaphobranchidae; genus Synaphobranchus; species Synaphobranchus kaupii. The sequence goes on along the minus strand of CM056381.1, from coordinate 45,106,413 downwards.
AATTGGTCAGTGAAAACAGGAAGTTTCCTTTTAATATCAATCTGAATTTAGAAGAAACACAGCATTTATATGACATTTTAGAGGGCTTTAATTTTGAAATTCCACATCAGAATGTCCTGAGGTTCTCTGAGTGACACTCTGATGTGTTCTTCTATCATTCTAAAGAGAAATTGGTCAGTGAAAACAGGAAGTTTCCTTTTAATATCCATCTGAATTTAGAAGAAAAACAGCATTTATGTGACATTTTAGAGGGCATTAATTCAGAAATTCCACAGCAGAATGTCCTGAGATTCTCTGAGTGACACTCTGATGTATTCTTCTATCATTCTGAAGAGAAATGGTTTTGTGAAAACAGGAAGTTTCCTTTTAATATCAATCTGAATTTAGAAGAAACACAGCATTTATATGACATTTTAGAGGGGATTAATTTAGAAATTCCACATCAGAATGTCCTGAGATTGTCTGAGTGACACTCTGAAGTATTCTTCTATCATTCTGAAGTGAAATGGTTTTGTGAAAACAGGAAGTTTCCTTTTAATATCAATCTGAATTTAGAAGAAACACAGCATTTATATGACATTTTAGAGGGCATTAATATAGAAATTCCACACCAGAATGTCCTGAGATTGTCTGAGTGACACTTTGAAGTATTCTTCTATCATTCTGAATTGAAATGGTTTTGTGAAAATAGGAAGTTTCCTTTTAATATCAATCTGAATTTAGAAGAAACACAGCATTTATATGACATTTTAGAGGGATTTAATTTTGAAGTTCCACATCAGAATGTCCTGAGGGTCTCTGAGTGACACTCTGAGGTGTTCTTCTATCATTCTGAAGAGAAATAGATTTGTGAAAACAGTAAGTTTCCTTTTAATATCAATCTGAATTTAGAAGAAACACAGCATTTATATGACATTTTAGAGGGCTTTAATTTTGAAATTCCACTTCAGAATCTCCTGAGGTTGTCAGAATGACACTGTGAGTTGGTCTTCTAGCATTGTGAAGTGAAGTGATTTTGTGAAAACAGGAAGTTTCCTTTTAATATCAATCTGAATTTAGAAGAAACAGCATTTATATGACATTTTAGAGGGCATTAATTTTGAAATTCCACATCAGAATGTCCTGAGATTGTCTGAGTGACACTCTGACGTATTCTTCTATCATTCTGAAGTGAAATGGCTTGGTGAAAACAGGAAGTTTCCTTTTAATATCAATCTGAATTTAGAAGAAACACAGCATTTATATGACATTTTAGAGGGCTTTAATTTTGAAATTCCACATCAGAATGTCCTGAGGTTCTCTGAGTGACACTCTGATGTGTTCTTCTATCATTCTCAAGAGAAATTGGTCAGTGAAAACAGGAAGTTTCCTTTTAATATCAATCTGAATTGAGAAGAAACACAGCTCTTATATGAAATTTTAGAGGGCTTTAATTTTGTAATTCCACATCAGAATGTCCTGAGGTTGTCTGAGTGACACTATGAGGTGTTCTTATATCATTCTGAAGTGAAATTGGACAGTGAAGACAGGAAGTTTCCTTTTAATATCAATCTGAATTTAGAAGAAACACAGCATTATATGACATTTTAGAGGGCATTAATTTTGAAATTCCACATCAGAATGTCCTGAGATTGTCTGACTGACACTCTGACGTGTTCTTCTATCATTGGGAAGAGAAATGGTTTTGTGAAAACAGGAAGTTTCCTTTTAATATCAATCTGAATTTAGAAGAAACACAGCATTATATGACAATTTAGAGGGCATTAATTTTGAAATTCCACATCAGAATGTCCTGAGATTGTCTGACTGACACTCTGAGGTGTTCTTATATCATTGTGAAGAGAAATGGTTTTGTGAAAACAGGAAGTTTCCTTTTAATATCAATCTGAATTTAGAAGAAACACAGCATTATATGACATTTTAGAGGGCATTCATTTTGAAATTCCACATCAGAATGTCCTGAGATTGTCTGACTGACACTCTGACGTGTTCTTATATCATCCTGAAGAGAAATGGTTTTGTGAAAACAGGAAATTTCCTTTTAATATCGATCTGAATTTAGAAGAAACACAGCATTTATATGACATTTTAGAGGGCTTTAATTTTGAAATTTCACATCAGAATGTCCTGAGGTTCTCTGAGTGACACTCTGATGTGTTCTTCTATCATTCTGAAGAGAAATGGTTTTGTGAAAACAGGAAGTTTCCTTTTAATATCAATCTGAATTTAGAAGAAACACAGCATTATATGACATTTTAGAGGGCATTAATTTTGAAATTCCACATCAGAATGTCCTGAGATTGTCTGACTGACACTCTGACGTGTTCTTATATCATCCTGAAGAGAAATGGTTTTGTGAAAACAGGAAGTTTCCTTTTAATATCAATCTGAATTTAGAAGAAACACAGCATTTATATGACATTTTAGAGGGCTTTAATATTGAAATTTCACATCAGAATGTCCTGAGGTTCTCTGAGTGACACTCTGAGGTGTTCTTCTATCATTCTGACGAGAAATGGTTTTGTGAAAACAGGAAGTTTCCTTTTAATATCAATCTGAATTTAGAAGAAACACAGCATTATATGACATTTTAGAGGGCATTAATTTAGAAATTCCATATCAGAATGTCCTGAGATTGTATGAGTGACACTCTGATGTATTCTTCTATCATTCTGATGAGAAATGGTTTTGTGAAAACAGGTTTGCTTTTAATATGAATCTGAATTGAGAAGAAACACAGCTCTTATATGACATTTTAGAGGGCTTTAATTTTGAAATTCCACATTAGAATGTCCTGAGATTGTCAGTGTGACACCCTGAGGTGGTGTGCTATCATTCTGAAGTGAAATTGGTCCATGAAAACAGGACGTTTCCTTTGAATATCAATCTGAATTTAGAAGAAACACAGCATTTATATGACATTTTAGAGGGCATTAATATAGAAATTCCACATCAGAATGTCCTGAGATTGTCTGAGTGACACTTTGAAGTATTCTTCTATCATTCTGAATTGAAATGGTTTTGTGAAAATAGGAAGTTTCCTTTTAATATCAATCTGAATTTAGAAGAAACACAGCATTTATATGACATTTTAGAGGGATTTAATTTTGAAGTTCCACATCAGAATGTCCTGAGGGTCTCTGAGTGACACTCTGAGGTGTTCTTCTATCATTCTGAAGAGAAATAGATTTGTGAAAACAGGAAGTTTCCTTTTAATATCAATCTGAATTTAGAAGAAACACAGCATTTATATGACATTTTAGAGGGCTTTAATTTTGAAATTCCACTTCAGAATCTCCTGAGGTTGTCAGAATGACACTGTGAGTTGGTCTTCTAGCATTGTGAAGTGAAGTGATTTTGTGAAAACAGGAAGTTTCCTTTTAATATCAATCTGAATTTAGAAGAAACAGCATTTATATGACATTTTAGAGGGCATTAATTTTGAAATTCCACATCAGAATGTCCTGAGATTGTCTGAGTGACACTCTGACGTATTCTTCTATCATTCTGAAGTGAAATGGCTTGGTGAAAACAGGAAGTTTCCTTTTAATATCAATCTGAATTTAGAAGAAACACAGCATTTATATGACATTTTAGAGGGCTTTAATTTTGAAATTCCACATCAGAATGTCCTGAGGTTCTCTGACTGACACTCTGATGTGTTCTTCTATCATTCTCAAGAGAAATTGGTCAGTGAAAACAGGAAGTTTCCTTTTAATATCAATCTGAATTGAGAAGAAACACAGCTCTTATATGACATTTTAGAGGGCTTTAATTTTGTAATTCCACATCAGAATGTCCTGAGGTTGTCTGAGTGACACTATGAGGTGTTCTTATATCATTCTGAAGTGAAATTGGTCAGTGAAGACAGGAAGTTTCCTTTTAATATCAATCTGAATTTAGAAGAAACACAGCATTATATGACATTTTAGAGGGCATTAATTTTGAAATTCCACATCAGAATGTCCTGAGATTGTCTGACTGACACTCTGACGTGTTCTTCTATCATTGGGAAGAGAAATGGTTTTGTGAAAACAGGAAGTTTCCTTTTAATATCAATCTGAATTTAGAAGAAACACAGCATTATATGACAATTTAGAGGGCATTAATTTTGAAATTCCACATCAGAATGTCCTGAGATTGTCTGACTGACACTCTGAGGTGTTCTTATATCATTGTGAAGAGAAATGGTTTTGTGAAAACAGGAAGTTTCCTTTTAATATCAATCTGAATTTAGAAGAAACACAGCATTATATGACATTTTAGAGGGCATTAATTTTGAAATTCCACATCAGAATGTCCTGAGATTGTCTGACTGACACTCTGACGTGTTCTTATATCATCCTGAAGAGAAATGGTTTTGTGAAAACAGGAAATTTCCTTTTAATATCGATCTGAATTTAGAAGAAACACAGCATTTATATGACATTTTAGAGGGCTTTAATTTTGAAATTTCACATCAGAATGTCCTGAGGTTCTCTGAGTGACACTCTGATGTGTTCTTCTATCATTCTGAAGAGAAATGGTTTTGTGAAAACAGGAAGTTTCCTTTTAATATCAATCTGAATTTAGAAGAAACACAGCATTATATGACATTTTAGAGGACATTAATTTTGAAATTCCACATCAGAATGTCCTGAGATTGTCTGACTGACACTCTGACGTGTTCTTATATCATTCTGAAGAGAAATGGTTTTGTGAAAACAGGAAGTTTCCTTTTAATATCAATCTGAATTTAGAAGAAACACAGCATTTATATGACATTTTAGAGGGCTTTAATTTTGAAATTTCACTTCAGAATGTCCTGAGGTTCTCTGAGTGACACTCTGAGGTGTTCTTCTATCATTCTGAAGAGAAATGGTTTTGTGAAAACAGGAAGTTTCCTTTTAATATCAATCTGAATTTAGAAGAAACACAGCATTATATGACATTTTAGAGGGCATTAATTTAGAAATTCCATATCAGAATGTCCTGAGATTGTATGAGTGACACTCTGATGTATTCTTCTATCATTCTGATGAGAAATGGTTTTGTGAAAACAGGTTTGCTTTTAATATGAATCTGAATTGAGAAGAAACACAGCTCTTATATGACATTTTAGAGGGCTTTAATTTTGAAATTCCACATTAGAATGTCCTGAGATTGTCAGTGTGACACCCTGAGGTGGTGTGCTATCATTCTGAAGTGAAATTGGTCCATGAAAACAGGACGTTTCCTTTGAATATCAATCTGAATTTAGAAGAAACACAGCATTTATATGACATTTTAGAGGGCATTAATATAGAAATTCCACATCAGAATGTCCTGAGATTGTCTGAGTGACACTTTGAAGTATTCTTCTATCATTCTGAATTGAAATGGTTTTGTGAAAATAGGAAGTTTCCTTTTAATATCAATCTGAATTTAGAAGAAACACAGCATTTATATGACATTTTAGAGGGATTTAATTTTGAAGTTCCACATCAGAATGTCCTGAGGGTCTCTGAGTGACACTCTGAGGTGTTCTTCTATCATTCTGAAGAGAAATAGATTTGTGAAAACAGGAAGTTTCCTTTTAATATCAATCTGAATTTAGAAGAAACACAGCATTTATATGACATTTTAGAGGGCTTTAATTTTGAAATTCCACTTCAGAATCTCCTGAGGTTGTCAGAATGACACTGTGAGTTGGTCTTCTAGCATTGTGAAGTGAAGTGATTTTGTGAAAACAGGAAGTTTCCTTTTAATATCAATCTGAATTTAGAAGAAACAGCATTTATATGACATTTTAGAGGGCATTAATTTTGAAATTCCACATCAGAATGTCCTGAGATTGTCTGAGTGACACTCTGACGTATTCTTCTATCATTCTGAAGTGAAATGGCTTGGTGAAAACAGGAAGTTTCCTTTTAATATCAATCTGAATTTAGAAGAAACACAGCATTTATATGACATTTTAGAGGGCTTTAATTTTGAAATTCCACATCAGAATGTCCTGAGGTTCTCTGACTGACACTCTGATGTGTTCTTCTATCATTCTCAAGAGAAATTGGTCAGTGAAAACAGGAAGTTTCCTTTTAATATCAATCTGAATTGAGAAGAAACACAGCTCTTATATGACATTTTAGAGGGCTTTAATTTTGTAATTCCACATCAGAATGTCCTGAGGTTGTCTGAGTGACACTATGAGGTGTTCTTATATCATTCTGAAGTGAAATTGGTCAGTGAAGACAGGAAGTTTCCTTTTAATATCAATCTGAATTTAGAAGAAACACAGCATTATATGACATTTTAGAGGGCATTAATTTTGAAATTCCACATCAGAATGTCCTGAGATTGTCTGACTGACACTCTGACGTGTTCTTCTATCATTGGGAAGAGAAATGGTTTTGTGAAAACAGGAAGTTTCCTTTTAATATCAATCTGAATTTAGAAGAAACACAGCATTATATGACAATTTAGAGGGCATTAATTTTGAAATTCCACATCAGAATGTCCTGAGATTGTCTGACTGACACTCTGAGGTGTTCTTATATCATTGTGAAGAGAAATGGTTTTGTGAAAACAGGAAGTTTCCTTTTAATATCAATCTGAATTTAGAAGAAACACAGCATTATATGACATTTTAGAGGGCATTAATTTTGAAATTCCACATCAGAATGTCCTGAGATTGTCTGACTGACACTCTGACGTGTTCTTATATCATCCTGAAGAGAAATGGTTTTGTGAAAACAGGAAATTTCCTTTTAATATCGATCTGAATTTAGAAGAAACACAGCATTTATATGACATTTTAGAGGGCTTTAATTTTGAAATTTCACATCAGAATGTCCTGAGGTTCTCTGAGTGACACTCTGATGTGTTCTTCTATCATTCTGAAGAGAAATGGTTTTGTGAAAACAGGAAGTTTCCTTTTAATATCAATCTGAATTTAGAAGAAACACAGCATTATATGACATTTTAGAGGGCATTAATTTTGAAATTCCACATCAGAATGTCCTGAGATTGTCTGACTGACACTCTGACGTGTTCTTATATCATTCTGAAGAGAAATGGTTTTGTGAAAACAGGAAGTTTCCTTTTAATATCAATCTGAATTTAGAAGAAACACAGCATTTATATGACATTTTAGAGGGCTTTAATTTTGAAATTTCACTTCAGAATGTCCTGAGGTTCTCTGAGTGACACTCTGAGGTGTTCTTCTATCATTCTGACGAGAAATGGTTTTGTGAAAACAGGAAGTTTCCTTTTAATATCAATCTGAATTTAGAAGAAACACAGCATTATATGACATTTTAGAGGGCATTAATTTAGAAATTCCATATCAGAATGTCCTGAGATTGTATGAGTGACACTCTGATGTATTCTTCTATCATTCTGATGAGAAATGGTTTTGTGAAAACAGGTTTGCTTTTAATATGAATCTGAATTGAGAAGAAACACAGCTCTTATATGACATTTTAGAGGGCTTTAATTTTGAAATTCCACATTAGAATGTCCTGAGATTGTCAGTGTGACACTCTGAGGTGGTGTGCTATCATTCTGAAGTGAAATTGGTCCATGAAAACAGGACGTTTCCTTTGAATATCAATCTGAATTTAGAAGAAACACAGCATTTATATGACATTTTAGAGGGCATTAATATAGAAATTCCACATCAGAATGTCCTGAGATTGTCTGAGTGACACTTTGAAGTATTCTTCTATCATTCTGAATTGAAATGGTTTTGTGAAAATAGGAAGTTTCCTTTTAATATCAATCTGAATTTAGAAGAAACACAGCATTTATATGACATTTTAGAGGGATTTAATTTTGAAGTTCCACATCAGAATGTCCTGAGGGTCTCTGAGTGACACTCTGAGGTGTTCTTCTATCATTCTGAAGAAAAATAGATTTGTGAAAACAGGAAGTTTCCTTTTAATATCAATCTGAATTTAGAAGAAACACAGCATTTATATGACATTTTAGAGGGCTTTAATTTTGAAATTCCACTTCAGAATCTTCTGAGGTTGTCAGAATGACACTGTGAGTTGGTCTTCTAGCATTGTGAAGTGAAGTGATTTTGTGAAAACAGGAAGTTTCCTTTTAATATCAATCTGAATTTAGAAGAAACAGCATTTATATGACATTTTAGAGGGCATTAATTTTGAAATTCCACATCAGAATGTCCTGAGATTGTCTGAGTGACACTCTGACGTATTCTTCTATCATTCTGAAGTGAAATGGCTTGGTGAAAACAGGAAGTTTCCTTTTAATATCAATCTGAATTTAGAAGAAACACAGCATTTATATGACATTTTAGAGGGCTTTAATTTAGAAGTTCCACATCAGAATGTCCTGAGGTTATCTGAGTGACACTGTGAGGTGTTCTTCTATCATTCTGAAGAGAAATGGTTTTGTGAAAACAGGAAGTTTCCTTTTAATATCAATCTGAATTTAGAAGAAACACAACTCTTATATGACATTTTAGAGGGCTTTAATTTTGAAATTCCACGTCAGAATGTCCTGAGATTGTCAGAGTGACACCGTGAGGTGGTGTGCTATCACTCTGAAGTGAAATTGGTCAGTGAAAACAGGAAGTTTCCTTTTAATATCAATCTGAATTTAGAAGAAACACAGCATTTATATGACATTTTAGAGGGCTTTAATTTTGAAATTCCACATCAGAATGTCCAGAGGTTCTCTGAGTGACACTCTGATGTGTTCTTCTATCATTCTCAAGAGAAATTGGTCAGTGAAAACAGGAAGTTTCCTTTTAATATCAATCTGAATTGAGAAGAAACACAGCTCTTATATGACATTTTAGAGGGCTTTAATTTTGTAATTCCACATCAGAATGTCCTGAGGTTGTCTGAGTGACACTATGAGGTGTTCTTATATCATTCTGAAGTGAAATTGGTCAGTGAAGACAGGAAGTTTCCTTTTAATATCAATCTGAATTTAGAAGAAACACAGCATTATATGACATTTTAGAGGGCATTAATTTTGAAATTCCACATCAGAATGTCCTGAGATTGTCTGCCTGACACTCTGACGTGTTCTTCTATCATTGGGAAGAGAAATGGTTTTGTGAAAACAGGAAGTTTCCTTTTAATATCAATCTGAATTTAGAAGAAACACAGCATTATATGACATTTTAGAGGGCATTAATTTTGAAATTCCACATCAGAATGTCCTGAGATTGTCTGACTGACACTCTGACGTGTTCTTATATCATCCTGAAGAGAAATGGTTTTGTGAAAACAGGAAATTTCCTTTTAATATCGATCTGAATTTAGAAGAAACACAGCATTTATATGACATTTTAGAGGGCTTTAATTTTGAAATTTCACATCAGAATGTCCTGAGGTTCTCTGAGTGACACTCTGATGTGTTCTTCTATCATTCTGAAGAGAAATGGTTTTGTGAAAACAGGAAGTTTCCTTTTAATATCAATCTGAATTTAGAAGAAACACAGCATTATATGACATTTTAGAGGGCATTAATTTTGAAATTCCACATCAGAATGTCCTGAGATTGTCTGACTGACACTCTGACGTGTTCTTATATCATTCTGAAGAGAAATGGTTTTGTGAAAACAGGAAGTTTCCTTTTAATATCAATCTGAATTTAGAAGAAACACAGCATTTATATGACATTTTAGAGGGCTTTAATTTTGAAATTTCACATCAGAATGTCCTGAGGTTCTCTGAGTCACACTCTGAGGTGTTCTTCTATCATTCTGATGAGAAATGGTTTTGTGAAAACAGGAAGTTTCCTTTTAATATCAATCTGAATTTAGAAGAAACACAGCATTATATGACATTTTAGAGGGCATTAATTTAGAAATTCCATATCAGAATGTCCTGAGATTGTCTGACTGACACTCTGAGGTGTTCTTATATCATTGTGAAGAGAAATGGTTTTGTGAAAACAGGAAGTTTCCTTTTAATATCAATCTGAATTTAGAAGAAACACAGCATTATATGACATTTTAGAGGGCATTAATTTTGAAATTCCACATCAGAATGTCCTGAGATTGTCTGACTGACACTCTGACGTGTTCGTATATCATCCTGAAGAGAAATGGTTTTGTGAAAACAGGAAATTTCCTTTTAATATCGATCTGAATTTAGAAGAAACACAGCAATTATATGACATTTTAGAGGGCTTTAATTTTGAAATTTCACATCAGAATGTCCTGAGGTTCTCTGAGTGACACTCTGATGTGTTCTTCTATCATTCTGAAGAGAAATGGTTTTGTGAAAACAGGAAGTTTCCTTTTAATATCAATCTGAATTTAGAAGAAACACAGCATTATATGACATTTTAGAGGGCATTAATTTTGAAATTCCACATCAGAATGTCCTGAGATTGTCTGACTGACACTCTGACGTGTTCTTATATCATTCTGAAGAGAAATGGTTTTGTGAAAACAGGAAGTTTCCTTTTAATATCAATCTGAATTTAGAAGAAACACAGCATTTATATGACATTTTAGAGGGCTTTAATTTTGAAATTTCACATCAGAATGTCCTGAGGTTCTCTGAGTGACACTCTGAGGTGTTCTTCTATCATTCTGACGAGAAATGGTTTTGTGAAAACAGGAAGTTTCCTTTTAATATCAATCTGAATTTAGAAGAAACACAGCATTATATGACATTTTAGAGGGCATTCATTTTGAAATTCCACATCAGAATGTCCTGAGATTGTCTGACTGACACTCTGACATGTTCTTATATCATCCTGAAGAGAAATGGTTTTGTGAAAACAGGAAATTTCCTTTTAATATCGATCTGAATTTAGAAGAAACACAGCATTTATATGACATTTTAGAGGGCTTTAATTTTGAAATTTCACATCAGAATGTCCTGAGGTTCTCTGAGTGACACTCTGATGTGTTCTTCTATCATTCTGAAGAGAAATGGTTTTGTGAAAACAGGAAGTTTCCTTTTAATATCAATCTGAATTTAGAAGAAACACAGCATTATATGACATTTTAGAGGGCATTAATTTTGAAATTCCACATCAGAATGTCCTGAGATTGTCTGACTGACACTCTGACGTGTTCTTATATCATTCTGAAGAGAAATGGTTTTGTGAAAACAGGAAGTTTCCTTTTAATATCAATCTGAATTTAGAAGAAACACAGCATTTATATGACATTTTAGAGGGCTTTAATTTTGAAATTTCACATCAGAATGTCCTGAGGTTCTCTGAGTCACACTCTGAGGTGTTCTTCTATCATTCTGACGAGAAATGGTTTTGTGAAAACAGGAAGTTTCCTTTTAATATCAATCTGAATTTAGAAGAAACACAGCATTATATGACATTTTAGAGGGCATTAATTTAGAAATTCCATATCAGAATGTCCTGAGATTGTCTGACTGACACTCTGAGGTGTTCTTATATCATTGTGAAGAGAAATGGTTTTGTGAAAACAGGAAGTTTCCTTTTAATATCAATCTGAATTTAGAAGAAACACAGCATTATATGACATTTTAGAGGGCATTAATTTTGAAATTCCACATCAGAATGTCCTGAGATTGTCTGACTGACACTCTGACGTGTTCGTATATCATCCTGAAGAGAAATGGTTTTGTGAAAACAGGAAATTTCCTTTTAATATCGATCTGAATTTAGAAGAAACACAGCAATTATATGACATTTTAGAGGGCTTTAATTTTGAAATTTCACATCAGAATGTCCTGAGGTTCTCTGAGTGACACTCTGATGTGTTCTTCTATCATTCTGAAGAGAAATGGTTTTGTGAAAACAGGAAGTTTCCTTTTAATATCAATCTGAATTTAGAAGAAACACAGCATTATATGACATTTTAGAGGGCATTAATTTTGAAATTCCACATCAGAATGTCCTGAGATTGTCTGACTGACACTCTGACGTGTTCTTATATCATTCTGAAGAGAAATGGTTTTGTGAAAACAGGAAGTTTCCTTTTAATATCAATCTGAATTTAGAAGAAACACAGCATTTATATGACATTTTAGAGGGCTTTAATTTTGAAATTTCACATCAGAATGTCCTGAGGTTCTCTGAGTGACACTCTGAGGTGTTCTTCTATCATTCTGACGAGAAATGGTTTTGTGAAAACAGGAAGTTTCCTTTTAATATCAATCTGAATTTAGAAGAAACACAGCATTATATGACATTTTAGAGGGCATTAATTTAGAAATTCCATATCAGAATGTCCTGAGATTGTCTGAGTGACACTCTGATGTATTCTTCTATCATTCTGATGAGAAATGGTTTTGTGAAAACAGGTTTGCTTTTAATATGAATCTGAATTGAGAAGAAACACAGCTCTTATATGACATTTTAGAGGGCTTTAATTTTGAAATTCCACATTAGAATGTCCTGAGATTGTCAGTGTGACACCCTGAGGTGGTGTGCTATCATTCTGAAGTGAAATTGGTCCATGAAAACAGGACGTTTCCTTTGAATATCAATCTGAATTTAGAAGAAACACAGCATTTATATGACATTTTAGAGGGCTTTAATTTAGAAGTTCCACATCAGAATGTCCTGAGGTTATCTGAGTGACACTGTGAGGTGTTCTTCTATCATTCTGAAGAGAAATGGTTTTGTGAAAACAGGAAGTTTCCTTTTAATATCAATCTGAATTTAGAAGAAACACAACTCTTATATGACATTTTAGAGGGCTTTAATTTTGAAATTCCACGTCAGAATGTCCTGAGATTGTCAGAGTGACACCCTGAGGTGGTGTGCTATCATTCTGAAGTGAAATTGGTCAGTGAAAACAGGAAGTTTCCTTTTAATATCAATCTGAATTTAGAAGAAACACAGCATTTATATGACATTTTAGAGGGCTTTAATTTTGAAATTCCACATCAGAATGTCCTGAGGTTCTCTGAGTGACACTCTGATGTGTTCTTCTATCATTCTCAAGAGAAATTGGTCAGTGAAAACAGGAAGTTTCCTTTTAATATCAATCTGAATTGAGAAGAAACACAGCTCTTATATGACATTTTAGAGGGCTTTAATTTTGTAATTCCACATCAGAATGTCCTGAGGTTGTCTGAGTGACACTATGAGGTGTTCTTATATCATTCTGAAGTGAAATGGCTTGGTGAAAACAGGAAGTTTCCTTTTAATATCAATCTGAATTTAGAAGAAACACAGCATTTATATGACATTTTAGAGGGCTTTAATTTTGAAATTCCACATCAGAATGTCCTGAGGTTCTCTGAGTGACACTCTGATCTGTTCTTCTATCATTCTCAAGAGAAATTGGTCAGTGAAAACAGGAAGTTTCCTTTTAATATCAATCTGAATTGAGAAGAAACACAGCTCTTATATGACATTTTAGAGGGCTTTAATTTTGTAATTCCACATCAGAATGTCCTGAGGTTGTCTGAGTGACACTATGAGGTGTTCTTATATCATTCTGAAGTGAAATTGGTCAGTGAAGACAGGAAGTTTCCTTTTAATATCAATCTGAATTTAGAAGAAACACAGCATTATATGACATTTTAGAGGGCATTCATTTTGAAATTCCACATCAGAATGTCCTGAGATTGTCTGACTGACACTCTGACGTGTTCTTCTATCATTGGGAAGAGAAATGGTTTTGTGAAAACAGGAAGTTTCCTTTTAATATCAATCTGAATTTAGAAGAAACACAGCATTATATGACAATTTAGAGGGCATTAATTTTGAAATTCCACATCAGAATGTCCTGAGATTGTCTGACTGACACTCTGAGGTGTTCTTATATCATTGTGAAGAGAAATGGTTTTGTGAAAACAGGAAGTTTCCTTTTAATATCAATCTGAATTTAGAAGAAACACAGCATTATATGACATTTTAGAGGGCATTAATTTTGAAATTCCACATCAGAATGTCCTGAGATTGTCTGACTGACACTCTGACGTGTTCGTATATCATCCTGAAGAGAAATGGTTTTGTGAAAACAGGAAATTTCCTTTTAATATCGATCTGAATTTAGAAGAAACACAGCAATTATATGACATTTTAGAGGGCTTTAATTTTGAAATTTCACATCAGAATGTCCTGAGGTTCTCTGAGTGACACTCTGATGTGTTCTTCTATCATTCTGAAGAGAAATGGTTTTGTGAAAACAGGAAGTTTCCTTTTAATATCAATCTGAATTTAGAAGAAACACAGCATTATATGACATTTTAGAGGGCATTAATTTTGAAATTCCACATCAGAATGTCCTGAGATTGTCTGACTGACACTCTGACGTGTTCTTATATCATTCTGAAGAGAAATGGTTTTGTGAAAACAGGAAGTTTCCTTTTAATATCAATCTGAATTTAGAAGAAACACAGCATTTATATGACATTTTAGAGGGCTTTAATTTTGAAATTTCACATCAGAATGTCCTGAGGTTCTCTGAGTGACACTCTGAGGTGTTCTTCTATCATTCTGATGAGAAATGGTTTTGTGAAAACAGGAAGTTTCCTTTTAATATCAATCTGAATTTAGAAGAAACACTGTAATGTTCCGCTCCCTTCCTGTCCGTTTTCCGTGTTTTCCTGTTTTCCCTCCGTGTCATGTTGGATCCCTTTGTCCGTGTTTTCCCCGCTGCCGCGGACTAGGCGTGTCCTTCCCTGTCTTGTTCGTCTGGTTGTTTTGTCTTACTTCCGCCTTTCACTCCCTCCCCCTCGTTGCATGCATTGCCTCACCTGGTGTCTTGCAATCACTCCCGGTTTATGTTCACACCTGTACCGTATTTAGTCCTGTCAGTTAGCTCACTATATAGTCTTTCGGCTGGCTGCCAGTCGGCGCCAGTTCGTTAACTATCGTCACTTGGTGTTAGTGCTCGACTCGTTATCTGGTCTCCCTGCGTGAACTATTCGCTTAGTTGTGGAATGTGTTTCCCGTGCAGCTTTAGTTCTTCGCAAAACTACGGATTGGTAGTTTACCTCCCGCACAATTTCCTGTCTTTATTGTGTAGCTAACCTGTTTCCCTTCTCCTCCATCTAACCCTGCACCCATTCTCCCGTGGCAGTGTTCGTGTTCCCCGTGTTCGTTGTGTGTGTTGCGGTACCTCCACCTCCAGCGCGTGTAGGCTCCGAGGTGATTCGTTACCTGGCTACCCTCCAGTTGTTCCTGTCCGACCGAAGAGACCACCCAGTTCTTCGGCGCCGGCTCCTGGAGCTCTGGAGACAGTCAGCTACTTACGGACCTACCGCAGCTGCGCCACATCACTCTGTCCTGCCGTGCTACATCAAACCACCTGACTTCCAAACCCGGCACCTCCGTGAGAACCTCCCGGTCTTTCCCGTGCCTTCCCTTGCACTAACCCCCCTCTGTTGTTTTGTTTCTCTGTACCGGTGCAGTCAGTCCGGTCCAGTTCCTGCCCTGCCGTAGTGAGTCGCTCCCCTGCCAGTTCCAGTCCAGTCCGGGCGTGAGTTGTACAAACTACTCGCTCAAGGTCCAGTTCCGGTTTGGAACATTCCGTTTCATACACGGATTCCTGTGTGGACCTCCCGTTCAGTCCAGTCCAGTTCCGGTTTGGAACATTCCGTTCCAGAACCCGATTCCCGTGTGGACCTCCCGGTCCAGTTCCAGTCCAGTCCAGTTCCGGTTTGGAACATTCCGTTCCAGTACCCGATTCCCGTGTGGACCTCCCGGTCCAGTTCCAGTCCAGTCCAGTTCCGGTTCGGAACATTCCGTTCCTGAGCCAGATTCCCGTGTGGACCACCCGGTCCAGTTCCAGTCCAGTCCAGTTCCGGTTTGGAACAGTCCGTTCCAGATCCTCCAGTCCAGCTCCGGCTTGGAGCAGCCCGCCCCGGGCTTCCAGGCGCAAGACCTCTGTACATTCTGTGTTTTGCCTTTCCTGTACAGTGTTGGGACTACCCCAACACTTAATTTATTAAAAACACCCCTTTGTGAAATCTGTCTCCTGGTCGTTGCACTTGGGTTCGTCCCGTAACAGATACGTAACAAACACAGCATTATATGACATTTTAGAGGGCATTAATTTAGAAATTCCATATCAGAATGTCCTGAGATTGTCTGAGTGACACTCTGATGTATTCTTCTATCATTCTGATGAGAAATGGTTTTGTGAAAACAGGTTTGCTTTTAATATGAATCTGAATTGAGAAGAAACACAGCTCTTATATGACATTTTAGAGGGCTTTAATTTTGAAATTCCACATTAGAATGTCCTGAGATTGTCAGTGTGACACCCTGAGGTGGTGTGCTATCATTCTGAAGTGAAATTGGTCCATGAAAACAGGACGTTTCCTTTGAATATCAATCTGAATTTAGAAGAAACACAGCATTTATATGACATTTTAGAGGGCTTTAATTTAGAAGTTCCACATCAGAATGTCCTGAGGTTATCTGAGTGACACTGTGAGGTGTTCTTCTATCATTCTGAAGAGAAATGGTTTTGTGAAAACAGGAAGTTTCCTTTTAATATCAATCTGAATTTAGAAGAAACACAACTCTTATATGACATTTTAGAGGGCTTTAATTTTGAAATTCCACGTCAGAATGTCCTGAGATTGTCAGAGTGACACCCTGAGGTGGTGTGCTATCACTCTGAAGTGAAATTGGTCAGTGAAAACAGGAAGTTTCCTTTTAATATCAATCTGAATTTAGAAGAAACACAGCATTTATATGACATTTTAGAGGGCTTTAATTTTGAAATTCCACATCAGAATGTCCTGAGGTTCTCTGAGTGACACTCTGATGTGTTCTTCTATCATTCTCAAGAGAAATTGGTCAGTGAAAACAGGAAGTTTCCTTTTAATATCAATCTGAATTGAGAAGAAACACAGCTCTTATATGACATTTTAGAGGGCTTTAATTTTGTAATTCCACATCAGAATGTCCTGAGGTTGTCTGAGTGACACTATGAGGTGTTCTTATATCATTCTGAAGTGAAATTGGTCAGTGAAGACAGGAAGTTTCCTTTTAATATCAATCTGAATTTAGAAGAAACACTGTTACGAACCAGAAACGGGACGAACCCAAGTGCAACGACCAGGAGACAGATTCACAAAGAGGGTGTTTAATAAATTAAGTGTTGGGGTAGTCCCAACACTGTACAAGAGGGGAAAAAACACGATATCACACAGGAACAGTATGTAGCCCGGGACGGGCTGCTCCAAGCCGGAGCTGGACTGGCAGGCCTGGAATGTTTCGTTCCCAAACCGGAACTGGACTGGACAGGAACTGGACCGGGAGGTCCACACCGGAATCTGGGTCTGGAACAGTTTTGTTCCAAACCGGAACTGGACTGGACTGGAACTGGACCGGAAGGTCCACACTGGAACACGGGTCTGGAACGGATTTGTTCCAAACCGGAACTGGACTGGACTGGAACTGGACCGGGAGGTCCACACTGGAACTGGGGTCTGGAACGGATTTGTTCCAAACCGGAACTGGACTGGACTGGAACTGGACTGGACTGGAACTGGACCGGGAGGTCCACACTGGAACAAGGGGTCTGGAACGGATTCGTTCCAAACCGGAACTGGACTGGACTGGAACTGGACTGGACAGGTAGGTGCGAGACTCACACCTGGACTGGAATTGCTGGGGAGCGGCTCACTACGGCAGGACAGGAACTGGACCGGATTGACTGCACCGGTACAGAACAAAAACAAAAGGTAGGGTTAGTGCAAGGGAAGGCACGGGAATGACCGGGAGGTTCTCACGGAGGTGCAGGGTTTGAGAGGGAGGTGGTTGGTGAAGCACGGCAGAGATGGGTTGTGTGGCGTAGCTGCGGTAGGTCCGGAAGGAGCTGACCGTCTCCAGAGCTCCAGGAGCCGGTGCCGAAGAACTCGTTGGCTTCTTCGGTCGGACAGGAACAACTGGAGGGTAGCCAGGTAGCAAGCTCTCCCGGAGCCTACACGAGCTGGAGGTGGAGGTACCGCAACACACACAACGATAACGGGGGGAAACGAACACTGCCACGGGTGAATGGGAGCTGGGTTAGATGGAGGAGAAGGGAAACAGGTTAGCTGCATGCACGACAAGAATTGACGGGGTGGTTAACTACCAGACTGTAGTTAGGAGCCGAACCCAAGCTGCACGGGGATAATATTCCCCGACCAAGCGAGTAGTTCTCTTTAACACGACCAGGAAAACAACGAGCATGAACACCGGGTGACGAACGTTTACGAACTGGCGCCGACTGGCAGCCAGCCGAAGGACTAAATAGTGAGGTTAATAATAGAACTAAACAAGGGACAGGTGTGGAAAATCAGCAGGAGTGATTACAAGACACCAGGTGAGGGAATGCATGCAACGAGGGGGGACGGAGTGAAAAGGCGGAAGTGAGACAACCAAACGAACAAGACAGGGAAGGAACCGCCCAGACCGCAGCAGCGGGGAAAACACGGACAAAAGGATCCAACATGACACGGAGGGAAAACAGGAAAATACAGAAAACGAACAGGAAGGGAGCGGAACATTACAGTACCCCCCCCTCAACGTACGCCCCCTGGCGTACCTGGCGGCCTGGTCTTAAGAGGGAAGCGACTGTGGAAATCCTGGATCAATGATTGATCCAGGATGAGGCTCCTGTGGAGCCACGACCGCTCCTCAGGACCATACCCCTCCCAGTCCACGAGGTATTGAAAGCCCCGACCTTTACGGCGGATGTCGATGATGTGGTCCACCGTGTAGGCCGGGGCGTTGTCGATGACCCGGACGGGTGGAGGAGGGAGGGTAGGGGCACTGAGGGGGCTGGAGGCGACAGGCTTGATCTGTGACACATGAAAAACGGGGTAGACCTTGAGGGAGGAGGGGAGGGAGAGTTTAACAGAAACCGGGTTAATGAGACAAACAACAGGGAAGGGACCAATAAAACGGGGCCGAAGTTTTTTAGAGGAGGAGGGAAGGGAAATGTTGGAAGTAGAAAGCCAGACCTGCTGACCGGCTCTGTACTTAGGGGCTGCGGTCCTGTGCAGGTCCGCCAGACGTTGGGAACGGGCATTCGAGCGCAGGAGTGCGGTGCGTGCAAGTCTCCACACGCGTTTGCACTTGAGGATGTGGGATTTGACGGAGGGGACTGCTACCTCAGCCTCCTGGGCCGACAGGAGAGGAGGTTGGTAGCCTAATGAGCACTCGAACGGGGACAACCCTGTAGACGCACTCTTAAGAGAGTTATGGGCGTACTCTACCCAGGGAAGAAAACGGCTCCAGGAGGCGGGATTGCGTGCAGTGACGCACCGCAGGGCGGCCCCCAGGTCCTGGTTCGCCCTCTCTGCCTGGCCGTTAGACTGGGGATGAAAACCAGACGACAGACTGGCCGAGGCCCCCAGGGCTACACAGAACGCCTTCCACACCTGGGAGGAGAATTGGGGCCCACGGTCCGACACGATGTCGGATGGGATCCCGTGCAGCCTGACCACATGAGACACCAGGAGCTCCGCAGTTTCGAGAGCGGACGGGAGCTTAGGGAGGGGAACAAAGTGAACCGCCTTGGAGAACCGGTCCACAATTGTCAGAATGACGGAGTTGCCTTCTGACAATGGTAGACCGGTGACGAAGTCTACGCCAATGTGGCTCCAAGGACGGCCCGGAACAGGGAGGGGAAGGAGAAGACCAGAGGGAGGCTGGTGGGAAGCCTTGCTCCTGGCGCACACCGCGCAGGCCAGGACAAAAGCACGGGTATCCTCCTTGAGCGTGGGCCACCAAAAACTCCTCCTGACGAGGGTGGTCGTTCTGGCAACACCTGGGTGGCACGCCAGACAGGAGGCGTGAACCCACTCAAGGACCTGGGAGCGGACGGGGTTGGGAACAAACAGGGAGGAGTTAGGGTTACTACGGGGGTCAGGGTGGGAAGTCTGGGCGGACCTCACAATCTCCTCAATCCTCCACGAGACCGCAGCCACCATACAGGAAGCCGGTAGAATGGACTCGGGGTCAGCAGGACTGGAGGGAAGGGAAAAAACACGGGATAAGGCATCCGCCTTGATATTGCGGGAACCGGGGCGGTAGGACACAGAAAAATTGAATCGGGCAAAGAATAATGACCACCTCGCCTGTCTGGCATTAAGCCTCTTAGCAGATTTTAAATAAATGAGGTTTTGGTGGTCAGTTAAAACAATAAAGGGGTTACCTGCCCCCTCCAGCCAGTGGCGCCACTCCTCAAGAGCCAGCTTGATGGCCAGAAGCTCCCGATCCCCGACATCATAGTTCCGCTCGGCGGAGGACAGCCTCCGGGAGAAGAAAGCACAGGGATGGAGCTTGTTGTCCAAGGCGGCTCGTTGGGACAGAATGGCCCCCACGCCGGTGTCGGAGGCATCCACCTCAATCGTAAATTGGCGGGTAGGGTCAGGGTGACAAAGAATAGGGGCTGAGGAAAACCGAGTCTTAAGGCGTTCAAACGCGAGCTGAGCCTCGGAGTTCCAACAAAAAGAAAAAGCAGTGGAGGTGAGTTTGGTTAGGGGAGCAGCAATGATACTGTAATTACGGATAAATCTACGGTAAAAATTGGCAAAACCAAGGAACTGTTGTAGGTGCTTACGAGAGGTGGGTTGGGGCCATTCTGTCACCGCCTTGATCTTGGCAGGATCCGCCCGGATGCTGCCCTCCTCGATGATGAAGCCGAGGAACGGGACTGAGGAGACGTGGAAGGAGCACTTCTCTGCTTTGACAAAGAGCTGGTTTTCCAGCAGACGCTGGAGAACCTCCCGGACATGGAGAATGTGCTCCTGAGGGGACTTAGAAAAAATCAAAATGTCATCGATATAAACAAACACAGTTTTCCCCAACAGGTCTCGCAGGACGTCATTTACCATGCCCTGAAAGACTGCCGGGGCGTTAGTAAGGCCGAAGGGGACCACTAGGTACTCGTAGTGGCCCAACGGGGTATTGAAGGCAGTCTTCCATTCATCCCCCTCCCGTATACGCACCAAGTGGTACGCATTACGGAGGTCGAGCTTTGTAAAAATGACGGCCTGCGAGAGGGGTTCAAATGCAGTATTAATAAGGGGAAGAGGATATTTGTTGCGGATGGTTATTTGGTTTAGCCCTCGGTAGTCGATGCAGGGCCGTAGTGAGCCGTCCTTTTTCCCCACAAAAAAGAACCCAGCACCAACAGGAGAAGAGGAGGGGCGGATGATGCCCGAGGCGAGGGACTCATGAATATACTCCTCCATGGAGAGTTTCTCCGGGCCCGACAGACTGTAGAGACGACCCGACGGGAGCTTGGCTCCTGCCAGCAGGTCGATACAACAATCGTAGGGTCGGTGAGGAGGTAGGGACAGAGCGCGTGATTTGGAGAAGGTGAGGGAGAGGTCGTGATATTGCTTGGGGACGTTGGACAGATCGGGTTCGGGTAAGTTGGTGCTGGAATTCTTGGACCCCGGAGGGGGGAGAGCGGAACGGAGACAGCTAGCCAGGCAGTGGCTGCTCCACGCCAGGATACGACCGGCTTGCCAGTCGATATGAGGGTTGTGAAGGCGGAGCCAGGTCTGACCCAAAACTATGGGAGATTGTTGCGAATTAATGAGCAGAAGTTGAATACTCTCCCTATGATTGCCGGATAACACGAGCTGTACGGGAACGGTGGAGTGGGTGACTAACCCCAGACTTCTCCCGTCTAACGCAAAGGCAGTGATGGGAGAGGGTAGTAGATCCGTGGGGATGCCGGCCCTCCTGGCGAAGGTGATGTCCATAAAGTTGGCGTCGGCCCCAGAGTCGATAAGGGCCGACGAAACTTCGGACTTGTCCCCCCAAAGGAGAGTGGCCTTGAAGACCAGGCGATTCTGAGCTGCATGGCAAGGTATGATTGGGCTCGTCAGTACGCCCAGTTTTACTGGCGAGCCTATTCTTTTGGGCGAATGGGGCATGAGGCGATCTGGTGGCCTGGTTTGCCACAGTAAAAACAAGATCTTGATCGCAGGCGACGTTGGCGCTCTTCGGCGTTGACCGCAACTCTGCCCAGTTGCATGGGCTCTTCCTCAGAGACACCAGACGCCGCCCTGGATCCAGAGGCAGAAGGGTGCGAGCGAGTGTGTTGTTGATGTTGATGCTGATGACCGGAGTTCCCCCCTCGCTCACGGGCCCGGATACGGAGTCGGTTGTCAATAGCGATGGCCAGGCTAATAAGGCAATTGAGTGACGTTGATTCCTCACGGGTGGCAAGTTGGTCCTTTAATTCTTCGCTAAGCGCCTGGCGGAAAGCCCCCTGAAGGGCGGTGTCATTCCATCCGGACTCCGCTGCGAGGGTACGGAATTGTATTGCCATTTCCGCGACACTGCGGCTTCCTTGACGGACCCGAAGTAGGCGTTGTGTTGCGTCCCGCCCACAGGTAGGGTGATCGAACACTCGCCGCATCTCAGCAGTGAAGGCGGCGAAGTTGATGCAGAGCGCGGCTTGGCTGTCCCAAATGGATGTAGCCCACTCCAGGGCACCACCTCCCAAACTGCTCATAATGAAGGCGATCTTACATGGGTCGGAGGCGAAGGAGGAGGGCTGCATCCGGAATACAATGTCGCATTTCATCAAAAATTCGCGACACTTTCCCAATTCCCCGCGGTATAATTCTGGGTGTTGAACGCGGGGCTCACGGAGAGAAGTGGGCACAGAAGGATCCACCGGCGGGTCCGGCGCGGGCGGTGTAGGGCCCACAGGAATACGCGGAAGCGGCTGGTGAAGAGCTAGCTGTGCTACTTGCTCCGTGATGACCCTCAGCACCTCCAGCACGTCATCCAAACGTCGGCCCTGTTGGTCGCTGACCGCAGTTTGGCAGGAGAAGGCGTGGCGAATTTGCTCTAGGTAGGCTGGGTCCATGATTTTTGGCCAGTTCGTTCCGTTACGAACCAGAAACGGGACGAACCCAAGTGCAACGACCAGGAGACAGATTCACAAAGAGGGTGTTTAATAAATTAAGTGTTGGGGTAGTCCCAACACTGTACAAGAGGGGAAAAAACACGATATCACACAGGAACAGTATGTAGCCCGGGACGGGCTGCTCCAAGCCGGAGCTGGACTGGCAGGCCTGGAATGTTTCGTTCCCAAACCGGAACTGGACTGGACAGGAACTGGACCGGGAGGTCCACACCGGAATCTGGGTCTGGAACAGTTTTGTTCCAAACCGGAACTGGACTGGACTGGAACTGGACCGGAAGGTCCACACTGGAACACGGGTCTGGAACGGATTTGTTCCAAACCGGAACTGGACTGGACTGGAACTGGACCGGGAGGTCCACACTGGAACTGGGGTCTGGAACGGATTTGTTCCAAACCGGAACTGGACTAGACTGGAACTGGACTGGACTGGAACTGGACCGGGAGGTCCACACTGGAACAAGGGGTCTGGAACGGATTCGTTCCAAACCGGAACTGGACTGGACTGGAACTGGACTGGACAGGTAGGTGCGAGACTCACACCTGGACTGGAATTGCTGGGGAGCGGCTCACTACGGCAGGACAGGAACTGGACCGGATTGACTGCACCGGTACAGAACAAAAACAAAAGGTAGGGTTAGTGCAAGGGAAGGCACGGGAATGACCGGGAGGTTCTCACGGAGGTGCAGGGTTTGAGAGGGAGGTGGTTGGTGAAGCACGGCAGAGATGGGTTGTGTGGCGTAGCTGCGGTAGGTCCGGAAGGAGCTGACCGTCTCCAGAGCTCCAGGAGCCGGTGCCGAAGAACTCGTTGGCTTCTTCGGTCGGACAGGAACAACTGGAGGGTAGCCAGGTAGCAAGCTCTCCCGGAGCCTACACGAGCTGGAGGTGGAGGTACCGCAACACACACAACGATAACGGGGGGAAACGAACACTGCCACGGGTGAATGGGAGCTGGGTTAGATGGAGGAGAAGGGAAACAGGTTAGCTGCATGCACGACAAGAATTGACGGGGTGGTTAACTACCAGACTGTAGTTAGGAGCCGAACCCAAGCTGCACGGGGATAATATTCCCCGACCAAGCGAGTAGTTCTCTTTAACACGACCAGGAAAACAACGAGCATGAACACCGGGTGACGAACGTTTACGAACTGGCGCCGACTGGCAGCCAGCCGAAGGACTAAATAGTGAGGTTAATAATAGAACTAAACAAGGGACAGGTGTGGAAAATCAGCAGGAGTGATTACAAGACACCAGGTGAGGGAATGCATGCAACGAGGGGGGACGGAGTGAAAAGGCGGAAGTGAGACAACCAAACGAACAAGACAGGGAAGGAACCGCCCAGACCGCAGCAGCGGGGAAAACACGGACAAAAGGATCCAACATGACACGGAGGGAAAACAGGAAAATACAGAAAACGAACAGGAAGGGAGCGGAACATTACAAACACAGCATTATATGACATTTTAGAGGGCATTAATTTTGAAATTCCACATCAGAATGTCCTGAGATTGTCTGCCTGACACTCTGACGTGTTCTTCTATCATTGGGAAGAGAAATGGTTTTGTGAAAACAGGAAGTTTCCTTTTAATATCAATCTGAATTTAGAAGAAACACAGCATTATATGACATTTTAGAGGGCATTAATTTTGAAATTCCACATCAGAATGTCCTGAGATTGTCTGACTGACACTCTGACGTGTTCTTATATCATCCTGAAGAGAAATGGTTTTGTGAAAACAGGAAATTTCCTTTTAATATCGATCTGAATTTAGAAGAAACACAGCATTTATATGACATTTTAGAGGGCTTTAATTTTGAAATTTCACATCAGAATGTCCTGAGGTTCTCTGAGTGACACTCTGATGTGTTCTTCTATCATTCTGAAGAGAAATGGTTTTGTGAAAACAGGAAGTTTCCTTTTAATATCAATCTGAATTTAGAAGAAACACAGCATTATATGACATTTTAGAGGGCATTAATTTTGAAATTCCACATCAGAATGTCCTGAGATTGTCTGACTGACACTCTGACGTGTTCTTATATCATTCTGAAGAGAAATGGTTTTGTGAAAACAGGAAGTTTCCTTTTAATATCAATCTGAATTTAGAAGAAACACAGCATTTATATGACATTTTAGAGGGCTTTAATTTTGAAATTTCACATCAGAATGTCCTGAGGTTCTCTGAGTGACACTCTGAGGTGTTCTTCTATCATTCTGACGAGAAATGGTTTTGTGAAAACAGGAAGTTTCCTTTTAATATCAATCTGAATTTAGAAGAAACACAGCATTATATGACATTTTAGAGGGCATTAATTTAGAAATTCCATATCAGAATGTCCTGAGATTGTCTGAGTGACACTCTGATGTATTCTTCTATCATTCTGATGAGAAATGGTTTTGTGAAAACAGGTTTGCTTTTAATATGAATCTGAATTGAGAAGAAACACAGTTCTTATATGACATTTTAGAGGGATTTAATTTTGAAATTCCACATTAGAATGTCCTGAGATTGTCAGTGTGACACCCTGACGTGGTGTGCTATCATTCTGAAGTGAAATTGGTCCATGAAAACAGGACGTTTCCTTTGAATATCAATCTGAATTTAGAAGAAACACAGCATTTATATGACATTTTAGAGGGCTTTAATTTAGAAGTTCCACATCAGAATGTCCTGAGGTTATCTGAGTGACACTGTGAGGTGTTCTTCTATCATTCTGAAGAGAAATGGTTTTGTGAAAACAGGAAGTTTCCTTTTAATATCAATCTGAATTTAGAAGAAACACAACTCTTATATGACATTTTAGAGGGCTTTAATTTTGAAATTCCACGTCAGAATGTCCTGAGATTGTCAGAGTGACACCCTGAGGTGGTGTGCTATCATTCTGAAGTGAAATTGGTCAGTGAAAACAGGAAGTTTCCTTTTAATATCAATCTGAATTTAGAAGAAACACAGCATTTATATGACATTTTAGAGGGCTTTAATTTTGAAATTCCACATCAGAATGTCCTGAGGTTCTCTGAGTGACACTCTGATGTGTTCTTCTATCATTCTCAAGAGAAATTGGT
The DNA here is from genome assembly GCA_029718625.1 of Synaphobranchus kaupii. Classification (NCBI taxonomy): domain Eukaryota; kingdom Metazoa; phylum Chordata; class Actinopteri; order Anguilliformes; family Synaphobranchidae; genus Synaphobranchus; species Synaphobranchus kaupii. The sequence continues at coordinate 45,080,560 of CM056381.1, read as the reverse complement.
CAGTGAAAACAGGAAGTTTCCTTTTAATATCAATCTGAATTGAGAAGAAACACAGCTCTTATATGACATTTTAGAGGGCTTTAATTTTGTAATTCCACATCAGAATGTCCTGAGGTTGTCTGAGTGACACTATGAGGTGTTCTTATATCATTCTGAAGTGAAATTGGTCAGTGAAGACAGGAAGTTTCCTTTTAATATCAATCTGAATTTAGAAGAAACACAGCATTATATGACATTTTAGAGGGAATTAATTTTGAAATTCCACATCAGAATGTCCTGAGATTGTCTGACTGACACTCTGACGTGTTCTTCTATCATTGGGAAGAGAAATGGTTTTGTGAAAACAGGAAGTTTCCTTTTAATATCAATCTGAATTTAGAAGAAACACAGCATTATATGACAATTTAGAGGGCATTAATTTTGAAATTCCACATCAGAATGTCCTGAGATTGTCTGACTGACACTCTGAGGTGTTCTTATATCATTGTGAAGAGAAATGGTTTTGTGAAAACAGGAAGTTTCCTTTTAATATCAATCTGAATTTAGAAGAAACACAGCATTATATGACATTTTAGAGGGCATTAATTTTGAAATTCCACATCAGAATGTCCTGAGATTGTCTGACTGACACTCTGACGTGTTCTTATATCATCCTGAAGAGAAATGGTTTTGTGAAAACAGGAAATTTCCTTTTAATATCGATCCGAATTTAGAAGAAACACAGCATTTATATGACATTTTAGAGGGCTTTAATTTTGAAATTTCACATCAGAATGTCCTGAGGTTCTCTGAGTGACACTCTGATGTGTTCTTCTATCATTCTGAAGAGAAATGGTTTTGTGAAAACAGGAAGTTTCCTTTTAATATCAATCTGAATTTAGAAGAAACACAGCTCTTATATGACATTTTAGAGGGCTTTAATTTTGTAATTCCACATCAGAATGTCCTGAGGTTGTCTGAGTGACACTATGAGGTGTTCTTATATCATTCTGAAGTGAAATTGGTCAGTGAAGACAGGAAGTTTCCTTTTAATATCAATCTGAATTTAGAAGAAACACAGCATTATATGACATTTTAGAGGGCATTAATTTTGAAATTCCACATCAGAATGTCCTGAGATTGTCTGACTGACACTCTGACGTGTTCTTCTATCATTGGGAAGAGAAATGGTTTTGTGAAAACAGGAAGTTTCCTTTTAATATCAATCTGAATTTAGAAGAAACACAGCATTATATGACATTTTAGAGGGCATTAATTTTGAAATTCCACATCAGAATGTCCTAAGATTGTCTGACTGACACTCTGACGTGTTCTTCTATCATTGGGAAGAGAAATGGTTTTGTGAAAACAGGAAGTTTCCTTTTAATATCAATCTGAATTTAGAAGAAACACAGCATTATATGACAATTTAGAGGGCATTAATTTTGAAATTCCACATCAGAATGTCCTGAGATTGTCTGACTGACACTCTGAGGTGTTCTTATATCATTGTGAAGAGAAATGGTTTTGTGAAAACAGGAAGTTTCCTTTTAATATCAATCTGAATTTAGAAGAAACACAGCATTATATGACATTTTAGAGGGCATTAATTTTGAAATTCCACATCAGAATGTCCTGAGATTGTCTGACTGACACTCTGACGTGTTCTTATATCATCCTGAAGAGAAATGGTTTTGTGAAAACAGGAAATTTCCTTTTAATATCGATCTGAATTTAGAAGAAACACAGCATTTATATGACATTTTAGAGGGCTTTAATTTTGAAATTTCACATAAGAATGTCCTGAGGTTCTCTGAGTGACACTCTGATGTGTTCTTCTATCATTCTGAAGAGAAATTGTTTTGTGAAAACAGGAAGTTTCCTTTTAATATCAATCTGAATTTAGAAGAAACACAGCTCTTATATGACATTTTAGAGGGCTTTAATTTTGTAATTCCACATCAGAATGTCCTGAGGTTGTCTGAGTGACACTATGAGGTGTTCTTATATCATTCTGAAGTGAAATTGGTCAGTGAAGACAGGAAGTTTCCTTTTAATATCAATCTGAATTTAGAAGAAACACAGCATTATATGACATTTTAGAGGGCATTAATTTTGAAATTCCACATCAGAATGTCCTGAGATTGTCTGACTGACACTCTGACGTGCTCTTCTATCATTGGGAAGAGAAATGGTTTTGTGAAAACAGGAAGTTTCCTTTTAATATCAATCTGAATTTAGAAGAAACACAGCATTATATGACATTTTAGAGGGCATTAATTTTGAAATTCCACATCAGAATGTCCTGAGATTGTCTGACTGACACTCTGAGGTGTTCTTATATCATTGTGAAGAGAAATGGTTTTGTGAAAACAGGAAGTTTCCTTTTAATATCATTCTGAATTTAGAAGAAACACAGCATTTATATGACATTTTAGAGGGCTTTAATTTTGAAATTTCACATCAGAATGTCCTGAGGTTCTCTGAGTGACACTCGGATGTGTTCTTATATCATTCTGAAGAGAAATGGTTTTGTGAAAACAGGAAGTTTCCTTTTAATATCAATCTGAATTTAGAAGAAACACAGCATTATATGACATTTTAGAGGGCATTAATTTTGAAATTCCACATCAGAATGTCCTGAGATTGTCTGACTGACACTCTGACGTGTTCTTATATCATCCTGAAGAGAAATGGTTTTGTGAAAACAGGAAATTTCCTTTTAATATCGATCCGAATTTAGAAGAAACACAGCATTTATATGACATTTTAGAGGGCTTTAATTTTGAAATTTCACATCAGAATGTCCTGAGGTTCTCTGAGTGACACTCTGATGTGTTCTTCTATCATTCTGAAGAGAAATGGTTTTGTGAAAACAGGAAGTTTCCTTTTAATATCAATCTGAATTTAGAAGAAACACAGCTCTTATATGACATTTTAGAGGGCTTTAATTTTGTAATTCCACATCAGAATGTCCTGAGGTTGTCTGAGTGACACTATGAGGTGTTCTTATATCATTCTGAAGTGAAATTGGTCAGTGAAGACAGGAAGTTTCCTTTTAATATCAATCTGAATTTAGAAGAAACACAGCATTATATGACATTTTAGAGGGCATTAATTTTGAAATTCCACATCAGAATGTCCTGAGATTGTCTGACTGACACTCTGACGTGTTCTTCTATCATTGGGAAGAGAAATGGTTTTGTGAAAACAGGAAGTTTCCTTTTAATATCAATCTGAATTTAGAAGAAACACAGCATTATATGACATTTTAGAGGGCATTAATTTTGAAATTCCACATCAGAATGTCCTAAGATTGTCTGACTGACACTCTGACGTGTTCTTCTATCATTGGGAAGAGAAATGGTTTTGTGAAAACAGGAAGTTTCCTTTTAATATCAATCTGAATTTAGAAGAAACACAGCATTATATGACAATTTAGAGGGCATTAATTTTGAAATTCCACATCAGAATGTCCTGAGATTGTCTGACTGACACTCTGAGGTGTTCTTATATCATTGTGAAGAGAAATGGTTTTGTGAAAACAGGAAGTTTCCTTTTAATATCAATCTGAATTTAGAAGAAACACAGCATTATATGACATTTTAGAGGGCATTAATTTTGAAATTCCACATCAGAATGTCCTGAGATTGTCTGACTGACACTCTGACGTGTTCTTATATCATCCTGAAGAGAAATGGTTTTGTGAAAACAGGAAATTTCCTTTTAATATCGATCTGAATTTAGAAGAAACACAGCATTTATATGACATTTTAGAGGGCTTTAATTTTGAAATTTCACATAAGAATGTCCTGAGGTTCTCTGAGTGACACTCTGATGTGTTCTTCTATCATTCTGAAGAGAAATTGTTTTGTGAAAACAGGAAGTTTCCTTTTAATATCAATCTGAATTTAGAAGAAACACAGCTCTTATATGACATTTTAGAGGGCTTTAATTTTGTAATTCCACATCAGAATGTCCTGAGGTTGTCTGAGTGACACTATGAGGTGTTCTTATATCATTCTGAAGTGAAATTGGTCAGTGAAGACAGGAAGTTTCCTTTTAATATCAATCTGAATTTAGAAGAAACACAGCATTATATGACATTTTAGAGGGCATTAATTTTGAAATTCCACATCAGAATGTCCTGAGATTGTCTGACTGACACTCTGACGTGTTCTTCTATCATTGGGAAGAGAAATGGTTTTGTGAAAACAGGAAGTTTCCTTTTAATATCAATCTGAATTTAGAAGAAACACAGCATTATATGACATTTTAGAGGGCATTAATTTTGAAATTCCACATCAGAATGTCCTGAGATTGTCTGACTGACACTCTGAGGTGTTCTTATATCATTGTGAAGAGAAATGGTTTTGTGAAAACAGGAAGTTTCCTTTTAATATCATTCTGAATTTAGAAGAAACACAGCATTTATATGACATTTTAGAGGGCTTTAATTTTGAAATTTCACATCAGAATGTCCTGAGGTTCTCTGAGTGACACTCGGATGTGTTCTTATATCATTCTGAAGAGAAATGGTTTTGTGAAAACAGGAAGTTTCCTTTTAATATCAATCTGAATTTAGAAGAAACACAGCATTATATGACATTTTAGAGGGCATTAATTTTGAAATTCCACATCAGAATGTCCTGAGATTGTCTGACTGACACTCTGACGTGTTCTTATATCATTCTGAAGAGAAATGGTTTTGTGAAAACAGGAAGTTTCCTTTTAATATCAATCTGAATTTAGAAGAAACACAGCATTTATATGACATTTTAGAGGGCTTTAATTTTGAAATTTCACATCAGAATGTCCTGAGGTTCTCTGAGTGACACTCTGAGGTGTTCTTCTATCATTCTGAAGAGAAATGGTTTTGTGAAAACAGGAAGTTTCCTTTTAATATCAATCTGAATTTAGAAGAAACACAGCATTATATGACATTTTAGAGGGCATTAATTTAGAAATTGCATATCAGAATGTCCTGAGATTGTCTGAGTGACACTCTGATGTATTCTTCTATCATTCTGATGAGAAATGGTTTTGTGAAAACAGGTTTGCTTTTAATATGAATCTGAATTGAGAAGAAACACAGCTCTTATATGACATTTTAGAGGGCTTTAATTTTGAAATTCCACATTAGAATGTCCTGAGATTGTCAGTGTGACACCCTGAGGTGGTGTGCTATCATTCTGAAGTGAAATTGGTCCATGAAAACAGGACGTTTCCTTTGAATATCAATCTGAATTTAGAAGAAACACAGCATTTATATGACATTTTAGAGGGCTTTAATTTAGAAGTTCCACATCAGAATGTCCTGAGGTTATCTGAGTGATACTCTGAGGTGTTCTTCTATCATTCTGAAGAGAAATGGTTTTGTGAAAACAGGAAGTTTCCTTTTAATATCAATCTGAATTTAGAAGAAACACAGCATTATATGACATTTTAGAGGGCATTAATTTTGAAATTCCACATTAGAATGTCCTGAGATTGTCTGACTGACACTCTGACGTGTTCTTCTATCATTCTGAAGAGATATGGTTTTGTGAAAACAGGAAGTTTCCTTTTAATATCAATCTGAATTTAGATGAAACACAGCATTTATATGACATTTTAGAGGGCTTTAATTTTGAAATTCCACATCAGAATGTCCTGAGGTTCTCTGAGTGACACTCTGATGTGTTCTTCTATCATTCTGAAGAGAAATGGTTTTGTGAAAACAGAAAGTTTCCTTTTAATATCAATCTGAATTTAGAAGAAACACAGCATTATATGACATTTTAGAGGGCATTAATTTAGAAATTCCACATCAGAATGTCCTGAGATTGTCTCAATGATACTCTGATGTATTCTTCTATCATTCTGATGAGAAATGGTTTTGTGAAAACAGGAGGTTTGCTTTTAATATGAATCTGAATTGAGAAGAAACACAGCTCTTATATGACATTTTAGAGGGCTTAAATTTTGTAATTCCACATCAGAATTTCCTGAGGTTGTCTGAGTGACACTCTGATGTATTCTTCTATCATTCTGATGAGAAATGTTTTTGTGAAAACAGGAGTTTTGCTTTTAATATGAATCTGAATTGAGAAGAAACACAGCTCTTATATGACATTTTAGAGGGCTTTAATTTTGTAATTCCACATCAGAATGTCCTGAGGTTGTCTGAGTGACACTATGAGGTGTTCTTATATCATTCTGAAGTGAAATTGGTCAGTGAAGACAGGAAGTTTCCTTTTAATATCAATCTGAATTTAGAAGAAACACAGCTCTAATATGACATTTTAGAGGGCTTTAATTTTGAAATTCCACATCAGAATGTCCTGAGGTTGTCTCAGTGACACTATGAGGTCTTCTTCTATCATTCTGAAGTGAAATTGGTCAGTGAAAACAGGAGGTTTCCTTTTAATATCAATCTGAATTTATAAACACAGCTCTTATATGACATTATAGAAGACTTTAATTTTGAAATTCCACATCTGAATGTCCTGAGATGGTCTGAGTGACACTATGAGGTGGTCATCTTGAAGTCAGATTTCTCAGATTGAAAATGTATATTCTTTATTATTAAGTTAATTATTTTTTATTAATGAGTAATTATTCACACAATTGAAATGAGAAAGCCTCCATTTTTCTCTGAAATAGTTTGCAGGCGGTAGTTAAAAAAAATAAATAAAATTATTCATTTTGTTTTATGTATGTATGTATGTATGTATCTATCTATGTTAGACTATTTATTTATTAATTCATTCATTGTTTACTGACAGACTGACTGATTCATTGAATGCATGTGAAATTACTTTCACGTCTTATCACGTTCACCGGAACTTCACTTTTAATTTGAAATCAATTCTTACACGCTCTTACCGTAGAATGCCTAGTATATTGCGAACCACAAAAGAACGTGGGGGCTAGCTTGACCATCTTTTTCGAAGTGGAGGCTGGCTTGACCGCAGTCACAAGCAGGAGAACCCAACGCACACACACACTCGCACAGTTTGTTAAACATTATAGTAGTGAATTGTGCTTTGCTCTGTTTGGTACTTTGTGTTCAATAAACTTAATTACATTTTCTAAGATTGTCTGTATTAATGTTGCTCTTGGCGTCATTTGGGGGTGGCAGGGGATGACAATTGCCATCCTCTAGCTTCTTGGTTGAGTTGGTGAGAATCCTCGGCCTACATATAAAAAAGTAGATTTGACACATATTTTATTCCTCTGTGTGGCCTCATAATAAACGCCCACTATATCTATAAACGCTGATCTAAAATGAGATTAAATTGCAAAAACGTTTATATATCAGAGATCAAATTCAGGCAACAAGGAGACTAGTTGATGCAACCAGCTTCACTCTCAATCCGAGACGAGTGATTCTGAATGAGAGCGAGCACGCGAATATGTGAAGGAGGCCGCCAAGCAGGGCCGGATCTAGGGGGGGGCCAGAGGGGGCCATGCCCCCCCAAATTTTTGCTGTGCCCCCCCAAAACTTTGACCATTGACTTAAAATAATCAATTGCTTTGATCGATCCCTAGAAAAAATCCAAGTTATTATTTTTTTTTAACCGATATTTTGCATTCTTTCTCAGTTCAGGAGACTTATCCAATCATAATGTTCTATTCAAAATATCAAAAAACAATAACTTGGCAATGTATTTCTGATTGGTTGGTTTGGCAGTTTAAAACTGGGAGACGGACCGATCTGCTGTCACTCTCTACATTTGTCGGTGTTTGTCTGTCACTTGAAGAGGTTAACGTTTGCCCACAGCAAAAATAAATAAAAATAATATAGGTCTAAAAGTTATTCTGTTTAAAAGTTTATAATTAAGCCTGTGTATTTTGAGTCTTGTCTTGTTGTTTAATTTGAGTGATTTAGTGTTATTACTGTCTGAGGGGCTTAGTGGTGGTGGTTTTACGCAACGTTAGCTAGCTAGCTACAGTACTAGTTTACATTAGACTAGCTAACCTAGCTAGGTAACGTTAACTGTTAGCTAGCTAATTGTCACCGTTATAGCTAAAGCTAACTAACGGTTAGGTCGCTAATGTATTTTTCTTTCTTTTCTTATTCTCTGTGCTCCACGGTTCTTCTTTCCTTTTGGTGACAGTTACCCTACTTGCTTATACGGTATTAGCCTAAATCATTATGCATCGATTTTTGATTACTAAACCAAAGCACAGTAATGTTAACACAAATGCAGCTCTAGTTGTACATACCGGTAGTTCAGAATCTTCATGCTCAGTATCGGATCCTGTGCCCGGTCCCAGTTCGGAAGAAAAGGCAGTCGGGGGTGCTTCCGTGGATCCACGATTTAAATGATAACACACCATCTCAGCCAGTTCTAAAAGTATTTCCCAAACGGGAGTTTGGCAAAAAGGCTCGTTCTTTCAACCCAAGCTGGTATCAGTCACAATCATGGCTTGAATATTCAGTGAAACTAGATGCATGTTTCTGCTTCCCCTGTCGCAAGTTTTCAAGCACAAATGACAGAGATCTAGTTTTTAGCAAGACGGGGTTTATTAACTGGAAAACGGCATTAGAAAAGGACAGGGGATTATACAGGCATGCATCTAGCCATAGCCATTTGAATGCTGCACGATCATGGACAGAACTGAACACGAGAGTGGAAACTGGTGACACTATATCATGTCTCTTGGGAAAAACACAGGTTGAGAAAAACTGATACTACATCAGAAGCATAGGGGAAGTGGTGCAGTTTCTGGCTGTGAACGAACTTGCTTTTCGTGGAAGCACTGAAAGTCAGTCCGAAATAAACGATGACAGTGATATCTCTGTTGGGCTGTTCCTGAAATTGTTTGAGTACACTCTGGCTAAGGATTCCAAACTTGCTGAAATAGCAAAAAACATCCCTCAGAATGCAAAGTACACATCAAAAGGCATTCAAAATGAGATAATTAACACTCTAGCCAGTATGGTGTTGCATGAGGTGAAAAGATAATATGATAATGCAGATACAGTAGGGTTCTGCGTCAAATGTGATGGAACCAGAGACAGGTGCAATGTTGAGAATCTTTCACTTGTGATTCGGTTTGTCTGTAATTCGGTTCCTGAGGAGCATTTGATTGGTTTACTGGACTTGAGTGGGTTGGATGCAGAATATATAACAACAGAAATGCTCAAACACCTGTCCAGTGAAGGTTACAGTGCTGATAATATAATCAGCCAATGTTATGATGGCGCATCAGTCATGAGTGGGATCAGGGGTGGGGTTCAAGCATTGTTGCAACAGAAGCTTGGCAGGCTCATTCCTTATGTACATTGCTACAACCATCAGCTGCACCTAGCAGTGGTGCATGCCATTCAGGAAGAGCCATGAGCCAAAACATTCTTTGAACTCTCCGGCTCACTACATTCCTTTGTTCGCCATCATTATATAGCCCAGAACTATAATGCACCCTCTCTTAAAAGGTTACTCGAGATACAGTGGACCAGTCATTATGATGTAACAAAATGTCTGGTAGACAATGAGGATGCCATCTTGAACATTTTGTCAGCGATTTCTGAAGATAGTGTGGCAGCAATGGCTTTATGCACAGAGGCATCAGGGCTCCTAGTACAACTCAGGAAGCATCATTTTTTTGAAATTGGTAAATTCCTCATCAAAATTTTTGGTGTCTTGAAGCCAGCAAATTCTATTCTGCAGGCTAAGGCTGTGGATCTTTGCAGTGCTGGGGAGGTTATCAGTGCCTCACTGCAAGCTTTAAAAGATATCCGAGAAGATGATTCATGGGATAATTTCGAGATATTAGACAGCCCCACTGCTACAAAAAGAAGGAGAACAATGAGCAAACAGCTCATAGACAGTTTTGTTCTCTCCACCGTTGGTCACACTGAGTCCGATTCCTCCAACACTCCCAGCCAGTCTTTGAGAAGAGCCCTCCTAATCATCTTGGACAGAGCTATTGCAGAGATTGAGGACAGGTTTTCGAGGAGAAATATTGACCTGATGAGGGCAGTAAGCTGTCTTGTTCCCCAGTCTACGTCTTTTCTAGAGTTGGCCCTATTGAAACCGCTGCAGCTACTTGCCGGTACTGATGCAACAACCAACAGTCTGAAAAACGAAATTGATGTGGCAAAACCCATGTTGCTCAAGAAGTTCTCCACTGACGCGGACCTGTCAACAGTGTGTCGACATATACAAGGCTATAAGGAAGCCTTTCCAGAGCTACATGCAGTGTATGCAACTGCACTGGTGATTGGAGTATCCTCAGCATCATGTGAGAGTTCTTTCTCCACTCTGACACGTGTCCTAACACCCTTCCGCCGCACAATGCTCCATGAGAGAAAAAGGAATTTGGTGATTCTGGCACATGAAAAATTAATAATCAAGAGTATTGATTTGGATGAGTTTGTTAGGGCTTTTATGAAAACAAACAGAAGACTCATGCTTTGTGTTCTGCAGTGGGAATAGCTAGGCCTTCTTTTTTCTTTTAACCATATTGTTAGAAATCTCCAACAGTTTTAAGAGAAACCATAGCCTACAAATCTTTTTTTTTTTTTTGACATTACCTTTGTTTGTAAAGTGCTTGCTGCTTTATTTCTTGAAAACAGTCCTGAGATTCAGTGTAGTGGTAGTTCAGCGTAATCACTGAATGGGTGATGTAGGCAACTGTAAGCTCCATGTTTGGGACAAAGACTTTTTTTTTTCTTGATTTAGCTAAAGAGCACACTCAGCTTTTATTTAAAGGGATAACCTTATTTCACTTTGGTACAACATAATTAATTTTGTGGAGCTTACCCCATTTTATTTGCATAAAGCAGCTGTCATTTGCCAGGGTGGTATACAATAGTTAGCTCTGCTGTTAGCCTTCTACTTTTGCATAACATGTAAGACTGTTGTTATACTTCAAATATTATGTTAGGCTATTATAGAAAAGTGAGTTAAATGATTTAATATTCCAACAATACGAATGTCAGTGCCAAAAAACAGTATTGTCTGCCAAGTTTCCTTCTTTTTTTGTTGCAGAGCTGCAAACTGTGCTAACTTCATTTTTATCTGAATACAAACACGCATAATTAGGCCTCAAGAAATACAAATAGTGGCCTCTCTGAACACCCCTACACACATAACATAACATAACAAGGAAAGACGAGAACAGGCCATTCAGCCCAACAATGCTTGTCTATTCTTACCTCTAAACTGTACTAATAGTGTCTAACACTGAATCAAGCCGGGCCTTGAACACCCCCAGTGTTTCTGCCTCCACCACATGTTCAGGCAAGCTATTCCATGTATTGACCACTCTGTGTGAAAAAATATTTCCTAGTGTCTGTGAGAAATGTATTCTTTGGAAGTTTCCATTTACGCCCCCTTGTTCTGCTAACCGAGCTCAACTTGAATAATTTCCTGTAGTTCACTTTGTTGATCCCTTTAATAAATTTAAACGCCTCAATCAAATCCCCCCTAAGTCTCCTTTTACTAAGCTTGAAAAGTCTTAGCATTTCAAGCCTTTCCTCATAAAACTTATGAGGGATCAATCTGGTTGCCCTTCTTTGGACCTTTTCCAGCGCCTCTATATCTTTCTTGTAGTAAGGTCCCCAGAACTGCAGACAGTACTCTAAGTGTGGTCTGACAAGGGCATTGTATAGTGTGAGTATGATCTCCTTAGATTTATACTCAATACTCCTGGCTATGTATCCCAGCATCCTGTTAGCTTTTTTGTACCGCTACAGCACATTGACCAGACCCTGATAGGCTTTGATCGACTATTACTCCCAAGTCTTTTTCTGCATGTGCACATTCTAGTTTTGTACCCCACATAAAGTAATACTGCCCTATGTTTTTATTCCCCACATGTAGAACTTTACATATAGTTATATTGAATTTCATTTGCCAGGTTTCTGCCCACTTCTGGAATTTGTTTAAATCTTCTTGGATTACCTTAGTAGCTTCCAGACAGTTGGCTAAACCTCCCAGTTTCGTATCATCCGCAAATTTAACTAATGTACTTTCAATATCCGCATCTAGGTCATTTATGTAAATGAGGAAGAGCAGTGGACCCAGAATCGAACCCTGTGGAACTCCACTTCCCACTTTACCCTGCTCAGATAAGATCCCTCCTACTACTACCCTTTGTGTTCTATCCCGTAACCAGTTCCGAACCCACTCTGAAATGCATTTGGAAGTCTAAGTATATAATATCATAGGCCTTGCTCCCATCTAGACACACGTGCGTGTGGTTGCAAGGATACACACACACACACACACACACACACACACACACACACACACACACACACACACACACACACACACACAAATATATGCAAACGAGGGGAAAAAGCCTGGGAACTGTATGGCACACACAGTGCCCTAAATAAAAAGGTGCCCCCCCTAAATTTCTGTCTGCCCCCCCAATCACAGCAGTCTAGAACCGAGGCTGCCGCCAAGTGATGAGGTGCAGCTAGCTAGGATTCAAAGAGGTAGCGTAAGTAAGTTAAATTAATAGTTAGCCTGGTTAATTGAATGAAAAAATGAAACGAACAAACAACAGCTAAAAATACAAGGATTGTATTTGGTGCAGCATGGGCTGTACTAGAGCAACATATTTCTCTCCTGTGGGAAAAAAAGACTGATACTGACAGAATGGACGGATAAGAACATCATGAGCAAAATGCAACACCGTTGCCTCCAACAAAGCCAGGAAGGAGCTTTCGCAAAAAAAAAAAAATGCTCAGATCATGTAGGTTAAATTCGTTAGGCTAGATAATACCTTATTCACCTTACTACTCGTAACAAATAAATCTATACTCTCAGTACATTGTCATACAATTTATTTCTAATCACATTCATAAAAAGTATCTCAAGCATTTTCCGGAACTCAGAAAATCTTTTGCGGAAGTAATGTTGAGATTCCCTCAGTATCCGCACATATCTCTACGGAATCCTTTGGAATGGAGACGCCTTTTTCCGAAGCCAAGGGGCTCTATTTTCAAACCAGCGCAAGGGGACGGTATAGTGAAACGCAAGCTTGTTGACAGCATCAACGTCTTAAAACTGGCACTATGGCGTTTCTCAGCAATACCGCTAGGATCAACAAATTCTCAACATAACATCCTTTCGCTTGCGCTGCAGTGGGATGGGTGGCGCTGTCTGGGGCGTGTTCTAAAATACTTTCGGCTCAGTGACAATTTGAACCAACGAAAACCCATTGCGTTATGATCCGCTGGAACCACCTCTTAGCGGCAACGCAATAGACTCTGGCAATTTGGCAACTTGTTAGTCATGTAGTTCTATGTAGTGTCTATAGGTGATGCCAACATTACACTTCCATTTAATGAACAAATAGCCTATAATTATTATTAATTAATTAATTTTAATTTAAACTACTAGAATAAAACAGGACAGCTTACAAGACACTTGCGATCATGTAGGCCAATAGCCTATAATATATAAATTACACATTGACACAGTTGAATCATAAGCCTACCATTTGAATCATAATTATGCCTACATCACCTCATGTAGGCTAATTAATGCATTCGCCACCTCCTCCCGTGCCTTCCGAACTTCTGGGAGACGAGGTGGTGTGGATTGTGATCCATAAATTACTAGTCCTAGCCTGTACTTCTGTTGCAAGTATGTCTGATTCCTGTGCGGAAAATCGCTCTTGTCGTTGACGGTCCAGTGCGTTTGGGTTGCTCATTATGAAATTGCATGGAGCGATTGCGTTCCAACTGGCTTTTTTTTAAAGCATGAGAACAACTATTTGATTGGCTACCATAGAGACACACCTTGGACATTTAAACCCAGCCTTTTAGCAATACCGCCATCAGATGCGCCAAGATTGCCGTCATGAAATTATCAAATTTCTCGCCGACACGCCCTCAGAGCCATACCGCCAAGCGATTACTCTTGCGTTCACCATTGCGTTTGGTTTATTAAAATAGAGCCCAAGGAGTTGATTGAAACATATAAAAGCACCACCCTTTGACCAATCTGTTATCCTGAACATAACCTGCATTGGAGCAGGTTAGCCGTGCAGAGTAAGTTGCCGTGGCAATATACCCCGATTATAAGTGAGTCGGCTTCGTGATACAGAAAACCCAGGGTTGAAGCTTAATTTAGCTCGCTATCCCCTTAATCTCGCTTCGTAGTATACCCCTCCGGACTAGAATTTTCAATGATAAGGGGTTCACGTTCACATGCTGGAAGAATGTGCAGCTCAAATTTAGAGAACACTCGGAGAGTAGAAGTGGCGCCTCCTTCTACTAATATTTGATATAAGGTGTGGACACAGTTGACTTTAAAAAAATGTTTTTATTGTATTGAAGCAGCCCCGTTCATGTGCTTGCTGTGTGGATTTCGCCGATATATTGCATTTGGTGCATCTGTTTGTGTAGCCTATATGAAGTGTATATGTGTGTGCGTGTGTGTGTCAGAGCCGTGAATAAAATTTGCACTGGGGCCGACGTGTCACATAGGCTAGCTACGCCAGTGATGATAGCATTATGGGTTAGGGATTATTGACTTTTTTATTTTTATCTTTTTTGCCACCCCCTAGTTTTTTCTGAAATGACGCCTCTCGAGTCAGCCACTGCTAATCACAGGAATTCCCCGCAAATGCCTTCACCTTTTAGCTGAATCATATATATTAATTTAGTATCAACTGAGTACATATTGTGATTTTGTTAAGATAATTATTCATGTGTAATTTTATTGATAATTTATTAATTGAAGTTGCCCATTTTTAGTTAGTATATTCTCTTTTGAGAATAGAATAGAAAATTTTGAGACCGATTTATACAAAAAATATGCCACCAGTTGTATAAGGATGGTAGAGGCGTGTCCCCAACATTTCTGGTGCTGCCCGTGTGAGGACTGTGATGGAGACATCATTTTATTAATCATCTTACTTACTGCCACCAGATTTGTGCGTATTCCCTACATGACACTCCATCCCTTACAACCCCATTCACCTCCCAGTACGCTAAACTGGAGTGTGGCCTAGTGGTTAATTATAAGGTCTTTGATATGCAAGTTTAAGTCAAGTGCCAAAGTTACCATCTGTATGTCATGAGCTGTCAGTGGAATCAGGATGGTGTTCATGTCAGCAAAAGCATTTTGAGGTTGATTACTAGAGATGAGTCACACTGTATTTATCTCATGCATGGAAATTTTCAAACTTGATCCAATGGCATTGTCCTCCTACATTGATGAAAAAATATTATTTCTGATTGTCTTCAGTCCGCTTAAAAAAAAAGTTATTATTCCAGCTTCCTGAGGTGTAACGTAGAGTTAGACACTAGATTTCAATATGGACATGGGATAGGACAGGTCTGATTTAAATTGTAGCTTGTGGTTTCCATTCATTGGACATGCAATTTACTTAGAAACATTTATCTTTATTACTTTTATAGGCTAATAAACACAAAGAGGGGACAACAGATAAAGCAGTAATGCACATTAAGTCACATATCTGCTGTTTCATATATTTCATAGTTTATCAGAATAGTATACCTTTTTTAGAAGTTATATATATGTATATATATATACACACAATTATATTGAACAATGGAGTATTTTTCTGTTTTTCATAATCTAAGAAAACAATACAAGTCAGTGTCTTGTTTATATGTCTACTTTTTTCTGTAGAATATATTGTATTTGAGCTTACATTGGAACTGAAAATAATTAAAAGAAATAGAAGTATTTCATTGTTGGTTAGAATACAGATGCACTGAAAATTATTCCCTCCACTTTTTGCACACTTTATTGTGTTGTAGATTTAATTTTAAATGGATAAAATTGCCATTTTTGGCCATCAATCTACACTCAATAATCCCGAATGACAAAGTGAAAACATGTTTTTAGAAATTTTAGCAAATGTATTAAAAATCAAAAACTGAAATCTCTCATGTGCATAAGTATTCAAACCCTTTGCTTTAATGTATTTTTAAAGTATATTATTTCATATTTGGTCGCATATCCTTTGCATGCTGTTACTTCCTGAAGTCTGTGACCCATCAACATCAAAAGACTCTCGATATCTTATTTTCAGGTACTGTTACAAGCGATACTATAACCTCTCTGCATTTGAATGGATCTCTATGGGAATTGGGGGGTGAGAATAGATTCAGCTGTAAATTACACATGGAAAACATGACTGGCGGAATGGCTGTAAGTTATCAAGGGTCTAAAGGTATCAGACGAGCCCCAAACCATCACTCTATGGCCAGATATGGAGTAGATATGGATGGATCACTTTAAGGGTTTCTTCTCCTGACTCATTTTCCTATAGAACTCTATGGGGAAAAAAGTCAGGAGAAGAAACCCTTAAAGTGATCCATCCATATCTACTCCATATCTGGCCGTAGAGTGATGGTTTGGGGCTCGTTTGATACCTTAGACCCTTGATAACTTACAGACATTTCACCAGTCATGTGTTCCATACTGTACCAATGCAATTTAAAGCTGAATCTAGTTGATATTGATGGGTCACAGACTTCAGGAAGTACCAGCATGCAAAGGATATGCGACCAAATATGAAATATGATACTTTAAAAATACATTAAAGCAAAAGGCTTGAATACTTATGCACATGAGATTTCAGTTTTATTTTTAACACATTTGCAAAAATTTCGAAAAACATGTTTTCACTTTGTCATGGTTATTGGCAGTAGATTGCTGGGCAACAATTTTATCCATTTAAAATTAAATCTACAACACAATAAAGTGTTCAAAAAGTGAAGGGGGTTGAATAATTTTGAGTGCAACTGTAAATACTTGGATGGATACAGTATAGGAAATAATATCACAAGATTACAAGAAAGTAGATTGACTTGTCATTTGCAACTTTAAGGGCAAAAATGGTCACACTAGTAACAACATACTGTAGATTAATCTTGGTTTGTATGCAAGATATTTTGAATTTTAAATTTCAAAGAAAACAGGGAACATTCAATATATGTGCTGCTACAGTGCTTTGTAATGTTTTGTGGTAGATTAAAAATATATTTAAGTTTTTTCACATCTTTTCAGTTACCACTAAACCAATGATGACACCAGATAAGTATAAAAATGTGTTTCTTTCCAGAAAAGTTGACTCCAAATTAAAGGTGTGTCATAGTGGTTAGATTGAATTCCCCCATATCTCTCCTCATTAATATCAATGTCAGTACTTCAGGTCCATAAGTCAATGAATCTCATGTATGCTGACTACAACTTGTGCTTTTGCATATTACGGCAGGTGTAGCAACATCAATGACATATAGAGCCTTTATGTAAATTGTTAATTCCATCATGATTACATTGAGATGACAGCAAATGGGCACAAGTACTGATTTTGCTGATGGCTTAAATGTGCCTACATGTAGGACAGGGTCTGGAGGTTACACTGGTCAGTGTGTTACACTGGTTAGGAAATGTCTGGCCTGGCTTGATGTGGGCTAACCAAGCATCTGTACTGAATGGAGTGACCAAGCTGTTCCGGCATAAATGTTTCTCAATGGTTTAAGGAGTGCATTTATCGTAACCTGAAGGTGCACACACACTTTTCACAACAGAAAGTATAGCCGGAACGTTACCTCTGCTGGCTAGGTAGGTCAGGCTGAAATTCTGGTCTTACCACACCAGCCTTTAATGTGCTCTCCTCCCTCTTTCATACAGCTTACCGTGGGAGCCTCAGGGTTTGTAATATCCTGGTAGGTGTTCATTCCTAAATGTCAGTCCATGTTAAGGAATGAGTTAAAATTGTAGTTCACAGTTTGTTTCTTGTCAGACATGCATCTTGCCACACATGCATTATGTTCTATTAAAGCATGAAATTCAAATATATTAAAACAATAAACAAACAACAAAAATACTGGTACAGCAATTTGGCATGGCACCATTCAGAAGAAAATTATGGAAACAAGACGATAACAACAATGCAACATTCTTTCTAAGCTAAGGAGGGATTGTCTGTGAGCAATTCAGGAAGCAGGAAGCTCTACTGAAAAAAGGTTCCAGTGGATGGACACAGAAATTGTGATCTCAGGCCAAAGTTTATATGGTTTTACAGGTGTGGGTTCTAATTAAAGCACTGAGAGAAAATCCAAGCTAATATGGCAGGAAAGCACAAGTCCAGTCTTTGCTGTTGTGTTGGCTGGTGTTTGTTCCAAATAGTTATTCTCCTTTGATCTTCTCAACAGCTGTACACACCAATTCTGGTTCACTCCTATATTAGACTACAGTAAACATGTTTTCACCATGGATGAATATGCATTTCATGCTTTTGTCAGAAACATCAGATCAAATAAGTAGAGCAGAAGTTGGCATGAAATCCAAAAATAAATCAGTCCTTCTTGTGCAACCCAATGATAGAGCAGGGGTCTCTAGGCCAGGATCAAGCTGTTCCAAGGCTCTCCCTTGGAGCTAGAAGGAGGTGGGAGGCTACCAGGGGACAGCTTGAGAGAAGCACCGCTGCCATGTACATTCATGTAGGCTGGGACAGATGAGACCTGTAGGGAGGTAGAGGCAAAGTAGGAAGTTCTACTGCAAACTTCAACTAACAATTAACTGCATCACAAGCATGCGACACAGCACCAAACCATAAATATCCACTACTACAGCATGCATGATTAAGTGCAAATGGGAACTAATCTTGCCAACTTCGTGACTTTGTTACTAGATTAGATATTTTCAAACCCCATTACTGACTTTTTGCAAAAAGTAACAGCAACCATATTTTGCCACTTCAAAATGTTTAACCTAGGCGCCACATTTTTTTACCAAGTAATTTCCCAAGCAGCTACTTTTTACTTTAATTTAATAATCAGTGTTGGGGAGGGGGAGCAGAAAATACTCAGATACCTTGGTTGCGTCCCTATATTCTTAACTCGTCTCCTCCTTTCTTCCACTCCCCCACTACGACTCGTCTCCTAACCAGAAATATGTGGAGGAAAGGAGGAGAGGAAACAAGTGGAGGAAAGGAAATCCACCGTTGTAGCCCTATCATAACTTTGATGCCGAGCCCGCAAATAGTCCTATAGCCAATCACAGATCTAACACACGGTTAGCCAATTTAGAGCTGCAAAATAGATTGTCTTGTAAGTTTCAAGTATGTGCATTGTAGGTGACGTAGGTAGTATATAAATAATAAACAGTCTCAAAATTATTGTTACCATGCAATTTGGAATTCTACTTAACAGTTAAAATTACAATTACAGATGGTTACATTTATTAGATGGTTAAATATTGTAAATTCGATTATTAATCAAATGTTACTAATATTATGTCATGGTTTTGACCCTGTTTCCCCTTGCGGTCGTTCTCTTTGGTGGCCACGCGAGGGCGCTGCCCTTTTGGTAGATGCTTGCTCCGCCCCGCTGAGTTGTCGGATCTTTTGTTAAGCATTTACACCTGTTGCGTAGTCACCGGAAAGATATATAAGCTTACCGTTTCCTTCATTCGGGGCTTCGACATTAATTGATTGTTAATTGTATGTACTGTGGTGTTATTGTTGGCTGTGAATTTTCGTACCGTTTTGGCTATTCGCCCATTGTTAGCGTCTCTTTAGAGACAGGGCTTATTTCTTGCTGGCTAGGTAGTTGATTACCTCGTAGAAGTTTGGGACCGTAAAATCTCTGCTCTATTTCGCGTTGTTGTGCTTAACTCTATAGGCTTTGGCCCCCTAGTGGTGGGACGCATGCGGTCCAATTTTTTATAGTGTTCATATTTCTCTTAAATTCTAAATTATAACGTTAATAAAACACGGAACTTTCGACGCAAAATTGTTAAAAACAGTCACAGCCTGCGAACACATTCGTTTATATGCTTATCAGCTCTCAGGTTACACTACAGAGCCATAAAGCAGCAGGGTGCTAATAGCCCAACCCACTTTTTTTATTTGTTTACAGCCTTCACCTCGCCGCAATCACAGGCAATAAAATGCGTATCACAAAAGCTCTTGGTACCATTTCAACACGCTGAAAAATCAAGATCCGATTCAGGAACAATTGTATATTATTGAAAAGTTGTATAAATAAACATTAGGTGTTTTTTTCCCGTGCTCACTTCAGTATGCATACAACCGATATACTTCCGGTTTTGTATAAATACATTTTATTTTCTACAAATTCTCTTGATAAACATGTTTAAGCAACTAAATACGATACCTGGTTATGCAGTTATAACCCTTTTCTGAAGAATCCTCAACGTTTTTTTCGTAACCCATTTATCCATTATCCAGGAAAG
Organism: Synaphobranchus kaupii; assembly: GCA_029718625.1. Taxonomy (NCBI): domain Eukaryota; kingdom Metazoa; phylum Chordata; class Actinopteri; order Anguilliformes; family Synaphobranchidae; genus Synaphobranchus; species Synaphobranchus kaupii. The sequence goes on along the minus strand of CM056381.1, from coordinate 45,060,389 downwards.
TCTCAATTTCCACAGTGCGTACCCTTCGCTTTTGCGTTTGTACTACGTTACTACCGTTGCGTAAAAGCATTACTAGACTGCTACAGGAATGATCTAACGTAAAACACGTAGATTATCTTCTACGGGGGTTCCTGCCCTTTCAAACGAAGTAAAATATGTCATATTCAAGCGACTGTGAACGGCGCTGTATCCACGCGTAAAGACAGCCCATAGGGCAATCGGCTGTGCGCTCCTGACTGTCGACAGCATCATATGACGCCTGTGGCCATTTTGACTGAGTTTATCCTGGAAGGGATGGGCTGGATTGCTGTTACAATTACGTTTTCAGTCTATCCCGATGTATTTAGCAATGTGTAGCTTTTTTTGTGAGCTGAAAAAACGTCACAGACCAGTCTTTCTCTGTACGCAGACACGGGCAGCTGTATGATGCAATTGCGCTGGTGATGTCTTTGCTGCTTCAAAGTTTACGATTATTTTATACATTTATACGCGAACGTGGCAATCAACGGTGGAAAGAAGAGCGCTTATTTCACGGTTGCTCAGGTTTTGGAGGTGAAGAAGTGTCCCAGAGGCGAAGAAGTCTGTGTTCTGGCAGAGCAATGACTCTGGCATGGACCCGTGCCTGGACATGTAAGTGTTTTTAAAAATATATAATACAAATTATTATTATTATTATTATTATTGTTATTATTATCATCATAATTATCAACAGTATGGAGCGCTATTATCTAGAGTATTTTTAGTTTGGTGATAAATGGATTCTCGCAGGAGTTCGCTAGTTAGCTTCTATGGCGTCACAGGCTAAGGAGCGCCTGCTCTTTGTTTGTTTTCTAGCGTTCATTCGCAGTTTTTTTGTGCAGCAACCAACACAAGGGCTAGTTGTTGAATTTACGCATGAAACGACATCCATTCTCAGTACTTTATTTCACGGTTCAGTCAAGACATTACAGTATTATAATAATGTAATTTAGTTCGTGCAAGCTGACAAACGAATTCATAAATCCTAGTTAGCTACGATTGCTAATTATGTTGGAGCTAATATCAGACGTACTGTGGATGTAAGATTTTTTAATGTATATACGTATATATAATATATATATATATGTGTGTGTGTGTGTGTGTGTGTATATATATATATATATATATATATATTTTTTTTTATAAAATAAATTTTTTTTTCCACTTAATTGTAATACTTGCCATATGTCTTTTTGAGATAATTTGTGTTCTCATTTTTTAGTGATTCTACTTAGTAATGTACTTGAATCTGTCTTTTTCAGGGAGGACAGTGAAGACACCCCTCCCCCACCTAACACCTCTGTCGTAGGAGGTGGTAAAAGACAGGTTTGCCAAATAGTGATGTATAATTCATTACTTTTGCTGTAAAAAGTCAAGTTGAAGGCTTGTTATAGATAAACCTGTTATTCTGCTGGCTTATGGGGCTCTGGTAAATCTAACTTTGAAGTACAGTGCCATTTTAAATGTAAAGCAGATTGGTTGGATAACATTAGGGTAAGTAATCCTTTTCGGAGAGGTATTTGGGCACTTTTGGGCACGCTTTGTAAGAGAATACCCTCATACACATAAACACAAAACATGTGTAGGTTAATTTTCTTCACATTCTGTATTACAAAAAATGTTTTAAAAGAAAAATAAAGTTTTCTGATGATTGACATGCCTAGACAGAAAGATATGCACATGTTTTATATTTGGCGACGTTTGGAAACGTTTCGGGACACCCGGGCCCCGTTTTGGTAAAAATACCAATGCATAAGGAAAGCCTGTAGATATCTTTACCAAATTCTAAACCCAAGTGGACAACATATCAGTGCACTAGTGTAAGGAAGTCTGGCTTGCTCCAGTACTTTGAAGTTGAAATATTCAGTGCTAAACTGTAAAAACACAAGGCGTTTTGTACTTTTTTTTGTTTTTTTATGTGTATTATGTATAAACTGTATGTGACCATTTTTACATAAATTTATTCTGATGCAAATTTCTGAATGGTACAAGCCTCTTCTTTCATTGAAACTTTCAACCATGGATGTGCAGTGAATCGTTTTTGAGATATTGGCACTTAATTGACACTAGTAAAAACTAGGCGAAAATTGTATAAAATAGGCCAAAGTAAATAGGGTTAATCTCCGTGTATGGAGATTTGGGCTATTCGGTTGGGAACTTTAGTTCTGATTGCCCTTCGGCGCATGTCTTCCCATAGGGGATTCTGGCGTTTTCGCTTCTACTTAGTTTATGAGCTCGTAGAAGTATATAGTAGCAGTTTCTCTGGTCCATTTGTTTCGCCTTTTGATTGGTTTTCTTATTGAGACCTGGCGTTTTAGCTTCTACTCAATTCCGTGTTACTGTGAGCCAGTAAGTAGCCTTGGTACGTTTTTCCCTGTTTAGTCTCCTTCTCGTGGACTACGTTCCCCTTGGTTGTGAGTCAGGGTTATTATTCTTATTGAGGCTGTCGTGCTATTATGTTTGCGTAGGTCTTTGTTGCAGCTGTCCTGTTCGCCTTTTTGCCTGCGAGACGATTGTTGTGAACTTGTTCTGTTTCGTTCTCCGGGTGTGTTGTCTCCTTATGTGGAGCTTGGGCGATGCTGTGGACGTGCTTGTGTTTGACTGCGTGTTTTTAATAGCCTCGGAACGTTAGCTCTCTGTTCCATTTCGCCTCGTTACATTTTTCCATTTGTGAGAGGCTAGGGCGGTTGTTTTATATCTAGCTTGCGTTAGTCTGTGGATAGTAAAGTTATGGGACGACGGTTCTTCGTCGGCTCACCTGTAAAATGTTTCTCTCTCTTGGGAGATCGGGTGTTTACCCTCTTGGTTTTATGCATTGGACTGCTAGCCTTTTTATATCGCCATGGAACATTAATCCTGTTCCTTTGCCTCATTTCATCTCCTGTCTGAGAGGTTAGGGCGTGGCTATGTTTTAAGCTTGGTCATTTTTGCTGGTAAGGTTATGGGACGACGGTGCTACTGCGGTTCTCCGTCGGCTCGCCTGTAAAATGTTTCTTCCCCCTGGGAGATCGGGCGTTTACCCTCCTTTAGGTTCCGCACATGACTTAGTTCTAGCTTATGGAAATAGCCACGGAACATTATATCTGTTCTTTCGCCTCCTTATTAAATTGTCATTCTTCATTGGTTGACTGTTTATTTATTTGTGCCTTTTCGCTACTCGCCCGTTTATTGTGTCTCATTACCTTGCGCTCTACGTAGCGTTTGACAGTTAGCCGGTTAGTAGCGTCTGTGGTGTGTTTGTTGTTCCTTGTCTTGTCTCCTCCCTTATCTGCGGGTATCCCGCCTTAGTGGCCTAAGGGCTTTATGAATCCCCTTGCTGCGTTTGGCTCCTCCTTCCTCACACGTCACGCCACCCATTACATATTAACAATCATACAGTTGAAGTGGGAAGTTTACATACACTTAGGTTGAAGTCATTAAAACAAATTTTTAACCACTCCACAGATTTCATGTTAGCAAACTATAGTGTTGGCAAGTCAGTTAAGACATCTACTTTGTGCATGACAAGTAATTTTTTCAACAATTGTTTACAGACAGATTATTTCACTATATCACAATTCGAGTGGGTCAGAAGTTTACATACACTAAGCCTTTAAATTTTTTATATTTGGTCGCATATCCTTTGCGTGCCATGACTTCCTGATGTCTGTGACCCAACAACATCAAAAGACTCTTGATATCTTATTTTCTGGTACTCTTACAAGCGATACTATAACGTCTCTGCATTTGAATGGATCTCTATGGGAATTGGGGGGTGGGACTAGATTAAGCTGTAAATTATGCGGGAACAGTATGGAATACATGATTGGTAAAATGGCTGTAAGTCATTAAGGGTCTGAGGTATCAAACAAGCCTCAAACAATCACTCTGCTGCCAGATATGCAGTAGATATGGATGGATCAATTTAAGGGTTGTTTCTCCTGACAAATTTTCCTATTGAACTCTATGGAAAAATAAGTCGGGAGAAGAAACCCTTCAAGTTATCCATCCATATCTACTGTATTTCTGGCAGCAGAGTGATGATTTAAGGCTTGTTTGATACGTCAGACCCTTGATGACTTAGAGCCATTTAGTCAACCATGTGTTTCCATACTGTTCCAGTGTAATTTACAGCTAAATCTAGTCCAACCCCCCAATTCCCATAGAGATCCATAAAATTGTGTCATGCACAAAGTAGATGTCCTAACTGACTTGCCAACACTATAGTTTGCTAACATGAAATCTGTGGAGTGGTTAAAAATTAGTTTTAATGACTTCAACCTAAGTGTATGTAAACTTCCGACTTCAACTGTATATCTCTGAAGGCATTTGTTCTTGGGATAGATTATGTTGGCTTCAACTAACATTCAAAGAACATCACACAGACAACTGGGTGTAAATAAATCATGTTTACTTAACATGTTATCAAAAATAACAAAACACACTAATGAACACATCAAACTATCTAAACTCATTCCTAAACAAAGAGAGAGAGAGTGTGTGTGTGTGTGTGTGTCCTGTGAGGGACATGTGGAGAGAGAGAGAGAGAGCGAGAACAAAGGGTTAAGTGTAGGCCTAGATATGACTCCTAGAGCTAGCAGTTCGCTTGGAGTTTGGCCAGTCTGGAATAACCGGGAATTGTTAAAACAGATTAAACGGGATTTTGTCGGGTTCAGATACGCTAAGGGACGCTACGTGCTTAGTTCAATTTGCTGAGTCTGACTAGCAAACATGGCTAGGCAATGTGCGATTAGGTTCTAAACTAGGTTAAACGGCATGCAGGAACGAGGTGGTTAATAAGGAGAGAGAGATATATAGATAGCGCTTGCGCTTAGCCTCTAGTACTGAGCCTTAGGCACAATAAATGAGTTACAAACAGCAGTCATGCACATCAAGTCTATAACTACAATTACAAAGACTAAACATATGCCCAAAATGTTACAGCCTTACTAGTGGTTGAATATCATGAGCCATGATCATGAGATATCCAACTTAGAAGTCTCACTGTCTCACTTTCCCTCTTCAAGGGAAATTGTCCGCGGTCCAATTGTCAGTGGAGGCAAAAGAAGGAACGCGTTGTCCAGGCGGGTTTGACCAGGCCGGGATCCACGTCTCTGGCTTTGTCCAGGGAAGCTTGGTACCTTGATGCTGAGAAGATCCAGTCGTTCTCAGCACACAACTAGCAGTTCTTTCGAAGTAACTGCCTCCAACTTAATGTCAGGAATAAACCGGTAGTTTTAACAAACTTCTTCTCTACGAATGCCGTCAGCTGGCATGCCACAACTGAGAGTGAAAGATGGCGGTCTCTCCTTTTTATACATTTTATGGCGGGTTGGGGGTTACATGTCTTACAGCATTGGCTTACTGTAAATTTGAATTATGCGCTCAGAGGCGTGGTTACCCTTTGGGGTGGAAGTAAGGGAATTTCTTTGGGAAAACGTTTTTGGCAAAGTTTTTGAGTGTCAATGGTCATCCATAGTTGTAGTCCATGGTACCAACATTCCCCCTTTGGTCTTAGGATGGGCTTTGACAAGTGAATCCTGAGAGCACCAGTTCATTATACATTCCACAACAGAGGGCAAGTCCTTAAGTTCCACCAGGGATAAGTATCCAATGTGGTTCCTTTGGGTTTGTACACAGTGTGGCAGGTTTTACAATGCGGTAACATCTGGGCATTCATACAGGACTGTATACATCTGGGCATGCATTATTAACTGAATTGAATCTATTGTAACACAGATTAACACACATCCCTATCTGAAGGAAGGAAAAGGTTAGTAAGAAAGGTGGCAGGCTTGTGCCTGTTGTCCTAGAAACTCAACAGCGGCCTGGGAGAAGGTAAGGGGAAGGACACCATAGGGCCTTCGTTTGAGGCTGTCGGGAATGTTTGTTAGTGTGTTAATTCTGGTGTTTAGGTTTTGGATGTGCCTGTACAACATTTGGGACACACCTGCGGTTATGATCCAGCCACTAATGAGAAGTCCAAGGGCAACAGTGTTAATAGTGTCCCATGGATCAGATGACCTTCTAACTATAGGTTTGAGGACGGTTGTTGTGACTCCATCTAGGCCCAGACTGAACTGGACAGTTTTAGGAGTTGCCTTTGGAGGGTGCCCTCTATGGTAAAACTGTGACCACGGAAGGAGTCTATCATTTCGAGGGTTGTCTCATACCTCTCAGGGTTAAGGTGGTGCAAGACAATATCCTCAATATGGATAGTGGCCCCTTGTGGGACTTTAATGAAAACCATATGACCTGGTAGTTTCATGCACGTGGCTGTATCATGTTTGTCATATGATATTAAAATATCATGCTTGGGCGTGCTAACAAACCATTTTTCTCCAGCTCTTTCTACCTTTGTCTCTGTGACTTCATCTCTAATCGACATGCTGGCTTTACATTTTTCATCAAGCGCTCCGGGTCTTAGCCCGCACAGGCGGGGGCACACCCAGTGAATGTCTTTAGAAGCGGTACACCACGGGCGCCGGAAAGGGGGGTCCAGGGGGCCATTAGCCCCCCCCACTTTTACCGTCCTCAATAGGTTAACGTCACAATGAAAGTCCGTTGTTGCACAAATCAAACGCATGCAGTGTAATAAGGGACAATACAATTGTTTCAATGTGTTCATGTTGTCTGTTGAGCTGTTAAAGTTAGCTCAGCTCAGCTCGCTATCAATAGCCCTGTAGCCTATATTGCGAACATGCTTCTGCAAAAATGCCAAAAGAATCAGAGGATAAAAAAGTGCAGGCAAACAAAACTAAACATTAATATAGCCGCGAGCGGCAATTAACGGGGTCCAAGCAGCATTGCGCAAATGTGCCACAAATGCAGTCTCATGTGTTTGTCAGGCTGTAATGAATGACACAAATCACCTGACTGATGAATGTTGGAATGTAAAGATTCTGAATATAACTTTTATGAAGCATGGTCTAACGAGTTTGTGTACCTCGTTTCATGTAAATTAGCCAAATTTTGTAGGAGGAGTAGCATTTTAAGTGTTATACAAAAAATGCTAATTAGCGGAAAATACAATATGGCTGACTTCATGGATTCTTGAGGCAAATTTGTTCAGCATGAGCAGAGAGACCTGTATACCACATTTTGTGACTCTAGGTCAAACGGGGCGTCGCCAGTGGGCGTGTCAATGTCACAATATTTACACGTGCACTACAGCGCCACCAACTGGCCTATCGCCACGAAATTCGGTGTGAACTTGTATGATGACAACTTCTAACTATTTGCCAAGTTTAATGCTAATCAGCCAAGCGGTTAAGGAAAAACTCAAAGAAGTAATAAATGAGTACATTTAAGCCAAAATGTCGGCAAATTCAAGATGGCGCCCACCAAATTAGTAAAGTTATATGATCCAAATCCGGCTCTTTGTCACTGTAGCAAGTTGCACATCTCTGCAAAGGAACTGTGATTTTTAGTGAATTTTTTAATATTTTGAACTCTATAGCGCCACCACATGGATGGATTGGGATAAAACTGTACATGTCTAGTCCTATTGGCACTCGTAACATAACTACCAAGGTTCATAGCTTTCTGTCTAATCGTTTTGGAATTATTAGCATTTTTGTGATAAGCCACGCCCAGTGAAATTTCATTGGCTCGTCATTACGCTGGTACAGTATAGAACACATGACTGGCTAAATGGCAGTAAGTCATCAAGGGTCTAAGGTATCAAACGAGCCCCAAACCATCACTCCGCGGCCACATATGGAGTAGATGTGGATGGCTCACTGCAAGGGTTATTTCTCCTGACTCATTTTCCTATAAACTCTATGGGGAAAAAAGTCAGGAGAAGAAACCCTTAAAGTGATCCATCCACATCTACTCCATATGTGGCCGCAGAGTGATGGTTTGGGGCTCGTTTGATACCTTAGACCCTTGATGACTTACTGCCATTTAGCCAGTCATGTGTTCCATACTGTACCAGCGTAATTAGGGGACCGTGCAGCGAAGCTGCCGGTACCCTATTGTTTTTGTTCAGATTCTTTTTTTTTTTTTTCTTTTTTTTTTTCTCCCCTTTCACCTAAAATTCCCATGAGCTGGTTTGTCCTAGAATCACCAGACTTGGCACGCTTGTTGGGATTCCCAAACTCTTGAATCCATTATATTATGACGCAGATTGAACACCTGGTGGCGCTGTAGTGCACGTGACAAAATTTTGACATTGACACGCCCACTGCTGACCTAGAGTCACAAAATTTGGTATGCATGTCCATTTGCTCATTCTGAACAAATTTGCCTCAAGGACCCATAAAGTCCGCCATATTGGATTTTTTGCTAATTAGCATTTTTTGTAAAACGCTTAAAATGCTACTCCTCCTACAAAATTTGACCAATTGAGATGAACCTTGGTTTACATACTCCTTAGACCATGTCTCATAAAAGTTATATTTGGAATTTTGATATTTTCAAATATGGCCGAATGACGAGCCAATGAAATTTCACTGGGCGTGGCTTATCACAAAAATGCTAATAATTCCAAAACGATTTGACAGAAAGCTATGAAACTTGGTAGGTCTTTTAAGAGTCCCATTAGGACTAGACATGTACAGTTTTATCCCAATCTATCCATGTGGTGGCGCTATAGAGTTCCAAATATAAAGAAATATAAAAAAATTCACTAAAAATCACAGTTCCTTTGCAGAGATGTATATAACTTGCTACAGTGACAAAGAGCCGGATTTGGATCATAGAACTTTACTAATTTGGTGGGCGCCATCTTGAATTTGCCGACATTTTGGCTTAAATGTACTCATTTATTACTTCTTTGAGGTTTTCCTTAACCGCTTGGCTGATTAGCATGAAACTTGGCAAGTAGTTAGAAGTTGTCATCATACAAGCTCACACCGAATTTTGTGGCGATAGGCCAGTTGGTGGCGCTGTAGTGTACGTGTTAATATTGTGACATTGACACGCCCACTGGCGACGCCCCGTTTGACCTAGTCACAAAATGTGGTGTACAGGTCTCTCTGCTCATGCTGAACAGATTTACCTCAAGGATCCATGAAGTCAGCCATATTGGATTTTCCGCTAATTAGCATTTTTTGTATAACACTTAAAATGCTACTCCTCCTACAAAATTTGGCCAATTTACATGAAACGAGGTACACAAACTCGTTAGACCATGCTTCATAAAAGTTATATTCAGAATTTTGATATTTTAAAAGATGACCGAATGACGAGCCAATTAATTTTCAATGGGCGTGACTTATCACAAAAATGCTGATAATTCCAAAATCCTTTGACAGAAAGTTATGAAACCTGGTAGATCTATTAAGAGTAACATGAGGAATAGACCCCTACAGTTTTAACCCAATCGAGCCACGTGGTGGCGCCATATCAATCCAAATATAAGAAAATATTTTAAAATTCACTGAAAATCATTGACACGCCCACTGCATACGCCCCGTTTTATCTAGAGTCACAAAATGTGGGATAGAGGTCCGTCTGCTCATACTGAACAAATTTTCCTCAAGGAACCATCAAGTTAGCCCTATTGGATTTTCCGCTAATTAGCATTACTTGTAAAACACTTAAAATACTACTCCTCCTACAAAATTTGGCCAATTTACATGAAACGTGGGACAAGAACTCATTAGACCATGCTTCATAAAATTTATATTCAAAATTGTGATATTTTAAAAGATGGCCGAATGACGAGCCAATTAATTTTCAATGGGCGTGACTTATCACAAAAATGCTGATAATTCCAAAATCATTTGACAGAAAGTTATGAAACCTGGTAGATCTATTAAGAGTAACATGTGGAATTGACCTCTACAGTTTCAACCCAATTGAGCCACGTGGTGGCGCTATATAGATTCAAATATAAGAAAATATTTAAAAATTCACTAAAAATCATTGACACGCCCACTGCATACGCCCCGTTTTATCTAGAGTCACAAAATGTGGGATAGAGGTCCGTCTGCTCATACTGAACAAATTTGCCTCGAGGAATCATCAAGTTAGCCCCATTGGATTTTCCGCTAATTAGCATTACTTGTAAAACACTTAAAATACTACTCCTCCTATAAAATTTGACCAATTTACATGAAACCTGGTAAACACACTCCATACACCATGCAGCATAAAACTTATATACAGAATTTTGATATTTTAAAAGATGGCCGAATGACGAGCCAATAAATATCCAGTGGGCGTGGCTTATCACAAAAATGCTAATAATTCCAAAACCATTTCATAGAAAGTTATGAAACTTGGAACGTCTTTTAAGAGTAACATCTGGACCTGACCTCTCCAGTTTCAACCCAATCGAGCCATGTGGTGGCGCTATAGAGATCCAAATATAAGAAAATATTTTAAAATTCACTAAAAATCATTGACACGCCCACTGCCGACGCCCCGTTTGATCTACAGTCACATAAGTTGGTGGATACATCCCGCTACTCCTGCCCAACAAATTTGCCTCAAGAAACCATGAAGTGTGCCATCTTCAATTTTCCGCTAATTAGCATTTTTTGTAAAACACTTAAAATGCTACTCCTCCTACAGAATTTGACCAATTTGCACCAAACCTGTTCAAGGTACTGAAACCGCTTCCCTACATACACGCATTACTTTAGTAAGGCGTATGTCAAAATTTGGCCGAATCAGAAGCCAATGGATTTTGCACTGGGCGTGGCTTATCGCACAAATGCTAGTACTTCTAAAACCGTTTGATATAAAGTTCTGAAACTTGGTGGGTTGATTGAGAGTTAGATCAAGACTCGAGCCCTGCAGTTTTAACCCAATCAATCTGCGTATTGGCACTAAAGAAATACAAATGTTGGGATGGCAGGTATGCCATCCGCCAAGTACACTATCTCTGCTTAACAGGCCGTCTACCTACTATAGCAACTGTGAAAGTTCCTGTAGCTTAGTGGTTAAGGCATTTGACTGCCGTGTAGTAGGTTGGTGGTTCGATCCCCACCTGTTCCCAAGTTTTTTTTGAGGCACACAATGTGCACGTCATTGTAAGAATGTTCTTTTTATTGCAAAGGCTAGGAAATTTCACAATATTACCTGTTATCTGTTTGAATTATGAAGTCAGTAAGCCAAAACAATCTGATACCGCAACACACAAGTCTTATTTGGCCTCCTCATTTCTGTTAACCTGCTTAGGCCTAGTGGATACAGTATTGGCTTTCCATGTGTATGTGGTCAATTCCGGCTTGGTACCAATGGCTTGGTTAATGTTTGGCAAAACTATTGTGCAAATGCTATGCTTCTTTTAATGTTGTTTTCACATTAAGAAACACCTTTTTATTGCAAAAGTTAAGAAACGTAACAGTATTAACTGTTCACTGTTTCACTTGTACTTAAAAGACTTAATACGCAAGCCCTTACCGGATCGGGTAAAGATACCATCAGCAATGGCAAAAGCCCTGATTAGAAACAAATATTTGTATTTTGGGTCAACCCTGTCTAGAGTTGTCTACCATTTTGCGGTTTCTGCGTTTGACAAATGCCGCTAATGCCGCACGGTCCCCGGACATCGCTGCTTGCAGCTATATTTTACATCTGAATCTAGTCTCACCCCCCAATTCCCATAGAGATCCATTCAAATGCAGAGAGGTTATAGTATCGCTTGTAACAGTACCTGAAAATAAGATATCGAGAGTCTTTTGATGTTGATGGGTCACAGACTTCAGGATGTAACAGCATGCAAAGGATATGCGACCAAATATTAAATATGATACTTTAAAAATACATTAAAGCAAAGGGGGTGAATACATATGCACATACCACTTTTCAGTTTTTTATTTTTTTTAAATTTTTTAAAACAAGTTTTCTTTTTCTTTTTTTTTCCATTTCACTTCACCAATTCGGACTATTTTGTGTAAGGCCATTACATAAAATCCAAATAAAAATCAATTTAAATTACAGGTTGTAATGCAACAAAATAGGAAAAATGCCAAGGGGGGTTCATACTTTCGCAAGGCACTGTAAATGGTTGTATTTTGTACATTTTGACTTTTATCGTTAGATAAGTGATTATATACAGTGTGCGAATTCCTCTCCTCTACTTGACCAATCTCATCCCAGGCTGGGATGCTATCATTCCCCTCTCTGATACTTGTCTTTCATTCTGAATGTGTTATAGTAAATCCCGAACAACAAATAAAAGTTTATACATTTCCGAGTGTCACAATTACATTCTAGAATATGATTTAGTTCAGAAGTTATGTTCATCGCCATCTGCACCGCTCTGCCTGCTCTTATCAGGTGTAGCTTAACGGTACCATTTAGGCGTTTTTATTAATAATCATAGGCGTCATTTCCACGGGAGATGCCTCCCCCACAATATCGGAGAAAGCCTTATCTGCCCCCCCTCACAATGTTACATTGACACAAATGCATAAAAGCGCCAGTATATAGCCCATGTACGAGGTTCTACAGGGCAATCAGTGGGCGGGGCAACAATGTTTCTCCATTTAGTTGCATTGGGGCGATAGACAAGATAAACTAACTACAATGTAGCAAAGCAGTGTTTCATTTCAGGCGGCACCCGCTGCCTGTAGGAATTATGTAGACTGCGAGGCACTATAGACTGGGAACGTGGGGCTTAAGTTCCGGAAGCAAAAACTTCATTCACTTTTTACATGGGCTGTGTCCAAATGGTCTGCATTCTGTGTAATAGCATAGGCCTACTGTATACTGCTTAGGCTAATACTGTTTAGTATTAGGCTAATAGTGTTCATACTGTTTAGTGACATGCAGTATGCAAAAAATATCCTCCATAGACTACTATTATCAGCGAAAACTCGGAAATAAGTATATCATTTGGGGATTTTAAGCACATTACATTTAGGGAACATTTCGCCTGCTTAACGTTCTCATCCAGTGTAGGCTACTGAATTATCATAACGTTACTCAATAGTAGCCTATAGAAGGGTGTTGAATTGGACCCAGCCATTGACAGCCTAATGTGAAACACCTTCATGCACAACGTGATTCGTCTTTGCCTGAATCACGTTGATTTGCGAGGCATTTCTGAGAATCGTAGCCTATGCTTAAATTAGGCTAATAAAGTGCCGGAAACTTTATTTAGGTCTACAGCATTTAGGTGTAGCTTTTCTGAATTTGGCTATGGTAGAATTTAACAACAAACGAACAATAAGAGGAGTGAGCTTTGGCAGCTCAGCCACCTCTTTATAATAATGTATAATGGAAGTAGCAACCCTTTTCATTTTCTCATATCCCCCCATCAATTTGCATACTGTAGCCTAAGCTATATATAATTATATAATTGATTAGCTAACATCAGAATTCAAAATGTAGGCCTACAAGATACAAGCCTTTCTTTGTCAATTAACCTAAACTAGGCCTACGAGTTTAGCTACAGAACAGTAACATTGCCATGGCCTCCGAGGAGCAGCAAGCAATAGCAACGGTAACGTGGATGTGTTCAGTCAGCAGCGCACATCTATGTCAAAACCATACAAAAAAACAACAGAAAGTGATGCCCTTAATAATGTCCTAATTAAGCGATCGCATATACGCCAGAATAAAAAGGTCTTTTAATAAGATCTCTAGCCCATATTTTAGCCATATAGCTATATCTAGCCAAAAAGCATAGTCTAGCTTCGGGACAACAATGTCAACCTAGCTATAGCACTAGACTGAGAAAACTAAAAGGGTAGCCTATTAAGCCACTTCCTTCATTAATTACTTTAAAGAAGAATATGTAGCACAAGCTTATTCACTCCTCGTATTGCTTGCAAACTTGTTTGTTGTTAAATTCTGCCATAGCTAAATGATGAAGACTTAAATAAAGTGCATGGTAATTGATTCCTGTATTAGGCTTTATGGGAACATATATGAACATAGGGTACCGCATATTCCGTTAAAATAGGCTACTTTGCCTGCAGATGTTGTATAAGCTGTGTGCGCGGATGCCTCCTCTGTTTTCTTCACAATTTGCACATGGAATGAAAAAAAATGTTTTGGCCCCTGCACTTTTGAAATGATTCCAGCGCGCTTGCGGTACTCATGTCTAGATTAGGGATAATGTAAAGAGCTGGATTGTCATCATGGTATGCTAGCATTGAAGGTGTTGCAAGGTGAATGTGTACATCATCTTTCCAAAATCCTACGTTGAGTATAGACTTGAGTCTGTAAATGTTGGATTTTTCAATGAGGGGAAGGTTTAGGATAAAACCTACTTCAAGGTTTTCAGGGTGAACATAAATGGGAATAGCACTACCAAGACTATATGCCAGGTGTACCTGCAAGGTCTGAACTATTGAAGTAGTGGCGGATTTAAGGATGTCGCTAACCATAGTAAGGGGTACTAGATAAGGTGGAATTTTTTCTCCGCCTAGACTAGTAACCGTGAAGCCTACTTCTCGAAGTAGATCCGGCATTAAATCTCTAACCACGCGTACTTGTGAGATGTCAGACTCCACCACCTGAGTTAGTCGATTTAGGGAGCAGATCATGCTGCTAATCAGTGCTGAATGTATGTTCACTGTTAAGGCCATGCCTTGCAGTGTTCTACCAAGGCCCTGCAATTCCTGCTGCTGAATCATCATACGCTGGCTTATCTCATGCATTTCATCCCTGGAGAAAATGTACTCATTGTGAAATAGTTGTCTAAGCTGCTCTCGTTGGGCTTCAGTTTCCAATGCATCCGCTTTAGTGAGTTGCTGTTGGACTTCTGCTTCAAAGCCCGGGTACGCTTCCCCTTGGGGCGAGGCCTGTCCTTTGTGCTCGTGACAAGATGGCTCCATATCCTGAGTGAAAGCATAGACTGTCATTTAATTTCAACATGGAAGACCGTGTCGCTGAGGTGCGTCTTGTTTGGAATAAGGGATGGGTAAAGTACGGACCCAAAGGATGGGTAAAGTACACCTCATCGCAATCCTTTAGTGTTAAGGAGTTAGGGGGTTCATCGATCACCGGGATGGTGAGCTCAAAATCGTGGAATGAGTCATCTATGAGGTAGCCCAATGGTTTTCTCGCGGTCACCTGCATGATAGCGTTAGTCAGATTCTGGACTAAAGGGTAAGCTGAATGGTTGTTCACTTCCAAGAGAGGGGTGCCGCGAATGGTCAAGTTTTGCTCGTAAAAATATGGAGCATGTTGGAAGAAAGGTTGTTATCAAGAGCTTGCCCCTTCAGGATGATATAATTGTTGACGGTTGGCAGATTTCTCAGACCAGATTGCCACAAAGGCATCCTGTACATCAGTCCCATTTACTCGTATCCCACCAGTGATTAAGGGGCTGTAGAGCTCCGGCTTGGACTCATCCAAGGCACACAGGAATGAGTCGTGTTCACGCTGGACATGACCTGGAGGCCAGCTATCCTTGATCTCATGGAGAAAGTTACCAGGCCAACTGGGTGAGGGACATTCCTGGACTGCCAGGGCCCCTGAGTGGTGTGTGGGTGACTCCCTCCACTGGCCTCTACTGTGTTGCATGACTGGTTGCTATCAGTACAGAGACCGAATGGCTTTGCGGAAGTGACCTGCACCCACAGCTGGCCCCGGTGGCAGTAAATCAATGGAGCTAACCTACCCAGTAGATCTTGTCCAATGAGTAGCCATTCTGTCTTGAATCTGGAGACGTAGACAGGGTGGATAATTTTAATTTCCTGAAAACCAAACTTTAACCAGGCTCTATGAGTGATTGAAGCCCGGTCTTTGGTGTAACTTGTAATGTTAAGTTACAAGATTCCACACTAAGACGTTTACCAGCTGCCAGCATTGCCTGGGTAATTTCTGAGAAAGTACCAGGGCACATGAGGCTGACTTTTGACCCGGTGTCCAATAATGCATGAGGGCTTATGCTGTCTTCAATCAAAACCGTAGTGTAAATACACTTGGCGTTTCCATTTTGGACTAAGTTCCCAAGGAACTGCAAAAGCGGAGTGGCTTTGGATATTGACAAGACAGTATGGGGCTGCTCAGGGGCTGGTGAAGGAGTTGGCTCGCCTGCAGGTCTTCTTTCCCACCCCACGAGGTAAACCGTTAGTGGTGGAGAAGAGTCCAGGTCTAGTCATGCGGTACACGGACCACGATTTTCCCCCTTCGAGGGCTTCGCGAGGGCAGTCATGCCTTGAGTGATGCTAGCTAAGGAGACCTTAATGGAATCCAACTCAGCCTTCAGCTCTTGCTTGTCTTGGCTTCCAAGCTTGTGGCCCAGTTGCGACTCACGTTTCTTACCCTCTTGTGACCCTCCACCCCCTTTGGACTGCTGTCGCTGTCTCCACCTGACGGTAGGGGTGGTCTAGCTCGAGGGGGGTTTTTGATGACTCTTCCAGTGCGGGGTCTTAGAAGTTGGGGTTTCTGAACCCTCAAGCTCAAGTGGGGTACTGGAGTTAGTCAGTCCGAGGACCCAAGAGTCTTCCCTTCATTCTTATTGCTTGGGCGAACAATAGCCTCCCAAGCCATTTGTGCCATCTTACGAATGCTGCGCATTGACGGTCTGGAGTCAGGGTCTTGGTGGGTCAGGAGAGGAACGTGAGCACGATTGGATGGGTGCAGATTGTGCAGGAACAGGGATTTGAAAGTGCGGTCTTCCTTAAAGGGTAAGTTCGCTATTTTGGACCTTGGACCCTATTTGCGGTCCGTCTTCCATGAACCTGACCCATGAAGTCCATTTTTTCGCTGATCGGTCCAGTATTGAGTTCGCTACAGATTTCCTGTAGGCTCTCACTGGGCTACAATAGAAGTCAACGGGGCAATTAGAAATGTTCGATAAATGTGCTTTCATGTACAATAAATGAGACGGGAAGCTCAGGGTGTATTGTTACCGGTCTCAGTATGCTCTCCTGTGAAATGTATCTCAATCCGAACATTTTTACGTGCTTGGCATGGCTTGGAAGTAAGCATTTCTCTGTTGCTTGTTTTCGCTGCTCCCGCGGAGTACTATGTGTCGGGGGTAGGGGAGCGGGAAGGTGTGCCGGCCGTTTACGAAACTATCTAGTTGAGCAGTCTGCGTTTGTTTACCTGCAGCAACGTAGGCTACAATTTCCACAAAAAAACTTGGATGATGGATGACTATAATGATTACGAAGACGAAGAATTCGATTTTGACTGACGTTACTGGCTACAGATTTGAGCCAGAATACACGGACACGGAACTACAAGAGATGGATGATAAGAGAGCAAGAGAAGAGAGAGAGGCTGAAGTTGCGCAGGTAATGTTATCCGAAGTCAGTGCGAGGTAGTGCGGTCGGAGAAATAGTTCTGTTTCAAATGGAACTGTTGTTTCAACGTTCGGTTTGCGTTTGCGATAGCCTACATTTCACAGGAGAGCATACTGAGACAGTAAGAATACACACTGAGCTATAAAAGCACATTTATCGTTGTTTTTCCATAACATTTCTAATTGCCCCGTTGACTTCTATTGTAGCCCAGTGAGAGCCTACAGGAAATCTGTAGCGAACTCAATACTGGACCGATCAGCGAAAAAATGGACTTCATGGGTCAGGTTCATGGAAGACGGACCGCAAATAGGGTCCAAGGTCCAAAATAGCGAACTTACCCTTTAAGGCTGGGCCCGTTTCTCCCTTGAAAGAAAGCATGCCTCAATCGATTATAAAAATCTCAAGGGTGCTCAAAACAGCTATGTTTTATCTGTATAGCTGAAATGGTGGCTGATGTCTCATCAGCAAAAGGTACATATTCTTCCGATAGCTACCGCCGACTGTGCAGAGCGCTGTCTCGGACAGAGAGGGACTGTGCTTCGATGAAAACATGGACTGGGCGGGAAGTCGTCTTCCAAATAAGCTTGACCTTCTCTTGATCGTTCGCTCGTGGCAATTCAGAAAGGCTGTGTTCAATCTCCCGCAGATAGCCTTCCACATTCTGGTCATGCTTTTCTGGATCAAAACGTTCAACGTCCTTAGCCAGTGCGCCTACGTGCTTCCAGCGTGGAGCGTCTGGGGGCATGTATGACTGCCTAGGTGAGCGATACGAGCGGTGTGAGTGATCTGAGTCAGAATGACTAGAGTCAAAACATTCTCCTTGTCAGGAGGCATGGGACTGTGACTTGTGCCTGCTCTGCCTAGGGGGCGACAATGAGTCATCCTTGTAGGACTTGTGCCTGCTCTGCCTAGGGGGCGACAATGAGTCGTCCTTGTAGGACTTGTGCCTGCTCTGCCTAGGGGGCGACAATGAGTCGTCCTTGTAGGACTTGTGCCTGCTCTGCCTAGGGGGCGACAATGAGTCGTCCTTGTAGGACTTGTGCCTGCTCTGCCTAGGGGGCGACGGAGAGTCGTCCTTGTAGGACTTGTGCCTGCTCTGCCAAGGGGGCGACGGAGAGTCGTCCTTGTAGGACTTGTGCCTGCTCTGCCAAGGGGGCGACGGAGAGTCGTCCTTGTAGGACTTGTGCCTGCTCTGCCAAGGGGGTGACAGAGTCGTCCTTGTAGGACTTGTGCCTGCTCCGCCTAGGGGGCAACAATGAGTCGTCCTTGTAGGACTTGTCATACAAGGTTTCTGCTCTCCTCCGAGAAGGAGGAGAAAAGCCATCGGATTCGCTGTCCCACTGCGTGTGGGACTGAGAAGAATAGCTCTCTGTGCGTGATCGCCGTGGGGAGTTGTGCAGCTTGGACTCTGAATTGGAGTCTGTGAAACTTGCCCCTGTCGGAGAGACGAAGGTGAGGGAGAGCCGCGGCTCTGGCTCTCCTTTCGAGGAGGTGAGGGTGAGAGCGATCTGTCACTCTGTCAAAGATGAGGCCGAAGCAGAATAAGGTGAGGACTCACGACGGGTGTGGGCACGCTCAGTCAAGGAGTGCAATGGTTTTGCACCAGATTGCAGGGTTTCTCCCACTTCCCCTTGGGTAAGAGTGGTTGTCATGCTGCTTTTGTGACGCTCACTGTATGTGAGCGTGGAGACACATTCTTCCAGTGCCTCAGTAGTCAACTTAAGATCGCGGCGGAGGTCTGCCACCTCCTCCTGTAGCTGCTCCTTACTGACTCAAATCCCGGTTCTCTCTAGCCAGGGTCGTCCTTCTGTGGTGGAGCATGAACAGCCAGCCTAGTAGCTCTTGGACGGTAGTATGGCGGACCTGAGAGGGGTCCTGATGGGACCCTTTCACACGCCTGCAAAGATTGTTGCTCAAATTGTTCTTTTTCCTCTTGTCGGAATTGGAGAAGCTGAGCTAAAAAGTCCAAGATGGGAATCTTCTCCAAGTCTGGGACTCCTCCTTCCGCATGGGAAGCCTGGGTGGAGCTATGACTCATTATTAGACCTATGAGTATGCTTACAGAAGGGAAGAAAATTATTGGTGATAGCTACGCTAGCTACGGAGAGTAGCTTGTGGGGTATATATGCATATAACCCAAAACCTAAAAAGGCGTAACGGCGACGGGGTTGAACTGCATCACGTCAGGGGTGGTCCCTTAAGATCACCCACACAATAACCACACGGGTCTACAGGGCCAAGCAAACCACAGTGATTAGTTGCAACTGTATAATCAACAAGGAAAATTAACAGTTACACAACAGCAGTATTCCGATGCCTCTGCAATGCCAGGGGAGAAATAACAAAAGAATGTAGGGAATGAATAATCGCGTATTAATTAATACACTTGAAATTAATGGCGTATCTATTGCTAGCAAACCAGCTACATTCTTAGTTATTAGATCTGTTGGATTTAGTAAAAGCTAGATGATGATGTGAATGAAAGTTAATTAATTAGAATTAATTAATTACAATTCAATTATTAGAATTAAACAATTACCATTAAACAACCACCACTGTTACAGCACAACCGATTGCAAGTACAAATGGCATTCGTCTTGAAGTACGCTTAGTGGTGTGTGTATGGTGCCACCCAGTTCAATTCTAATAGTGATAGTGTTAGAGCTATAACATCAATTCGTTAAATCTCAATCGAAGCCAACTGTTCTATTTCTCACACGGGGCACCATTTTGTAGGTGACATAGGTAGTATATAAATAATAATCAGTCTCAAAATGATCGTTACCATGCAATTTGGAATTCTACTTAAAAGTTAAAAGTACAATTACAGATGGTTACATTTATTAGATGGTTAAATATTATAAATTAGATTATTAATCAAATGTCACTAATATTAACAATCATATATCTCTGAAGGCATTTGTTCTTAGGATAGATTATGTTGGCTTCAACTAACTTTCAAAGAACATCACGCAGACAACTGGGTGTAAATAAATCATGTTTACTTAACATGTTATCAAAAATAGCAAAACACACTAATAAACACATCAAACTATCTAAACTAATTCCTAAACTAATGGAAATAACAAAATTGTAAAATATGGGGAATCGGAGAGAGAAAAGAGAGAGTGTGTGTGTGTGTGTGTGTCCTGTGAGGGACACGTGGAGAGAGAGAGAGAGAGAGAGAGAGCGAGAACAAAGGGTTAAGTGTAGGCCTAGATATGACTCCTTAGAGCTAGCAGCTCGCTTGGAGTTTGGCCAGTCTGGAATAACCGGGAATTGTTAAAACGGATTAAATGGGATTTTGTCGGGTTCAGATACGCTAAGGAACGCTTCGTGCTTAGTCCAATTTGCTGAGTCTGGCTAGCGAATATGGCTAGGCAGTGTGCGATTAGGTTCTAAACTAGGTTAAACGGCATGCAGGAACTAGGTGGTTAATAAGGAGAGAGAGAGAGCTATATAGATAGCGCTTGCGCGTAGCCTCTAGTACTGAGCCTTAGGCTCGCAGCAATTACTATCATATAACACAATAAACAGCAGTTACAAACAGCAGTCATGCACATCGAGTCTATAACTACAATTACAAAGACTAAACATATGCCCAAAATGTTACAGCCTTACTTGTGGTTGAATATCATGAGCCATGATCATGAGATATCCAACTCAGAAGTCTCACTGTCTTCAAGGGAAATTGTCCGCGGTCCAATTGTCAGTGGAGGGAAAAGAAGGAACGCGGGTTTTCACCATCTATGTCTCTGGCTTTGTCCAGGGAAGCTTGGTACCTTGATGCTGAGAAGATCCGGTCGTTCCCGGCACGCAACTAGCAGTTCTTTGGAAATAACTGCCTCCAACTTAATGTAAACTTTAATAAAATAAACTTTACCGGTAGTGTTAACAAATAACTAAGTCCTAACGCTACAACTTTGATCAGAAATTGTAAAGTGCATAGAGGAATAGTATTCAATTAAAAAATCTACAGACTGCTCAATGAACGCCGTCAGCTGGAATGCCACGACAGAGAGAGTGAAAGATGATGGTCTCCTTTTTATGCAGTTTATGGCGGGTTGGGGGTTACATGTCTTACAGCATTGGCTTACTGTAAATTTGCATAATGCGCTCAGAGGCGTGGTTAACTCGGTTACCCTTTGGGGTGGAAGGGAATTGTAGTTTTTGTGGAGTGTCAATGGTCGTCCATAGTTGTAGCCCATGGTACCAACAACATGTACATTATAAACATGTACCTGACATTGAGATTTGTGTCAAGACACTAATTAATATGTAATCAGAAACATTAGGTCAAAGTAAACATCGTGTAGTATACGCAAACATAATTTACTGTAATTCCAGTATCCCGATGTGCCCAATGTCTGAACATACAGAGGACAATTCACCTCATACACTGTAGCTATACTGTGACAGCCTACATTCTATTGTCAGTTCATTGAATCTCGCATCGGCTAATTCGGAAACATAATTCCTAAACACTGGAATGAACAATTATTTCCCACTGATTTAAATACATCCTTTGGAAATAATCACATACTGATATAAATGGTAGCTGCCATGCTTATTTATTTCAGAGTCCTGTTAATTTAAGCAACATACATGTAGGCTACAAGCAAATAAATAACCTGCTTCCCCATCTTAAATTGCCAAATTTGTCTCTAGGATATGAGCCAGAAAAACGAACTGGCATTTTGTTATCCGTTGCAGGCAATCTAGCCATCGGGTTGGATGGTATGTCCTATGTGTGATGATAACCTACTGAAGCGCACACAATTTAAATATCTTGCATTGGGGAATCATTATCTTGGGGAAATTCATATAAGCCAAAGCTACGTTTCATCATTGTTGCCATGTTTCAATCTCAGTGGGCGTGAGCACGGTGACATCACCCAGAAATGTGAAAACAGTTCAGCAGTAGGATACATCGATATATCCTTTGCCGGAGGAGAGGAGGAGCCGAGTTTGAATCCACTTCGCTAGTCTCCTCCAATATTGAGACAGTGGAGGGAGGGAGGACACAAAGATTGGTTTCCGGTGCACGGAGGAGACAAGGTGGTAGTGGAGGAAAGGCTGATACATTTTTCAAATATTGGGACGCACCCCTTAACTCACCTGTGGGTGTGCACTGTGGTGTGTGTACAGGGATGTAGTCTCAGGCTCAATCTTGATTGGCCGCAGCTCGCCTGCCTTATTGCCATTGGTAGGAGTGCTGATGGGTGGATGGCACTCTTTGCCAGGTGTCTCTGTCACACAAAACCAAGCATGACACAGCCCTTAGGCTCAGTTTACATTCCACAAAGTACAGCTGTATGGTTTGCTGCAGACATATTTAGCCTCAACTGTGTGTTACGTCTTCGTGTGTGTTTTGCGCTGTCTCTCTCTCTCGCTCTCCTCCAACTTACAACTTCCACCAATCTGAGGGCGACCCCAGGTTAAAAAATACACCAGCCACATCATCCCCAGTGTGCGTTTCATGTCATTCTTACTGTGTTCCTCTGTTTACGGTTTTTCTAGTATTAACATCTTCATTTGTTAATCCTATTCGTGTTGGTAGTTTTTCCGTTAAACCTTTGTCTTACCCTGCTGTTGTCCCACTGTTGGTCACGACGAGGCATTGGGATAGGTAAGATAGAGGCCTCTTGCCACTACACATAGGATTCAATTTCTGTGTATAGACCCATTAGGATAGGAGTGGTTGCCACCCCTTGTATTTAGGTTTTGGTTAGCTAGAGTAGGTAGGTAAGCATTTGTTTGGAATGCTAGTTAGGTAGCCTTCTACTTTTTGTTATAGCTAAACCTGTTAGGTTTTGCTTGTTTCTTTTATTTGGCAACACTCAAATTCCCAGTCCTCGGTTGTGTGTGTGTGTCATTGTAAATATTGTATATATACATGTACAGTTGAAATCGGAAGTTTACATACACTTAGGTTGAAGTCATTAAAGCTCATTTTTAACCACTCCACAGATTTCATGTTAGCAAACTATAGTGTTGGCAAGTCAGTTAGGACATCTACTTTGTGCATGACACAAGTCATTTTTCCAACAATTGTATACAGAGATTATTTCACTGTATCACAATTTTAGTGGGTCAGAAGTTTACATACACTACGTTGACTGTGCCTTTAAACAGTTTGGAAAATTCCAGAAAATTATGTCATGGCTTTAGAAACTTCTGATAGGCTAATTGACATTATTTCAGTCAATTGGAGGTGTACCTGTGGATGTATTTTAAGGCCTACCTTCAAACTCAGTGCCTCTTTGCTTGACATCATGGGAAAATCAAAATAAATCAGCCAAGACCTCAGAAAGAAAATTGTGGACCTCCACAGGTCTGGTTCATCCTTGGGAGCAATTTCCAAATGCCTGAAGATACCACGTTCGTCTGTACAAACAATAGTATGCAAGTATAAACACCATGGGACCACTCAACCGCCATACCGCTCAGGAAGGATATGCGTTCTGTCTCCTAGAGATGAACGTGTATTGGTGCGAAAAGTGCAAATCAATCCCAGAACAACAGCAAAGGACCTTGTGAAGATGCTGGAGGGAACAGGTACAAAAGTATCTATATCCACAGTAAAACGAGTCCTATATCGCCATAACCTGAAAGGCTGCTCAGCAAGGAAGAAGCCAGTACTACTTGACAGAACTGAAAAAGTGTGTGCGAGCAAGGAGGCCTACAAACCTGACTCAGTTACACCAGTTCTGTCAGGAGGAATGGGCCAAAATTACAGCAACTTATTGTGAGAAGCTTCTGGAAGGCTACCCGAAACATTTGACCCAAGTTAAACAATTTAAAGGCAATGCTACCAAATACTAACAGAGTGTATGAAACTTCTGACCCACTGGGAATGTGATGAAAGAAATAAAAGCTGAAAAAAGCTTTATAATGCTATTCTGACATTTGACTTCTTAAAATAAAGTTGTGATCCTAACTGACCTAAAACTGGGAATGTTTACTAGGATTAAATGTCAGGAATTGTGAAAAACTGAGTTTAAATGGATTTGGCTAAGGTGTATGTAAACCTTCGACTTAAACTGTACGTATATATATATATATATATAGGTATGATAGAAGATTAAAATATGTGGTTATGTGAATTTGTGAATAGTGAATTCGTCATGCTCTTTTCGGGATACATTTTTAAGCTCCACGATGCATATCGTCACATTTTCGTATCGCAAAATATTGCGTCACGATATTTCGTCACACCCCTACTTACAAGCGAGACTATAACCTCTCTGTATTTGAATGGATCTCTATGGGAATTTGGGGGTGGGACTAGATTAACCCCTTTGTGCAGATGCCAATTTTGGTCAATTCTCACCTATTTAGTGGGTGCTCTATTTAACTCTTTTGCGTAGAAAGTGACGCCGGCGGGACCTTTTTGCTCAACTGAGACATTCGTTGCTACTGCGGCCAAACTATTAGTGGAAATAACAAACTCTGTGTTTTACCTTTATTGGTAGACGGTTCGTGATGATTTCTGCCGAATAGGGAGTTTCTAAGTTTCCCTGTAGCAAGTCCATTTAACAAGCAACCCCCATCTACCCATGCGTGACATAGTGGACAATAGCGTCTATGTTTGAGTTCATAAATATATTTGATCATCATATAAAATTAGAATAACGTCATAGCAACAAGATAAACCCAACAATAGCCTGATCGTATGCCAGAAAAGCTGTGAAAAGCCCTGCTCACTCAAATGCAAAATAAACTGTGAAAGTAAGGTCTCATTCTACCATGTATTCTACTAGCAATATATGCTACTAAATATGAAATAAATATACAATCCTACCATTGGTTTTACACATCGAGATGTTCCTTTCAAAATTCAGTGGTCATTTATTGTCTGGTACAATCGGTTTGAGAAATATACAACACTTTATATCGTTATTACACTATCTGAAATGTTGACTCATAATACCCCCATGCCCTGTAAGCCTGTCTCATTCATTACAGTTCATTCTGGTTTAATCGTCGGCTTTTTTATCCAATAGAGTACATTATAACCTTAGCAACAGTATATGGCATGTCTTTTTGGGTGCTTTGAGGGGGAGTTTCCCTTTCCCGATATGTAAAATGCCGTTGGTCTCGCTGGCTACATATGTACGTTCGTGTTTCCACTCGAACACTGTCTTTCCAATATGTTTGATAGCCCTATTGTTATTTTCGTATTTTGAGTGCATTTCACATACTATAGTGCAATCATTAAATTTACTTTTGATGTAGGCTATCGTTGTTCATTGAAGATAGAACATTTGGCAGCATTTTGCAGATGGTGGAATACTATTTTATGTTCATGTTATCGTACATAATATAGGCTATGGCGTATATACTTGTCTCTTAGGACATGACAAATGCTCATTCCAATTTACTGTGCGCTGATATGTGTTAGATTAAGGTACAAATTTCCTTGGAGTCATTATGAATAGGAACATTAAAAAAAACTACAGAAAAATGAAATCCCAGGACAAAAGTATACATAATGTAGAGTACAGGAAAAAATGTTGTTTTATTGAGGTACAAGAGTGCATGATTAGGCAACATATTTATGTGTATGTAACACTGATATCAATGCTTTTTATCTTAAGCCATCAGAAGGAGCAAATGTATATGCTTTATAGAGATGTCCCGATACCACTTTTTCACTTCCGATGCCGATATCGATACCGCAGCTTTGGCTATCTGCCGATACCGATATCACTCCAATACTTTGTTTTACTCTTCAACAAACAATAATAATAATAAAATATATGGAAGCATTTTGCTCATGATGCCCAATTAGCCACCTAAAAACATCTCACTCAAATGGAGAACAAACAAATACTTCCCCAGTATACCCTTATGGAAATGTAATATACTGCAGTATATTTTAAATATATTGTGAAGATAATTTTTATATATTTATAATATACTGCAGCATATTATTTTTCCAACAGTTGGTCATGAAAGATTGCCACCCTTTATTCAAACACAAAAAAACAGATACTGCAGTACTTAAAGCAATCAACAGGTTTAAAGTTAAAACAATTTAAACAGCAGCATTGAGCATTGTAAAACATAAAAAAAACAAAAAAAAAACAATACAAAACTATAACTTCCAGTTTCATAATTTTCCCGTTTCCAAAACCCAAATCAAACAAGGAAAGGTGTGCGCTGTGAATAAAATTATGTGGGCGACCTCATTCACAATTGAACCCCTCTGAGATGACGTAGCACATCTAACATTATGTTTACTCCAAGGTAAAAAGCTAACGTTAGTTAACATCAACGTTACCCTTATTTTGGTGTTAATAGCTACCATAACTGAAAAAAGAAACTAGCTACACAATGGTACTAGCCAACTGACTTAAGTTAAACTGTCTAATATTTTTTTGATGCCCGAAAATGGGGGAGGGGGACTACGTACAAAAGGTTCTATAATTTCTAAAGGGTTCATCCGATATGGATAAAAAATATCCTCAAATTAAAACTGACAGTCTGCACTTCAACCTCATTGTCATTGTATCCTTTCAAACTCAAAGTGCAAGAGTACAGAACCAAAATAACAAAACGTGTCACTGTCCAATGAATTATGGTGCTCACTGTAGGTAATTACAATTAGCTGGCAAGCAAACTCCATGTAAATTAGTGTAGAAACTTTTAACCTCCCTGCCCAGTTGAAACAATGCAAGCTCCACGTCTGTCTTCATTCCAATCCGCTCCCAAACATCTTGCCACCTTCTAAGATGAGCACTGATGTTTACTCTAGTTTTCAAGTGTGGAAGTAAGCTGTTTTGTGCCATAGGCCCAAGAAAGCCTCATATGCAAACTTATGTAAATAATTAAATAATACAGTCAAGATCTAGTGGAAAAGTACTGAGAGGGGGGGGGTTGTGAGAGGGTGCAGAATAGTTCTCTGTCAGCAAGGACGAGGGCATCTAGCACACCAGTCAAAACAGGAATGTTTTCCTCCTGTGTTCCATAACAAAGCAGGAGTTGTACTTATAGATCGTGCTGACCGAACAGGTGGGAGGAGAGTTCACAAACAATTTTATTTGATAGATCAAGAGTGCCCTCAAGCGCATAGGGTAAGAACAGGTCATATAACATATTAATGTTGTGCCTAATTTGTAATTGGATAAAATAAGATATTATGAAAAGGTGTTACCACATATTATTGGTGTATTAGCAACGTAAAGGAGGAGTTATGATATTGTAAAAACTAATGTTTGTTATTGTTCGGGGAATTCTGAATCCTCTGCGTAGGTTTGTGGTTTTCCCATGTTGAATCAACATTTGACCATTTAATAAAAGATTATACTTCTGCTATTTCCTTCATCTTTATCTTGAGAATTCTTCCACTCGAAAAACCCATCTCAAATTGAACTTAACGAGGAGGGAGTCAAAGGACTTACTTCCGCATTTGGCGAGCCAGCCAGGAGTCCAAGATCCCGGGGGGGATACAGGAGGGAACCAACGGCGTGCGGTGTTTTTCTTCAAGTTAGAGACCGGTCAATAGTGAGAGGTAAGCAGACACCTTTTTTTTAAAAGTCTGCAGAGAGGAATTACCCGCACTCCGTTGGCCCCAAGTGTGGTCCTACACCGGTGACGGAGCTCCAGTGGGTGAGTGGATTAATTGATTATATTGATTATAAAAACAAAATAGAGAGGATAAATAGGTAGAAAAATTATTGTGATGAAGTAGAAATAAGCAGAAGTGACTCTGAGTGTCAAGATCTCTAAGTGTGTGATATTTTGTGATTTGAACTCTGAGTGTGACCATCTCTGAGTGTGTGATATTTTGTGATTTGAACTCTGAGTGTGACCATCTCTGAGTGTGTGATATTTTGTGATTTGAACTCTGAGTGTGACCATCTCTGAGTGTGTGATATTTTGTGATTTGAACTCTGAGTGTGACCATCTCTGAGTGTGTGATATTTTGTGATTTGAACTCTGAGTGTGACCATCTCGGAGTGTGTGATATTTTGTGATTTGAACTCTGAGTGTGACCATCTCTGAGTGTGTGATATTTTGTAATTTGAACTCTGAGTGTGACCATCTCTGAGTGTGTGATATTTTGTGATTTGAACTCTGAGTGTGACCATCTCTGAGTGTGTGATATTTTGTGATTTGAACTCTGAGTGTGACCATCTCTGAGTGTGTGATATTTTGTGATTTGAACTCTGAGTGTGACCATCTCTGAGTGTATGATATTTTGTGATTTGAACTCTGAGTGTGACCATCTCTGAGTGTGTGATATTTTGTGATTTGAACTCTGAGTGTGACCATCTCTGAGTGTGTGATATTTTGTAATTTGAACTCTGAGTGTGATCATCTCTGAGTGTCACAACACTGTGGGGGAGTACTGAACTCCAAGTTAGCTAACCAAAAACTCTGAGCAACTCTTGAGCAATATAGAGCAATTCCGGATTGTGGGTCGCGTAGAGGTTGTGTGTAAAGGGACGCCTTTCCCTTCAAAGTCCGCCACAGACCGTGAATAGAGTGAAGCAGTTGAAAGATACTGCCACTGCTATATTATGGTAGGGACAATTAGGGAAACAGTGCTGTGAGAAAATAATCTTTCTAAAAAGAAAAAAAAACAATTTTTTAAAAGTCATGTTGTGTTGCCAAATAATTTACTGTTGTTAACTCTATAGGCTTTGGCCCCCTAGTGGTGGGACGCATGCGGTCCAATTTTTTATAGTGTTCATATTTCTCTTAAATTCTAAATTATAACGTTAATAAAACACGGAACTTTCGACGCAAAATTGTTAAAAACAGTCACAGCCTGCGAACACATTCGTTTATATGCTTATCAGCTCTCAGGTTACACTACAGAGCCATAAAGCAGCAGGGTGCTAATAGCCCAACCCACTTTTTTTATTTGTTTACAGCCTTCACCTCGCCGCAATCACAGGCAATAAAATGCGTATCACAAAAGCTCTTGGTACCATTTCAACACGCTAAAAAATCAAGATCCGATTCAGGAACAATTGTATATTATTGAAAAGTTGTATAAATAAACATTAGGTGTTTTTTTTCCCGTGCTCACTTCAGTATGCATACAACCGATATACTTCCGGTTTTGTATAAATACATTTTATTTTCTACAAATTCTCTTGATAAACATGTTTAAGCAACCAAATACGATACCTGGTTATGCAGTTATAACCCTTTTCTGAAGAATCCTCAACGTTTTTTCGTAACCCATTTATCCATTATCCAGGAAAGTCTCAATTTCCACAGTGCGTACCCTTCGCTTTTGCGTTTGTACTACGTTACTACCGTTGCGTAAAAGCATTACTAGACTGCTACAGGAATGATCTAACGTAAAACACGTAGATTATCTTCTACGGGGGTTCCTGCCCTTTCAAACGAAGTCAAATATGTCATATTCAAGCGACTGTGAACGGCGCTGTATCCACGCGTAAAGACAGCCCATAGGGCAATCGGCTGTGCGCTCCTGACTTGTTTACAGCATCAGATGACGCCTGTGGCCATTTTGACTGAGTATATCCAGTAGGGATGGGCTGGATTGCTGTTACAATTACGTTTTCAGTCTATCCCGATGTATTTAGCAATGTGTAGCTTTTTTTGTGAGCTGAAAAAACGTCACAGACCAGTCTTTCTCTGTACGCAGGCACGGGCAGCTGTATGATGCAATTGCGCTGGTGATGTCTTTGCTGCTTCAAAGTTTACGATTATTTTATACATTTATACGCGAACGTGGCAATCAACGGTGGAAAGAAGAGCGCTTATTTCACGGTTGCTCAGGTTTTGGAGGTGAAGAAGTGTCCCAGAGGCGAAGAAGTCTGTGTTCTGGCAGAGCAATGACTCTGGCATGGACCCGTGCCTGGACATGTAAGTGTTTTTTTAAAATATATAATACAAATTATTATTATTATTATTATTGTTATTATCATCATCATAATCATCAACAGTATGGAGCGCTATTATCTAGAGTATTTTTAGTTTGGTGATAAATGGATTCTCGCAGGAGTTCGCTAGTTTCTATGGTGTCACAGGCTGGTGCTGTTTGTTTGTTTTCTAGCGTTCATTCGCAGTTTCTTTGTGCAGCAACCAACACAAGGGCTAGTTGTTGAATTTACGCATGAAACGACATCCATTCTCAGTACTTTATTTCACGGTTCAGTCAAGACATTACAGTATTATAATAATGTAATTTAGTTCGTGCAAGCTGACAAACGAATTCATAAATCCTAGTTAGCTACGATTGCTAATTATGTTGGAGCTAATATCAGACGTACTGTGGATGTAAGATTTTTTTAATGTATATACGTATATATAATATATATATATATATATGTGTGTGTGTATATATATATATATATATATTTTTTTTTTATAAAATAAATTTTTTTTTCCACTTAATTGTAATACTTGCCATATGTCTTTTTGAGATAATTTGTGTTCTCATTTTTTAGTGATTCTACTTAGTAATGTACTTGAATCTGTCTTTTTCAGGGAGGACAGTGAAGACACCCCTCCCCCACCTAACACCTCTGTCGTAGGAGGTGGTAACAGACAGGTTTGCCAAATAGTGATGTATAATTCATTACTTTTGCTGTAAAAAGTCAAGTTGAAGGCTTGTTATAGATAAACCTGTTATTCTGCTGGCTTATGGGGCTCTGGTAAATCTAACTTTGAAGTACAGTGCCATTTTAAATGTAAAGCAGATTGGTTGGATAACATTAGGGTAAGTAATCCTTTTCGGAGAGGTATTTGGGCACTTTTGGGCACGCTTTGTAAGAGAATACCCTCATACACATAAACACAAAACACGTGTAGGTTAATTTTCTTCACATTCTGTATTACAAAAAATGTTTTAAAAGAAAAATAAAGTTTTCTGATGATTGACATGCCTAGACAGAAAGATATGCACATGTTTTATATTTGGCGACGTTTGGAAACGTTTTGGGACACCGGGGCCCCGTTTTGGTAAAAATACCAATGCATAAGGAAAGCCTGTAGATATCTTTACCAAATTCTAAACCCAAGTGGACAACATATCAGTGCACTAGTGTAAGGAAGTCTGGCTTGCTCCAGTACTTTGAAGTTGAAATATTCAGTGCTAAACTGTAAAAACACAAGGCGTTTTGTACTTTTTTTTGTTTTTTTATGTGTATTATGTATAAACTGTATGTGACCATTTTTACATAAATTTATTCTGATGCAAATTTCTGAATGGTACAAGCCTCTTCTTTCATTGAAACTTTCAACCATGGATGTGCAGTGAATCGTTTTTGAGATATTGGCACTTAATTGACACTAGTAAAAACTAGGCGAAAATTGTATAAAATAGGCCAAAGTAAATAGGGTTAATAATACTAGTTATAATTTTTTGTAAATAGTACTATATGTATATACATATATCTCAATTAATCAAATTAGAACAAATAGATCCATTGCACGGGTTGTACAATCAAACTGAACATAATCGATTAAACAATACTGTAACAGGAGAACAATAGAAAAAAGATAAGGTGTGCTAACATTATATGAGAATTTGTTGTATTTTGGATATGCTGTATATAATGCTGAAGGAAATTATGTAAATAACAGGGTTTTACTTAGATAGATAGTACTCCACTAGAAAAGTGGAAATATTATGTGTCTGTTATTGTGTATGTTATTGTGGGAAAAGATACAGTGGGAGAATAATTAACATGAGAACAGTTATATGGAGTAAAATCTCTGTGCTGCCATTCAGGGATTGATAAATCCCTACCCAAGGTCACAGAAACAGGAGAAACATTTGAAATATGTTTAGACTGGTGGGCAGACGGAGCCGTTTGGCTGGAGTGTACCCCAGTGAGGGAATTGAGAACTAAAGAGGTAGAAGGGGAAGTTGAGCAGGGGCATTCAGGGGGAGGAGCCACACGAGTCACAGTCACTAAGTGGGAACTAACAGGATTAAAGGTAAAGGCGTGGCTACCAAGAACAGAGTGGTCCCCTGAATTATAATAATAATAATAAATCAATTAAGAATAAATTAATGAATTATAAATTAATGAATTATAAATCAATTAAGAAAAATCAATTAAGAAAAATCAATTAAGAAAAAATCAATTAAGAATTTTTTTTTTTTTTTGGTGTTTTTATTGTTTATTATTTTATTTTATTTTATTTTTTATTTAAAAAAGAAAACATGGAGGCAAAGTTATTATAGTTGTAAGTTTTTCATTGAGTTATTTTTTTAAAATTATTTTATTAGTTTTTAATTTCACTTTCTAATTTAGAGGGAGAGAAAGTGTAAATTATTAATATTGGTTTTGAATGTTTTAAATTACTCTATATGCAATCCAGATTTCAGATCGCAGATCAGGAAGAGGATCAGAAACTAAAACTAAAGAGAATTCATGATTCATTTTTATTTTTATTTCAGTTCATTTTCCACCACTACAGTTACCCCCACAGTGTTGCAGAGCTGCCCATGGTGTTGGCCACTCTGCAAGGGGGGAGATGATGAGAGAAATACAGAAACATTGGTTTATACTAGCATGATATCAAGATGGGTAGAAGCATTCCCCACTGCGCATGCGGATTCTAAAACTGCAGCTAAAGCCTTGGCAAAAGAAATTTTCCCCAGATTCGGGGTCTGTCAGACCCTGAGCAGCGACAATGGTTCTAAAAACTAGTTTTAAATAAAAAATAAAAAAAAAATAAAAAAATAAAATAGTCAGAATAGATTTATCGATTTGACACCCCATGATCACACATATTACATACACTGACTACATGAAGAAAAGAACAACTCAAAGGGGACATAATAAAGCCCCAACTGACTAAAGGCCCTTAGGATAGATAAAACAGACACATAAATAGATTAAGGAAAAGGGCGAAGAAGGTAGGAGACGCCTGAGTGAAGTGCTAGTAACCTCTCCTCAGGCTTCTTAGAATATGGGCTCCTAAGAAGAGGAAGAAGACATTACAAGTATAATCCAATTCTTTTTATATAATCTTTGTATAATTATAGCGAATCAAAATTAGATGATCATTAAAAATCATTAAATACAGTAGCTTTTTGATTAACTTTTGATATTTTTGATTAAATTTTTGATATTTTTGATTAACTTTTTGATATTCTTTATTATTTACTTATTTACTGTTTGATAGATCATCTGTTAATTGTTAATTAGAGGAAATATTAACTTAGGTAAATTATGCATGAAACTAATCAACTACAAATGTTTATTTTTATCATACAATACTAATGTCATAACATAACTCCACCACCAGGCGAAGTATCAACAAGAGAGTGTGAGACCGGATGGTCTCAAAGGGGGGAATGTGGAAGTAAGCTGTTTTGTGCCGTAGGCCCAAGAAAGCCTCATATGCAAACTTATGTAAATAATTAAATAATACAGTCAAGATCTAGTGGAAAAGTACTGAGAGGGGGGGGTTGTGAGAGGGTGCAGAATAGTTCTCTGTCAGCAAGGACGAGGGCATCTAGCACACCAGTCAAAACAGGAATGTTTTCCTCCTGTGTTCCATAACAAAGCAGGAGTTGTACTTATAGATCGTGCTGACCGAACAGGTGGGAGGAGAGTTCACAAACAATTTTATTTGATAGATCAAGAGTGCCCTCAAGCGCATAGGGTAAGAACAGGTCATATAACATATTAATGTTGTGCCTAATTTGTAATTGGATAAAATAAGATATTATGAAAAGGTGTTACCACATATTATTGGTGTATTAGCAACGTAAAGGAGGAGTTATGATATTGTAAAAACTAATGTTTGTTATTGTTCGGGGAATTCTGAATCCTCTGCGTAGGTTTGTGGTTTTCCCATGTTGAATCAACATTTGACCATTTAATAAAAGATTATACTTCTGCTATTTCCTTCATCTTTATCTTCAGAATTCTTCCACTCGAAAAACCCATCTCAAATTGAACTTAACGAGGAGGGAGTCAAAGGACTTACTTCCGCACAAGTGAGCTTTATCCAATTCTCTTTTCTTTTTCTTTGCATGAAATAGCACCGGCGATGCAACCGTTGCATCAAGCTGGCCTTACGTGAAGGTCAATCGCAATTGTTGATTGGTTTGTGACGTGAACCAGCCTACCTCTGATTGCTTTACGTCATGAGCCACTTTGTTTTGAAATGATTTACTTTTAAAGTGTCCTGTTCTACACTGTGATTGTCATAGGCTCATGTTAAAAAGTATAGTGTTGATCTGGTGTCTGTTTTTGACATTGAATGAGGTTGTGATATGGACATGGGAAATATGTTTGTTGATCAGCTTTCAAGTGATAATGTAGGCGCCACTGCTTAGGTCGGGCTGTCCGTAACTGAGATAAAACGATTGCCTCATATGGTTCACACACGAAGTAGCTAGTTTCACCATGGCAGTAATGTCTTAAACAAGTGGTTCTCAAATTCGGTCCTGGGGCCCCTCTGTGTATGCTGGTTTTCGTTCCAACCACAATTGCAATCCGAGAATTTTAACAAGCTGTTAATCTTTCTTAATTGCACTTTTCATGTTTTGATGGATTATTTACCCTTGAATATTGGGAACAATTTCATTAAAAGAGGTAACAAAACTGAGCAAATGAAAGGCCGGGGTGAATCAATAGGCTCCTAATTGGTGAAAGTGTGGACACATGGCCACTAAAACTAACCATCTGGTTGATAATGAACAATTCAAAGACAACGCAAATTGATAATGAGCTAAATCTGCATTGTGTTAATAAGTTTAATGAAACAAATTAGGAAAGAATGTGTGAACACATGTGAAACACATGTGTTCAACGACCTAATTAGGAGCAGACTGATTCACCTGTCTTTAATTTGATCAGTTATAACATTTTGTTTACTCTTTTTATGTAACTGTTTGCAATATGGCACAATAGGCAAAATGTGAAAATCTGACATTTATTCTACATGGCATGCATAGCTATTTTCTGACATAATTTGGCTTAAGAGGATAAACAATCCATCAAAACATGAAAAGTGCAATTAAGAAAAATTAACAGCTTGTTAAAATTCTCGGATCGCAATTGAAGTTGGAAGGAAAACCAGCATACACAGGGGGGGCCCCAGGACCAAGTTTGAGAACCACTGTCTTAAACAATGAAAACTAAATAAAACAATATTTATTGTAAATAATGGCATGCACCATAACATTTGTAGTTAATTTCAAGTGCTTAGGCCGAATGGTGCTAACTGTACCGTAGCTAGGTTATCGAGTAAGGTAATTCGTGGAGGTGATTCTACTGTTTTCCCTGTGTAAGGTCAAAGGTAGGCTATTCTGCTGACTACGTCATCAAGTGTGTTCCAAAATTGAAGCATACTTGCGCTCTTGCATACCATCAAGTAGTGATGGCGAAATGAGGCTTCCTGAAGCACTGAGGCTTTGCCTACATGTAAGATAATATGCTGTGCATTGTGTGAATGATTTGTAAACATAATACATGCTTTGCAAACATTTTCTCTTTTTTTGTCCGCAGTGCCTTGTCACGTTTTTTTTTTTTTTTTTTTGCATTCCTTTGAATTCCCTTTGTGTCATCTTTACCTGTTTTGAAACATTGCAGCATCTGGCCACAAGTGTTAACAGTTGCGGTGCTAGAGTGCACCTTGTGTGCTAGCCTTTAAACTAAACTTATAGAATTAACGTGAGCAAAATGTTGCATCCAGTTACCCGTTAGATCATTTAGCTTTACATCCTTTACCCCTAGTGCTCGTTGCACTTTTTGTAATCAAAACAACACAATGCACAGCATATTATCTTATATGTAGGCTAATGTACTAGCCTAAATGTTTCCACATAGCAGTAGCCTAGGCTACCCATCGGGTAATTGGTTCATTACAATAGCCTATATTCCTGCCAAAAAGATAAATTCTCCCTTTCAAAACAAAACAGATCGAGCTGCGGGCAACTAGTGGGAAACCGTAAATTGGATATCAGGGATATGGAATAAATACTCATTCGGCTTGCTATACTGCTTATCCTATTGATCGATTGGTGCACTGACGTTATTGGTCCAGAACATTCTTGAAGTTGTAATTATCCTGTGTAGCCTACTAATGTATTAGTTGCATATACTCTAATTGGTGTAATATCATCAGTGAATCCATTTAAATTGTAGCCTATTTATTTTAATTTAATACATTTCAATTAGTGATTTAAAAGCCATCTTGCGCCTTCGACGCATGAGCATTTGGTGGAATCGATGTTCGATTAATTTTCCCTGCTACCTGCCTGTGACCACAGTGACGTAATTTTAACACTTTTCGACTCGTACCGAATATTTTAGATATGAGAAGATATGCAACTGGCGCTTTTCCCCATTGGATTTTTCGTCCGCACAAGGAGAAGTGATCAGGGAAGCGCAGTAGTTTAGCAACTAAAGTTACATAACATATGCTTAGAGTGGCGCGCAACTGACCGGCATTAGCCGGATTTAAAGTTGGTTTTCGTTGGATAGTCAAAATCACAACGGCTTGTAAGTAGTAGTACTGGGTCCTGACAACCTAGGCATATATAATCTAAAAAGAAAAGGGAAAGTTTGGATTTTGTCTGTCTGATAATGACCCGTTTAGCGAACTGTTTTGTAAAAACTCCATTGACCTCCAGGCATTCAATGAGCGCCTGTTGTCTGTCTAATAAGTTCCAAATGTGGACGTTCCAGCCCCGAAGTTGGACCTCTTGCTCCGCCTTTGCTCGTACCCACAAACCTGAATCCGTATTAAGGGCCGTTCACACTACGACGATAACTATAACGATAACTATAACTATTAAAAAGATTTTATTAGTTCAAAGCAAAGTGAATGGATGTGTCCACACTACAACGACAACTAAAAAACCAGCCAGAACGATAAATATTCCTATCGTTGTGATCACTCCCAGAGCGATTTTTCATGACGCTGTAAAACGATAGACAATTTCCAGCCAATCAAAATTCACATTCTGTTATGTATTAAGAAGTTTAAAAAAGCGCGGGACAAGACTATTTTTTCTGTTCGTTATGGAGGAGCAACTGATACAAGATGTGGAGAAGAACCCGGTCTTGTATAATCTCAACCACCCAGACTACAAAAAAAGAAGATGAAGGAGGACGTTACCTGTGACAAAGCCACAGCAGCGAACGAACTAGCTAACGTGTGTGTGGGAAAAGTAGGAGCTGTGCAATGGCTGTAGGTTATATGCATCTAGCTTGGCAGTTGAGAGATGAGATTGAGGGATTCGCTGTCTGTCATTGAGGACGAGTCATTCACCAGACTGATGCTGCGTTCACGTCATGTGGGAGAGATGGTAAATAACTTACAAACTACAAAATTTCCAACTTGGAAATACCGGGTGCGTCTCAATACTCGAAAAAGGCATCCTCCTTTCTTCTACTACCACCTCCTCTCCTCCATGCCCCTAAAACGTATCTTTCTGTCCTAATCTAATGTTGCTGATTACGTATTAATTATATATTAATTGTTACATATAAATTAATGTCTCTACACGACCCGCAATGTCACGTAGGCTAGCCTACATTGTATGCAACAACTTGTACCTGAAACCTATAGACTGTTTTGCACACTTCTGGGTAGGAGACGAGTGGAGGAAAGGAGGTGAGGAGTGAAGAATTTGGGACGCGCCCGAGGATGCATTTTTCGAGTATTGGGACGCATCATCTATTCAGTGATCTTGGTGTTAAACGATTCCAAGTTGTTGTTACGAGCAAGCAAGTCATTCAAAACGTGTATTTAGCACTATTCAATGCAAATGAATGTACAAACCCAAATTCCCAAAAAATTGGGACAGTATGCAAAATGCACATAAAAGCAGAAAACAGTCATTTACATATACGTATGTAATTGAACAGTACAAAGAAAATATAATAATTCTGAATTTAATGCCTGCAACACATTCCAAAATGTGAATATCAAATTCAGAATTATTGTATATTTATAAAGCTTTTATGTGCATTTTACACACTGTCCCAATTTTTTTCCCAATGCTTATTTATAGGACGATGTCTGTCAGCTCTTCGTTATCCAATTTTGCGTTGTTTTAATTTGCGGAAAATTAGGAACGATAAAAATATTTAGTGTGGACGCGTGGGAAATTTTCCATCATTAGAGTTCGTTTTTTATAGTTATCGTCGTAGTGTGAACGGCCCTTAGTAAGGAAGAATTTGTTGTTGTATCCATAAATCTTTGCAGTCGTAGCTTTTGGACCCATAAAAGCACACAAACGCAATTTTACAACTTCATATTTTATGTATGACTTGTATGTCGTGTATGAAAACATCATTTTGTGTACAACAAATGTATTTACGGATGTTTAAAGTTATGCATACGTATTTTTGACAGCGTTCTTACTCCATACAGCACTAGCTTACGCGATATGACGTATACGCGAGCAAAACTAATCTTTCAACGGGAATTTTTGAAGGGCGGGGAGTCGATTTGATTGACGTCAAATGCGAACAGTAAGAATACGGGCCACGCCAGAGGAGGTTTCTCTAAGACAACAGGTGAAGCAGTGCTTCACCAAAAAAAAGGGGTGAAAAAGAACATGCATATCACACAATCACACACATACAACATAGGCTTTCTTTAATATTGAATCATCGCTGACTTTCCACTTTCCCTTGTGAAGCTAAAAAAAAAAAAAAGTGCTTAGATTCAAAAATATGCCTTGTATCTTCTTATATAGTTCTGTGCTTGTATTGTGAAAAACAGTGCCACTCTTTGACTTTTAAAAGGAACTTCAGTGAGGCACAGTGTCTGACTGCTTCACTTGACCATTGGAAATCAATGGGGGACTTTATAAGACATGACTGGATAATTGTGGATTATGACGCGTTTTTGAGCCCACCCGTGAAGCAGTGCCTCACTAAAGTATTCAATAGACTTCCAATCATGCATGTTCTTGTGCGCGTTCTCGTCCAGATGATTGACATAATGTCTAACCATTCAGAACATGAGTTCAGCTGTCCAGCAGTATAATCATCTTCACCGCCAATTTCGAGTCAACCATTACTGTTACTGTATTAGAGAGCGAGAGAGAAATGTATTCCATTTTTATGGTTGTGGCATTGTCAGTGGTGAATTGTATTGTAAATAGTTTAATTTTTTATCGTGTTGTAATGTTAATAGCTAGCTAATTGCTAACGTTAGTGATTTTAGCCTAAACTAGCTCACTTTTTGTAACGTTAGCTTTTGCCATTTCATTTGGCTGCATTTGAAAGAAAATGGAACCTGTGAATGTAAACATCCTGGATCGGATTCTGTGGGATTAACGTAACGTTATTTTCAATCCTACTGTGACTAAAGATTGCAAGTGAAGGCGGATGGGAGACCGAAGCCTCCTGCCAATCTTATCCAGGGAGTGGGCTCGGTAAGTCATAGCTTTAACGTTAAATGCTCGTAGTAGTCTACGTCGAAGTGGATTAGTTACAGGTAGCTTGCTAACGGAATCGCATGTATTGCTGGCCATGTGTGTTGTTTAAAGGAAAGCCTATTATTTTTTATCCAAGTGTGTTGCTACAGGAGATGTTCAATGTTTGCGAGAGATGGCTTTCATTATTTAGGCTACATAATTCAGGTCTGTTAAAATTAACGTAAAATCGAAGGAGCATGACAGTAGTGTAACCTTGCGAATTGAGTCTGAGAATGATCATTTTATTGATGAAGGTGCACGCATAACAAAATAACGTTAGTGCAGAAAACCGTGACATTCCTGAGAGGTTGATCGATGCGATTCTTGGGTCGTCGTGAGCTGGCATTTAGGAGAATAACGAGAGTGAAAATTGGGATAACAGAGCGGGGAGTTGACTGAGCTTCCTTCCCGCTATGATGACGTTCAGGACGCCCTCTGCGTTCTCCGGGATGTCAAATAGCCTATTCGCACTGGACTATTCGCACCGGATTAGGGTATTAGGCTACCTGGTGACCTCGTATGATTTAGGAATTATCTCCCGACGAGTTTCATGTGGCGCATTCGCACGGGTCAGTATTTCACTCAAATTTACTTATGAAGTCCCAGGGATTATCAACGGGTACGAATGAAACGCAACATTTCTATAGGCTACTTCCATATTCAATTCACGTTAAATTCAGCAGTAACATTTAAATACTTTTGGTATAAGAATTGCACCCAAAATGTCAGAATTAGCTATAATAATTTCCACTGCAGCCTCCGTAAATCTCAACTCGGAAAGATGAAGAAAAAAGCGGGGGAAAAAACAAGGAATCGTTGTTGGGAAAAAAAATATCACCCCAAATTACTGAGATGCCGATTCGCACAGGAATAATATTATCAGATGACCTGTTTTGTGCGAAATATGGTAGGTAGGCCTAATTTACGGTGGGGAAATTTTGGAGTGACACCTGGCTCCCAAAACCGACGTCGACGGCCGGAAGTGACTAGGCGCCTATTTGACCGACGGCGTCGCTGTAGAATTGACGTTCGCCGTTTTGCCAAGGCATACTATCGACGTTCGTCGTTTTGCTAGGCATTCGTCGGTTGACAATTCCCTCCCCCTTCGGGCTATGAATTAACATATTAAAATAGGGAGGGCTTTGTTTTGCCGTGTGTGTTTTTACGACATAAAGACGAACTATAGGTAACTTCTAACTTTGAAATGAGACACAGAGACAGCTAACTTAGGTGTTTGAGCTTCTTTTATTATTGTAGTTTAGCGAACGTATGTGCGAACGGTAACTTTTAACTTTGAAATATGTGAAAGGTCTGTAAAAATCACATTTTATCGTACTTGCGAGGTTTTATAAAAAGCATGTTGATTAGCGTTAGTATATTAGGCTATAGTCTATTTGTATACAATTATTATAGGATACAATCTCTCAATGTTTAGGAGTGGGCTACCATGTAGGGAACTATAGAATATAATTTAGTAACGCTAGTTTAATAACGCTAGTTCTCTACCACATATTTATTTTGTAAGTAAGCTATTGTATATGGAATATCTGGGTTTTATAGGATTTTTACAGACCTTTTGCATATGGACAGAGACAGATAACCTCGTTGTTTGGGCTTATTTTATTAGTGGCACTCCTCACAAATTCCACGGGTTAGCTAACGTAGGCTATATCTTTTTCCGAGAGAGCTTAATACACAAACAGTGATGGTTTTGTGCTACGTTGGTCGCTTCTCCACAATGGCAAGTCGCTCTCAAACCAACGAGACGCTTCTCCACACCGACAAGGCGCTTCTTCACAAAGGCAAGTCGGAATAAAATAGATATGTCTCGCTACCAAAACAACACTAGTCGGTCCCAAACTGATTACTTTCACTATATGTAGGTGTAACATGATTAGTTATGCTTCCACTTCCCACTAAAACGTTTTTTTTTTTTTTATTGTGATGGTTTTATTATTCTAATATCCTGTAGGCCTATTATTCTGTAGCCTATCTTTCTGTATATTGTATATGTTAAAGGTAAGCTATGTAGCCTACAGTTATGAAGCGGTAGGCTATGTACAGTTATGAAGCAGATTTGATATATTTTACAAATAATAATTATATAAGCTTCATAGATCGGCCATGAACATTCCTGTAATGTTAAAGGGTTATTCAGGAGATTATTGATGAGATTAAATCGTCTACGAATTTGAAGGTCTTCAAGAGTAGGATAAAATGTATGATGGTAGAAAACTACCAAATATAAACAATAGTGGGTTATCAAGAAATGAAAACAATGTGACGATGTGCAAAAAACATTGTAAGCGGTTTCATCATAAAAACAAAGAAACGGACACAATTATTTGGACATTATCTGAACAATATTCTGGACTGTTTGCTGTTGAAATGAAACAAATTGTTTTGACTAATGTATGACATGTACATTTAAATCCGACTTATTTGGACTTTAATATTTGGTTTATTTTATTTTAGCTTATTTTTTCTTTCTCGGTCTGTTTTGTTATAAAGAAAATTCAGCTATGCTGTTGTGATACGAAAAAATCTGTTTTAAACAAATGTATAATGTGAACATTCAAATTTGATTTGGGAATTGGGGCGGGACGTTTGATAAGCAGGCTGCTTTTTCCCGTATCCCTTTTCGGCAGGTACTGTGTTTGTTCAGGGCATATTAC
Organism: Synaphobranchus kaupii; assembly: GCA_029718625.1. Taxonomy (NCBI): domain Eukaryota; kingdom Metazoa; phylum Chordata; class Actinopteri; order Anguilliformes; family Synaphobranchidae; genus Synaphobranchus; species Synaphobranchus kaupii. Next base: position 45,018,159 of record CM056381.1, on the reverse strand, counting down.
AGAAATTGTGATGAAGTATGACTATATGCGTGCCGAAATAAATAAATAAATAAATAAAAAGGAGTATAGGCTATAATGAATATAGCGGTGTTAAATGTTTATATATTTTTTTATAAATGTACATTATTTGTTGTATCTTGCTAACTTAGCTATAGCCCAGCTAACGCGTTCGCTACCAAAACGACACTAGTCGGTCCCAAACTGATTATTTTCACTCTACCAAGTGCCTCATTGTGATAAAATGGATGTTAAGTGTTAATGCCTGGCATCAACATTGACACATTAGGGTCAGTGTTTGAAATAAGTGTTTCAGCTGAATCAACTGTGCAAAGATGGCTTCCAATTGTAATTACAGGACTAGGGAGGCACTGAACAACCTGGGGTTGGGTGGTCTCCTAACTTCTGTAGAGATAGAGGTACGTTTTACTATGAAAGACGCTCGCGCTTACAATATTACAAACATGACACATTATAGATTTCACTAATTATAATAAAAACATAAGCTAAACATCACTAAAGATGGTTAGTCCTCTGTAGGCATGATATCACTTATAACACTTGTATGTATTACGTGTTATTCACACTTGGCCAGACAGCAACCCTATAACGAGCAATGATTAATGCAAATGCTTTCCCAATTCAGAAACTGAACAGCCATCTGCTGCATGGCCGAAAGCTGTCACACCGCATTAATCTACAAGGGTCCAGAGGAAGACTGAGCTACCAGAAGATGATAAGCAGTAATGTGAGGTTTTGGACTATCTTCGGTGAGAATGAAGTAAGTATTGTTATTGTCTTATTGTTGTTTTTATTTCTATAAAAATAATGGCCTACATCAGAATATTCATATCAATTTCAATGCTTACTCCAATTAGGGTAAACCAAAATGTCAAAGAAGAAAGTGCATGTAGGCTATAGGCTATATCTATGCAATGGGCTAAATGTCCCTTACACGTCTACATCCCCAATGAATAAAATCTCTTACCCTGTTTTATTTCTATCACCAGATGGATGATTTCCTCACCATAATTTTTGAGAGGGCAAATATTGATAAGATAATATATCTTTTGATATCCTTTTATACAGAGTCATGATGGCATCACCTGTTTACCTGTTTTCTGTGTTTACCACATAAGTTGTTTGAGAGAATGGCAAGAATGTGCAAAGCCGTTATCAAGGCAAAGGGCGGCTACTTTGAAGAATCTAAAATATAAGATTTATTTTTATTTGTTTAACACTTTTTTGGTCTTTGCATAATTTAATTTGTGTTATCTCATAGTTTGATGTCTTTACTATTTCAAAATGTGGAAAACAGTAAAAATAACAGAAAAAAACCTTCTATGAGTAGGTGTGTCCAAACTTTTGACTGGTACTGTATATTCCAAAGGCGTAGCTGTGGTTTGGAAAAACTTTTGAAAAATAGCACTTAAATGCTAATTTCTCATGCCTTTTGAGAACAGTATTTATTCCTTTGCTGTTTAAAAAAAATAAAATAAAAAAGGACAAATAAAAGCACTCCAAACAAGCTAACAATACTGCAAAACAAACCAATCTTTAAAAAAAGATCTAATTTCTGCTCTTGCTAAATTTCCCTTCCCTTTTATGTAGCTGGATCACAACAAACTAAGAAAAAACCATCATATAGCTATTTACATGTATATCATGGTTCAGATGTAGCCTAGTCATTTTTACTGCCTCTCTACTGTCACCATTACTGCAAACCTTCAGTGGGTTTCAACGCACTGGAGGGCAAGTTGTTTGACTTCAAAAACCAATATAATCCTTTTCGAAAACGGGAAACTCGAAAAGTACATGCTTACGGTCTCCGTGTATTTTGGGGTTGAATTTGTTTATTCAGAACATGTTTTGAACAACAGTAGCCTAATGTCATATCTCACGGATGTAACCCGGGCTGTGTCCGAATGCGACCCCTTCGAGGGCGCATATTTGAGTCAACTTAGTCAAAAAGCTTTTGAGTGGGCGACTTTTTCTCATAAATGGGGGCACTTAATTCCCGGGTTTGAAACCCTTAATTCCCGGGTTTTGTTGAGGGAATTCAGGAGCACACTTATCCGCAGAACTGTGCACTCATCTGACAATTTCAATGAGTAACCCCTAAGTAAAAACGTACAAGACGTAGAGCCAGAGATTTTCTTATATAGAGAGAGGGTGTTATGGGTCAGGGACTGGACGCAAATGCACGACTCTGAGACAGGAATTGCAATACTTCAATAATTTATTACTTCGTCCAAACTCCAGAAGTATAGGGAGAGAATAAGGGTAGGGACTGGATCCAGGAATGGCGTTAGCAGGGGGCAGAACGGGAGTGGGAGTTGGCAAGGGGCTGGATGGTGGCGGAAGGAGGAGGGGGATGCGGGAGACAGGGGCTGCGTGAGTGGTGCTAGGGTAGCTGCAGGCTGGCAGACAGGCAGAGCAGAACAAGCCGTTAAATACAGCAAAGCATGAACAAAATAAGTAGCGTCAATATGCTAGGCTAGGCAAGACTTAGAAGCAGCAAAAGCTAAGCAAAGCAAGGCATAAATTCTAGATACGAGGCAAGACAATGAATGAATGAATGAAATTTTTATTTCAAACATGTCAAATAAAACAAAGAAATAATGATAAGAAATAAATGATAAATGACAAAAACAAACAAACAGATAAAAGCGAACAATAGCAATAAAGTAAATAAACACTAAACCAATAAACAAATATTCAAACAAAATAAATTGAATACTACATGTTCGAAAAGGAGTAGGTAGAAGTAAACACTTATTTGTTCCTACCCCTTTTTCATACATATATAAACAATTCTAAACAATTATCCCAATTCTATATACAAGCCAATATAAACAATTCTAAACAACTATCCCAATTCTATATACAACCCAAAACAATTTATAAATATAAACAACAAGACAAGAGTTATTTCAACAACAAGACTTAACGAACTGGCACAAGACAATGAAAACCGGGAGAATATATATGAGAGTTAATGAGCTAATGACTGTGTGCAGCGTGAGAATGTATGGAAGAGTGATTAACAGAGAAGAGAGCGTAAGGAATGCATGCAGGGAAAAGGAATGAGATAGGCGGAGAAAATGCAAAGGGAAATGAATGACACAAAGAGGGAAAACCACGCCCAGCCTGCAGCACAAGCGAGACAAACAGGAAACATGAAAACATGACAAGAAACATGAGGGAAAAGGGTAAAACAAGGAGCACAACGGGGATGGGAATGGAACTACTTAGTTCATATTACGAACTACTGTTCATTTTTGTTAATTCTATCATTCATAATCTGCACTTTGTAACCATAGTCATATGTAAACTGATTGATAGCCTACGCTCAATAAAAAATAAAACAAATATTACAAACTACTTGTGTACCCCTCATCTGCTACGCCCCTGGTATATTCACTTATAATGATCAAGAAGTCTAATTCTTGAAGAAAGGCTAGTACTTTGTTTCTTCAAGTGGTTCATGTATTTTTTGCCATTGTGTAATCCACTAAAATTCCAATTTGTAATTTGTTTATGGTTATTTCTGTTTATTTACTTCTGATCATTACAATACAATATTTTTGTAATTTAATTATTTTTGTATGCTATTTTGTGTTAGTAATAAAGTGTGAATTGGAATTGCGCTATGCTTTCTCAGGGTTGTTCTTGTTGCCTCAAAGGATGTCTGGCCTTTTTTTCTCTGAAGAATGGATAAACAAAGTTTGTATCCTTATTTTTAATGAAAGTTTATACGTGAAAAGAATCGTAGTAATTTAAAATTGTATTGACATAAGGAAACTGTAAACGGTAGCCTATATATAACTAATTATAATTGTTACCTTCAATCCCGATATCCATGCAGTGTAATATTATAGCATATATATATATATATATACTGTATATATATTATAATATATAATATATACATACAGTGCCCTGCACTGTTATTGGCACCACTGGTAAAGATGAGTAAAAAGGGTATAAAAAATTCACCGTTTGGTGAATTAGCTTAATCTCACACTGAAAAAATTAGAAGAATCCAACATTCAATTGAAGTAAATTTATTATGAGAAAAAAAAAAGAAAATATAGAAAATACGCAAGCTATAATTAATGACAATTTGAGATTGAGATTCAAATTGATGAATAGAGTTTACTATACCTGAGACAAAATTCATAAATTTGATAGCAATACATCAGACAAATGTTTAAAATGTGAAATAAATAAATATTCTCTGATGCAGAGTATGCACCAAAGCAGTGGAAAAGCTTGATGAACTACCATGTAAATATTGAAAAAGCAGTGGCAAGAGGACAGGATAAAGAGGACATTTTTAACATTACTTGGGGGCAAATTTCTTATCAAATTACAAAAGCCAATGTCATTCCCAACTTCTTTAGAATTGAATTCACATGGTGGAAGGCACTCATGCACTATGATACCCTTACTATTTAATACCTGTTAGAGGATAGTAGCCTAGTCCAGGCTCCAAACTCCAGGCCATAACACACAGGGCTGGCTAGGTACAAAAAACATACACAGAGATGGACGGCTAGGCCAGTGTTGTTGTGTGGACCAGCTGTGTGATTCTGCTGCTCTACTCCATCTTCTTGCAAATAACTGGGATGAATAAGGTGAGACTGTGCCATCTCGTGGTGAAATTAATTAATTGCATGCAGTGCCGTCACTAGCTCTACCCATTATGATAGCACATCAGTGGTAGCAAACTGGTGATAGTGGGACACGGCACTTGGTAGAGTGAAAATAATCAGTTTGGGACCGACTAGTGTCGTTTTGGTAGCAAACGCGTTAGCTGAGCTATAGCTAAGTTAGCAAAATAGCCTACAACAAATAATGTACATTTATAAAATAAAAAAAAACATTTAACATCACTATATTCATTATAGCCTATACTCCTGAATAACCCTTTAACATTACATTAATGTTCATGGCCGATTTATGAAATATATATATTATTATTTGTAAAATATATCAAATCTGCTTCATAACTGTACATAGCCTACCGCTTCATAACTGTAGGCTACATAGCATACCTTTAACATATTGGGATGGCAGGTATGCCATCCGCCAAGTTACGGCATGCCCCATACCTATACAGCACCGAGAGTTTGGCACTTTTCAGGGTTTCCTACAGAAGTAACCACAATGACCACAGACTCTCAACCCTTAAAAATATTAACTTCTGTATGTTCTAACCTAATGTAACCACACAGCATTCAGATACAACTTCACACATCCACACAATAAAGCCCCAAAAACGGTTATTTTGCCGTTTTTCTCCTTCCTCTTCCGCTTCTTCTTCTTCTTATTCTTCTTCCCATTTCCTGCCTGCCTCTGTCGCGATGTTATCCAATGGGGATACTTATTATTTGAGCGTATGGTCCCTATACCTGCTCATCAAACTTATCATCCAATAAAAATGCTTCATACTAATGTTTTTTAATGTTAATATAGCTAATGGCTTCATGCTTTCCAAGAAGCTATTGTGGCTCAGTGGTTAAAACTGCAGTTTATCACACAGTGGATAGTGGGTTTGAGCCCAGCAGGGCACATGTGTATTTTCTAGTATTTATTTTGCAAAGGCAAAACAGGTTTACAATATTAAGTGTTCAATGTTTCACTTGTATTATATCACAGCCTCCCCAAACCAGACGCTCGCTTTTGTCTGGTTTGGGGAGGGTGTTACGATCTGCGCTTGCAGTCATGACTGACTGACTGTGAAAACCTCTTGCCTCGGCCAACATTTCTTTTTTCATTAATTTCTTCACTTCAGCTCTGTTCACTTTATCCTTTTCACACATAACACAAGGTCACCATAAAATTAACTACTAGGAAAATTAAGAATTTACGATAACAGCCTACATTAAGAATTGAGGATAGCCTCTTTTAAGCTGCAAGCCTTTAAGCGATCGGATTTATAAACCGCCAATTCCCGAAACATATCTGATTCATGGTTAGTCACTTATAAATAAATAGATAGCCTCCGAATGTGGCTCTAGTCTACGCTACTCTGCTGATAATGTAGCTTACTGCAAATACTTTTAATAATAATAATAATAATAATAATAAGAAGAAGAAGAATAATCTCTGGTATGTACTTTCTTAGTAGTATCTACTGTTTTCTTTCTGGCTAAGATTCCTGGGAAATATGCGTTGTCAACTTAAGCTTGTTCGCCAACGTTACTTCCTGCTTCTCCTCAGGAAGCAGAAACAAGCTAGGCTACTACGAAGCGAATCAATATGCATTATAGCCTACATTCATTGCACTACAGAAAACTAAACTAAACCTAGCTGTCCGGTACCAAAACATTTCCCGCAGGTAACGTTCTACACTACCGGAAAAAAAAACTCTGCTGTGCAGAAACTCACTAGCTCGCTCGCTAGCTCGTAGCCCACACATGGAAGGTTGGAGTTACGCATCCGGCAATCCAGTGTTGAATAGCCTAACTGCTGTGCTTATGAACTCAGCTCGCTCGCTAGCTCGTAGCCCACACATGGAAGGTTGGAGTTACGCATCCGGCAATCCAGTGTTGAATAGCCTAACGTTAAATGTATTTCATTTTCTATAGAATACTAATAGCCCTATTTTAAAACTGTATTTCCATATTTTACTGATGCAAACTATTTAGGCTGTATGTCTTTCATCTAGAATGTGTTTGCGTAGCCCATTGTGCATGTATGTCTCCATGTAGACTTGGTTCATTAATTTACATGCTTCTTCATGATCCATAGCTCAGGTGGTGCTGTTCATTGTATTTCATTACACATTAAATACTGCTCATCTACAAACTATTTTAATGTAATTGTGTGCTGTCTGTAATAGGATAGCTGTTCTCATTCTTGTCAATAGAGGGCGGTATGGTTAAGCGAATGTCTGCATACATTTCTTTGGAATGCATGTCTCTCTCCGTATTTTATCTTCATGCATTATTCATCATTAGTTAGCAATAAAAAAATAAGTCTTATCAGATCAAAAACGTCTACGACGCAAAAAAAGCCAAGTTACTCACGTATAGCCTACATAGCGCTGTCCATACGTTCTTAATTCCAACTTGCAAAAACTAGTCCTGCCTTTAAAAGTCTTGATATCAAAATGTGGCCAAGTTACAACTAACAATATTGCCTATCGTAGCTCACACTAAATAAACTAGCTCTATTCCAAAGCAATGCTATCCAAACTGTCCTAAATTATTTAATGCAACTTGGCCCTGTGTTTCTTCATCTTACCATCTCAAGAGAATGTGGTAAATTAAACTATGTGCCACATCAAACTGCAAAATGAAAATAATTTATAGTGGAAATACTCTGATTCAGATGTGTTACACTTAGAAATTAAACAGAAAAAGTACTACACTATAGGGCGTGTTTGAACAATGGTCTGCATCCACTGCTTTGGGTCTATGAAAAGCACAGAATTAATAAAATGTATTATTATTATTATAATTATTATTATTATGTATTTATTGATTTATTTATTTGGATTTCTATCAAAACCTGTGTGGTCCTACAGAGCATAGATATCCTTGTGTTCACAAAATTCTGTTTGCAAATATCATCATAATTTTTATCTGCATTTATTTATTCATCACCCCTTTCTCTATTGTACATGATGTTTCTTCACATAAATGTCTGTTTGTGAATTGTAAAGAATGCTGTCGCAGCAGTTAACATTTTAAAACCTGTACATTTTCTAAAGTAAACTTGCCAACAAAGTACAACCATATCCTTTCTGGAGTGTAATTATTCATCAACTGTTAAAAACATTCATTCAAATCATATGTTGTTCCATGAGGCACAATCTCTTCACATGCAAAGATGAAGAAACACAGGGCCAAGTAAGTTGCATTAAATAATTTAGGAAAGTTTGGATAGCATTGCTTTGGAATAGAGCTAGTTTATTTAGTGTGAGCTACGATAGGCAATATTGTTAGTTGTAACTTGGCCACATTTTGATATCAAGACTTTTAAAGGCAGGCCTAGTTTTTGCAAGTTGGAATTAAGAACTTATAGACAGCGCTATGTAGGCTATGCGTGAGTAACTTGGCTTTTTTTTACGTCGTAGATGTTTTTGATCTGATACAATATACAGAAAGATAGGCTACAGAATAATAGGCCTACAGGATATTAGAATAAATAAATAAAAGAAATAATGTTTTAGTGGCAAGTGGAAGCATAACTAATCATTTTACACCTACATATAGTGAAAGTAATCAGTTTGGGACCGACTAGTGTTGTTTTGGTGGCGAGACGTGTCTGTTTTATTCCGATTTGCCTTTGTGAAGAAGCGCCGATCGTCGGTGTGGAGAAGCAACTCGTTGGTTTGAGAGCGACTTGCCATTCTGGAGAAGTGACGCGTCGGTTTGAGAGCGACTTGCCATTCTGGAGAAGCGCCGATCGTCGGTGTGGAGAAGCGTCTCGTCGGTTTGAGAGCGACTAGTCATTCCGGAGAAGCGCCTCGTCGGTGTGAGAGCGACTAGCCATTGTGGAGAAGTGACCAACGTAGCACAAAACCATCACTGTTTGTGTATTAAGCTCTCTCGGAAAAAGAAATAGCCTACGTTAGCTAACCTGTGGAATTTGTGAGGAGTGACACTAATAAAATAAGCCCAAACAACGAGGTTATCTGTCTCTATCCATATGCAAAAGGTCTGTAAAAATCCTATAAAACAGAGATATTCCATATACAATAGCTTAGCCTACTTAAAAAATAAATATGTGGTAGAGAACTAGCATACATTTCTTGTTGTGTTGTGTTGTGTGGGTAATGAAGACGCCCAAGTCTGACAAATGTTACCGTTTATTGTTGCTGAATTCAAACACCTGAATTAAAACACATAGAAAACACTCTCAGGGATCTCTCAATGGCAGCAGCAGTTGAACTACAGAAAGGAAACCACCAATTAGCTTCAAGTTAAAGACTAAATTCCATTAACGTTAGCTAGCGAACGCGTTAGCTGGGCTATAGCTAAGTTAGCAAGATAGCCTACAACAAATAATGTAGCTACATTTATTTATTTTTTTTAAATTTAAAAAAAAAAATTTAACACCGCTATATTCATTATAGCCTATACTCCTGAATAATCCTTTAACATTACAGTAATGTTCATGGCCGATTTATGAAGCTTATATAATTGTTATTTGTAAAATATATCAAATCTGCTTCCTAACTGCACATAGCCTACCGCTTCATAACTGTAGGCTACATAGCCTACCTTTAACATATAGCCTACTATATACAGAAAGATAGGCTACAGAATAATAGGCCTACAGAATATTAGAATAATAAAACCATTACAATTTAAAAAAAAAAACGTTTTAGTGGCAAGTGGAAGCAACTAATCATGTTACACCTATATATAGTGAAAGTAATCAGTTTGGGACCGACTAGTGTTGTTTTGGTAGCGAGACGTGTCTGTTTTATTCCGACTTGCCTTTGTGAAGAAGCGCCTTGTCGGTGTGGAGAAGTGTCTCGTCGGTTTGAGAGCGACTTGCCATTCTGGAGAAGCGTCGATCGTCGGTGTGGAGAAGCGACTCGTCGGTTTGAGAGCGACTTGCCATTCTGGAGAAGCGACGCGTCGGTTTGAGAGCCACTTGCCATTCTGGAGAAGCGACGCGTCGGTTTGAGAGCGACTTGCCATTCTGGAGAAGCGCCGATCGTCGGTGTGGAGAAGCGTCTCGTCGGTTTGAGAGCGACTAGTCATTCCGGAGAAGCGCCTCGTCGGTGTGAGAGCGACTAGCCATTGTGGAGAAGCGACCAACGTAGCACAAAACCATCACTGTTTGTGTATTAAGCTCTCTCTGAAAAAGAAATAGCCTACGTTAGCTAACCTGTGGAATTTGTGAGGAGTGACACTAATAAAATAAGCCCAAACAAGGAGGTTATCTGTCTCTATCCATATGCAAAAGGTCTGTAAAAATCCTATAAAACCCAGATATTCCATATACAATAGCTTAGCCTACTTACAAAATAAATATGTGGTAGAGAACTAGCATACATTTCTTACTAAATTATAGGCTATATTCCCTACATGGTAGCCCACTCCTAAACATTGAGAGATTGTAGCCTATAATAATTGTATACAAATAGACTATAGCCTAATATACTAACGCCAATCAACATGCTTTTTATAAAACCTCGCAAGTATGATAACATGTGATTTTTACAGACCTTTCACATATGGGTGTCTCATTTCAAATTTAAAAGTTAGCGTTCGCACATACGTTCGCTAAACTACACGAATAAAATAAGCTCAAACACCTAAGTTAGCTGTCTCTGTGTCTCATTTCAAAGTTAAAAGTTACCTTTTATGTCATAAAAACACACACGGCAAAACAAAGCCCGCCCTATTTTAATATGTTAATTCATAGACCGAAGGGGGAGGGAATTGTCAACCGACGAACATCGATACTATGCCTTGGCAAAACGGCGAACGTCGATACTACAGCGACGTCGTCGGTCAAATAGGCGCCTAGTCACTTCCGGCCGTCGACGTCGGTTTTGGGAGCCAGGCACTACTGGAATTTTTACTTTACAAATGACGGAAATGCAGATTTGCTCGGGATTAAGATCACAGACGACCTCCACAAATCACATGAAATCCCCAGGTAATACTACTCCAGTGAATAGGGCATAAGACGATTCAAAATGATCTGAACGAAGCTATTTCAGCTACGGTGCAGGTGGATTTGAGTATTTATCTATTGAATATGCATAGGTGATTAAATAATTTGGCTGCTAATAAATGAGTGTGTACATAACTACTTGTCATTGTATTCTATCTGGTGTTATTCATTTGAGAGAAGGCAGCTCAGTTTAAATGGTACAGCCATAGTGATGAGTTGTCAAGCAATATAAACCTGTTTTAAATAGCCACCAGCTCTTTTCTGCCTACAGCTGGTCAGTTGACGTGGTCAGTGTTAAACAACTCAAAAATGGCCTAACTCAACAGGTAAAGCAAGGGTTCGATTTTCATAGGTAGAAAAATAAAAGTGGGTTCGCTTCACCAAAAATTCTGGTCAGCAGCCGCCACTGATTTGCATCCATTGTATTTAATAACCTATAGCTCAGCCACTAGGTTAAATATGATAGACACTTCATTCAACATTATACATGCTCAGCATGACATGGTTATTAAAGCTACTAGCTCAACACAACTGAATAGTTAACCCCTTGGCGCAGATGGCAAATTTCACCTATTTAGGGGGTGCTCTGTTTATGGCTTTATAACTCCAGGTATGAGCATCACATAAACTTGCTAAATGGCTTAAATGAAACGAGACACAATTTACAATACAAATTTAAATTTGTTTATTTTCATGTTTATTTTCATAATTTAAGTCAAAATAAAGTGCCACAAATGCAAAGAAACTTTGGAAAAAAATTTTAAAAAGTGTTTTCTTTTTATTTTGCTGAGAGCTACATAAGTGAAATCGGTAATATATATACATTTCCTGGATCATAAACTCCATGTCCACAAGTTTTGCAAAATCTGAGGATGATATGCAGAACTACTAAAGGTCTATGATGCAATATATAGCAGTGTACCCTGTTGTCCATTAGTGTCTCCAAATCTACCCAAATGGATAAATTGTGCACTGCTGTAAATAAAAAAATTATGATATATTTAACTACATATCAACAGTTTTGGCTCATAAAACTCACTTTTGCATAATTTCCAAGTGGGAATTACTATATTTTCATCAGTATAGGGGGTAGATATCTATGGGTCCAAAACCCCTATGCAAAACATGTCATAAAATGAATAGAATTATTCATTATTGTATTATAAAGCATAGGCCTATACATTTGCTCCTTCTGATGGCTTAAGATGAAAAACATTGATATCACAGTGTTACATACACCTAAATATGTTGCTTAATCATTCACTCTTGTACCTCAATAAAACATCACGTGTCCCTGTACTCTATAGTATGTATACTTTTGTCCTGGGATTGCATTTTTCTGTAGTTTTTTTAAATTTTCCTATTCATAATGACTCCAAGGAAATTTTTACCTTAATCTACTAATATCAGCGCACAGTAAATTGGAATGAGCATTTGTCATGCCCTAAGAGACAAGTACGCCATAGCCTATATTATGTACGTAACATGAACATAAAATAGTATTGCACCATCTGCAAAATGCTGCCAAATGTTCTATCTTCAATGAACATCAGTAGCCTACATCAAAAATACATTTAACGATTGCACTACAGTATGTGAACTGCACTCAAAATGCGAAAATAACAATAGGGCTATCAAACATATTGGAAAGACAGTGCTCGAGTGGAAACACGAACGCACCAGAGGAGGTTTCTCTAAGACAACAGGTGAAGCAGTGCTTCACCCAAAAAAAATAAAAAATAAATAAATAAAAGAACATGCATAGCACACACAACACATCTTTATTTAATATTGAATTATCATCACAACTACCATTTCCCTTGTGAAGCTAAAAAAAAAAGTGCCTCGATTCAAAAATGTGCCTTGTATCGTGAAAAACAGCGCCACCCCTAGACTTTTAAAAGGAATTTCAGTGAAGCAATGCTTACTAGACCATTGGAAATCATTGGGGGACTTTATAAAATATGATTGGATAATTGTGGATTATGACGCATTTTTTTAGCCCACCCGTGAAGCACTGCCTCGCTAATGTATTTCAATCATGCGTGTTCTTGTGCGCGTTCTCGTCCTGATGATTGACATAATGTCTAACCATACAGAACAGGAGTTCATTTGTCCAGCAAGATATAATCATCCTACCCGCCAATTTTCCCTGTTAGTAGTAGAGACGTTAGTGTGTTACTGTATTGGAGAGAGAGAGAGAGAGAGAGAGCGATTTATTCAATTTATTCAATTTTTATGGTTGTGGCGTTGTCGGCGGTGATTTGTATATATTGTAAATAGTCAAAAAATTGTATCGGTGTTGTAGCGTTATCCTTTTTGTCATTAAGTGATTTAAATTTTTTTTTAACCTCAGCTAGCTAGCTAGCTAGCTAATTGCTAACGTGATTTAGCTAGCTCACGTTAGCCAAAACTAGCTCACTTTTTGAAAAGGTAGCTTTTTCAATTTAATTTGGCTCCAGTTGGAAGAAAATGGAATCTCCTGCGAATGCGAATGTAACGTCAAACATCCTGGATCGGATTCTGCGGGATTCTTTTCAGTCGTTTAATTACGAAGAAAAACTGCGAGTGAAGGCCGAGGGAAGACCGAAGCCTCCTATCAATTTGGTCCAGCGAGTGGGCTCGGTGAGTCGGAGTTTTAAAGTACCACGGCATGACAAGGTGGAGTGGCTAACTGGTAGCTTGCTAACGAACCGCCTGTATTGCTGGCCATGTGTCTTGTTCAAGTGCGCTGCTGCAGGAGATGTAGCTATGTTCAAAGTTTGCGAGAGATGGCTTTGAGGATTTACGTAATTTCGACAGGTCTGTTCAGATTCATGGGAAATCGAAGGAGCATGTCAGTGCAACCGTGCAGTTGAGTCTTTTGGGAAATGTGAGAATCGAGCATTTAATTGATGAAGGTGCACGTATCCAATTAGCAAAGCACAATGAAATGGTGCGGAAAAATCGTGACATTCTCAGGAGGTTGGTTGATGCGATTGCATTCTTGGGTCGTCAGGAGCTGGCATTTAGGGGACATGACGAGAGTGAAAATTCTGATAACAGAGGAAACTACAGGGAGTTGACTAAAATGCTTTCTCGCTATGATGACGTTCTGGCTGCACTCTTGAAATCGTCCACTGTGTTCTCTGGCATGTCTAAGACGATTCAAAATGATCTGATCGAAGCTATTGCAGCTACGATGCAGCAGGAGATCAAGAGTGAAGTAACCGCTGCTCCTTTTTTTGCGTGGCAAATAGATGAGACGACCGACATCTCTTGCAAAGCTCAGTTGTCCATAATTCTGCGTTATGTCGATGCTGCGGGAATAATTCAAGAGCCCTCATCAAGTCCAGCTCAGCTATCTTGTGTCACTCACAAGCAGTACAAATTGTACACTTAAGTTGATGTCTCTGTACGCACTTACTGTACGTCGCTTTGGATAAAAGCGTCTGCTAAATAAATGTAATGTAATGTAAGTTGATATTTAAATTTTAATTAAATAACATTTAAACTGCCTATGAAATGTTTTTGCCCAGTATTTGCACTTAAAATATGCAATTGCACTTGAGATACTCTGCATATTTACTCTTGAAAAACTGCTGAATAAATATGTTAAATGTATATTGTCTTTGTTTTCATTTAAATTTACCCAATTCAAATATTGTCTGTTTTTATAGGTGTGGTGAAATGACAGTTAAAATGTCAACTTTACAGAAGTGTTTGGGGTTTGCTTCACCAAAAATTTTGGTCAGCAGCCGCCACTGGAACGCACATATGTAGCCAGCGAGACCAACGGTATTTTAGACGCAAAAATACTTACATATCGGAAAAGGGAAACTCCCCTCCGTAACGCGTATTCTGTAGAGCTTGTGTAATACTAGACCGTTAAAACGAAAACTGCCGTTACGCTGGGCTGTAGAAAATTGTTCAAAGCACCGAAAAAGACTTGACATACGTATATCGTTGCTAAGGTTATAATGTACTCTATTGGATAAAAAAGCCGACAATTAAACCAGAATGAACTGTAATGAATGAGACAGGCTTACAGGGCATGGGGGTATTACGCGGCGACGTTTCAGATAGTGTAATAGCGGTATAAAGTGTTGTATATTTCTCAAACCGATTGTACCAGACAATAACTGACCACTGAATTTTGAAAGGAACATCTCGGTGTGTAAAACCGATGGTAGGATTGTTTATTTATTTCATATTTAGTAGCATATATTGCTAGTAGAATACATGGTAGAATGAGACAGTACTTTCACAGTTTATTTTGCATTTGAGTGAGCAGGGCTTTTCACAGCTTTTCTGGCATACGATCAGGCTATTGTTGGGTTTATCTCGTTGCTATGACGTTATTCTAATTTTATATGATGAATAAATATATTTATGAACTCAAACATAGACGCTATTGTCCACTATGTTACGCATGGGTAGGTATAGACTGGGTGGGGGGGTGCTTGTTAAATGGACATGCTACGGGAAAATAGTGACATTTAGAAACTCCGTATTTCGCAGAAATCGTCACGAATCGTCTACCAATAAATTTAAAACACAGAGTTTGTGATTTCCACAAATAGTTTGGCTGCAGGAGCAACGAATGTCTCAGTTCAGCAAAATGATGGCGCCGGCGCCATTATCACTGTGCATCTACGCAAAGGTGTTAATGACTTAAAAAATACATGTAAGTGTAACCCAGGTTACGAGTAGCCTCCATAACGACAAATAGTGATTCTAAAATAAAACATTCCAAAAAGAAAATGCATCAACTAGGTTAATTAAAATATTTCAACCTCAATAGCCTACTAAGGTGAACCAATAAAACTGCGAGACTGTATATTAGTCAGCCTATCAGGATGTCAGTCCCACCCTGAAGTTAAGTCTTCGCCTAATTTGTTTGTACGTAACATTTTAGTTGATATTTCTGGAAGACACTGCTGTGAGTAGGCTTGAGTCGGGTTTAACAACGTGCAAAGCTTCAAACAGATGACATCTTTGGCAAGCTCAGTTAGCAAAATCAATGTGAGTTCAACCTAAACTAATATTACTACTAGCAGAACATAACGTTAACTAAACCAGCAAAACATCTAGTAATACTACTAGCCTACTACAGTAATTACAAGGCCAGTGTGCACTAGCCTATTAGCCTACTACCATTAGTCTTTTTTGAGTATTTTTACTACCATGCTTGGGTTTCTCAAGCTAACTTCAAGTTTGCCTGTACCTTCAAACTTTACTGTCGTTTTTGTCATATTGCTTATATGTTCTTAAATGTCGTATATACTTGACTTTCTTTAGGCTTTTAACAGCTGAAACCCCCAATTGCCGCTTGCGGCTATATTTATTCTTATTCTTCTTCCCATTTTTCCTGTCTACATACCCTTAAAGAATAATGCTCCCCATTGGACAACCGCCTTTAATCCGCCTATCAGAAGCTCTGTTTAAAATTGCCTTGTCACATTTACATGCTTCAGAGGCTGTCTACTTACTGCACAAACTGTGGAAGTGTCTGTAGCTTAGTGGTTGCAGTGCTGCTCTAGCGTGTAGCAGATTGTCAGTTTGATTCTCACCTGATCCTAATGTTTATTTTCGGTACACAATTTCTGGTACCATTTCTGTTAAATTGCTTTGGCCTTGTGGTCAAGATCTTTCTTTTCCATGCGTGAGGTCAGTGGTTTGATCCCCCGCCAGGTACCAAAGTCTAATTTCATTTTCAACTAAAACTGTGCACATGTATACTTTTTCTCAGACAAAAATGTTATTTTCACATTAAAGAACATAGTTTTCTTGCAAATGCTATGAAATTAAGCTGTAGTAACTGTTCACTATTTCACTTCTACTTGAGGTCAATGTCACCCGACATGGTCTGGTAGTCTAACATTAGTCTACTCGCTGCCAACAAAACGTTCACCTCAGGTTCATATTTATGCAGTACAGGAACACATATCCCATTTCTCAGGCACAGACAATGCAGTTATAACGCCTGGTTAACATCGCATTGTTGCATTAATGTAAAAAATATATATAAATAACTGTGCCATTGGCTACATGTTTTAATCTCACACAAATGCTGACAAAAAAATGTGTCTGTGCAGAGCCTTATGCTGTGCTCTTGCGGTCATGTCTGACTGTGGAAACCGAAGCTTCAACGCTCGCCTCGGCCAAGATTTCTTTATTAGGCTATGTCTTCATTCATTTCTTCACTTCAGCTATTCAGTTTATCCTTTTCACACATAACACAATGTGACCATAAAATTAACTACTAGGAAAATTAAGAATTTACGATAATATAAACTACACACCCTAACGGGTTCGGGTTTATATACCATCAATTCAGCAAAGACATCTGTTTCATGTTTAGTCACTTACATCAGTCAGCTGGTCAGGAAAACTAACCTACTAAAGAGTGTAAAGGAAACTACTACGATTAGGGATGGGAATCGTTAGATTTTATTGATACCGATGCCATTATCGATTCCGCTTATCGATCCGATTTTTAATCGATTCCTTAAATATTATGTGCTCCTAGGCTATTAAAAGACCAACTATTACTATTGGGTGGTCAATCTGGTCATCTAAAATGGATTCAATGACACAATATTTATAAAGTATAAAGCATTCGTTTTTCATTCATATTTCTTAGTCATACCATGGAAAATATTTATCTGCTATATTTATGCCTGCACAAGTGGCAGAGCATCCAATAAAACAAAACTGTATAATTCTGTAAATTGAAATGGCATTATAAATGTCATTTGGCTTGATCAATACGAGTGCTTAAAAATATCAGACGTCAAAGAAAATGAGACACCGGAAAATAATGAAAAAGGACGCGAGAAGAGAGGATAAATTATCAGTTTAACTGATAAAAAAGATGGCTAAAATATTGTTGTTTAACCACTGCTCTGTGATTGGGATATTTAATAGTTTCATTCTCTAACGAAGATCGCAAACTTTACTTATGAGTTAGTTACGCTCCTAGGCGTGTTTCATAAGCTGCACCGTAACATTTGCGTTTGTTCCCGACTGCGGAGCTTTTCCACCTTAGCTCCTCAGTGGTGGAATGAACTTCCCATTCCCCTACGTTCTACTCGAACCCTGCCTGCATTCCGTCGAGGCCTGTACCTCTACCTCTTCAGACTCTACCTTGACTGATATTCTAACCTAGGAATATCAGTTCCCTGTGTTTACTAGTTTCCCTGTGTTTTTCCTGTCTGTTTGTTATAGTTTATAATAGTATTTAGAATAGAAGTGTAGTATAGCTGATTTACCCAGCTATTTTCTGATAATACAGAAACCGTTTCAACTGTCACCATTCTCCCCTATCTCATTTAGCCGATACATTTACATGGAAGAAAGATGAGATCTTTAAGGCTTACCTGAGGCAAGCTGGCTTCTCTTATTAGCTGAAGATGACGAAGATTGAAGATTATCATTTAGCTAATTTAGGTTAGTTATTCGCTTTTCAAATCTAGGCTACTCATCTGTGCGTCGACAAGCAGGCAATCGTTGTCAGATTAGTCTACCGCTAATCAAAACACTGTAGTTTTACACTTGTAGTTGGTTATAGACTCCGGAGGGAAGTCCACACACTCCACAAATCTGTTATAGTTCTGAATCGTTGATCATTTCCGAAGACGGATCACAAAATAGAGCTTACGCGAACACATTTTCTATTGATTTTTAAATGACAGTAGCAGTAGTATTAGTTTAAAAAAAATTACGTTTACATTTTATATTTTTAGACGGGGCGCCAAACTCTGCCTGCCATCATGCGCTGACTGAATGAAAAAACGACGGCGTGCATGACGTGACGATGTTTTGCTATGCGTAGCTGTCGGGAATACATGCTGGAATCGATAAGAGAATCGATAAGATCAAAGGCGATTCCGAGGAATCGGACAACTTGGAACTGGTTCCTAACCGGAACCGGTTCTCGATTCCCACCCCTAACTACGACGAAGCAAGTCAAAATGCCTTATTATACATCCATTGCAGTACAGAAAACTAAGCTACACCTGCATGGTATACAGTTGGTACCATGAAGACCAAACGATTTACCGCAGATAACACGACCGGAAAAAATATACACTGAAGAGGCATAGCCTTGTGTTTACTGTGCCTGGCTTTGATGCAGAAGTTCCCTGGTTACAGCCTCAGTAAAGATTTTTTTTTTCTCACATTACCTTTACTAGGCTATTGCAGCTACGCAAAACCAATTATTTTGTTAGCTACAAAATAGTGCTTTGTAGGCTATGCTTGCGTTACTAGGCTATGTATGTGTATGGCGATACAACCCTTTAACCTTATTTAATTTGGCCCTCCAGAGGCAATTTCCACGAAGTTTGTAGGCTACTAGTTTCATTTAAATGTCAATATCTCAAAAAAACATTCCATGCACATCCATGGTTTAAAGTTCGAATTGAAGAAGAAGCTGTAGGCTATTCATAAATTTGCAATAAAATACATTTATTTCAGAATATTCACTAGTAGCTATATACATAATAACCATAACATAGGTAGCCTCATGTATTTAACCTCTTGCTGCCAAATGCCCCCTAGCGGGCGTGACGGAAGTGATTAAATTAGACATTTCATTAATTTAATAAATTAATATATAATAAACTGCTCACCTCAATATTTGATTAAGTATCCTTAAGATATATCCATTCCTTCTGGGAAAGAGGTTTTTAAGCCCAAAACATCGAGTTAAAACTTTGTAAATAACGTTGGAACTCTGACCTAATTCTCAAACATGTATTGCAGCTTGATGTCACGCCATAAACAATGTGCTGGTAAACTGTTCTGCTTAATTGTATTTCACAAAACTTTGGTTTGAAAAATCATTGCACCTTTAGGCTTCAAGAAAAAATACTTGAAAACTTTCATACGGCTGTACATGATTTTTTTCCAATTTTAAACCGACTTGTGCTTTTCTGCACTTCATTACAAGTAGTTTGGCTGTGTTCAGTTTGGCGTTGTGAAACTCAGCCAGTTTCTGGAGTACCAATCCCGTGGTTTAGTATATTTTAGCCAAAGTGGTTTTGTACTGGATTGCAGAGATTTATGCAAAACCGTCGTCAATTGGGTGTATTTCTTTGACTGATAGCAGAATAGGCCTATGTGGGAAAAACTCACATCGACCCGCCTCCACTCCGAGTATTATTTGCTTTTAAAACTGTCTGTCAAATATTCCAGCCAATAGGCAAGACTCTTATCTTTCAGACAAGCCCTCATTCAACACAAAGCCATCGTAAATCAAGGAATTGCAGCCCCGTGTAAGAGGAAGAGGCAACCAAGCGTAATTATCGAACCAAGATGGCGCAGTGTTTTTACCTTGTAGTGTAGCTCGCTACATTCCGTTTAGCAAAGCACAATTCATAAGGTAACTGCGCTGTGTATCTTTTTAGTTTACAGTCTCTTTCATACCGTTTTTGGTTAGTTATGTCTAGGTTATTCAGGAGTTTCACCCTGCAGCAGGTCCTAGCCCAAATATGGTTTTGCGGTCTCAGTGACGCAGAGCGCTGTATTTAATGTCTAATGAAATACAATGAACAGCACCACCTGAACTTTGGATCATGAAAAAGCATGTAAATTAATTAAGTCTATATGGAGACATGCATGCACAATAGGCTAGACGCAAACACATTGTAGCTGAAAGAAATACATACAGCCTAAATAGTTAGTACAGCCTAAATAGTAAGTAAAATATGGAAATACAGTTGTAAAATAGGTGTATTAGTATTCTATAAAAATTAGGGACGAATAATTTGGTATTCAATTACTCACTTTCTCTATACAAATAGTATTCGGTTACTCGTTTGAAGGGGGGGGGGGGGGGGGGGAGCAGAAGAAATGACAGTAGCCTATGCTAAAGTTCAGATCAAGAAATAATGTTTATTGTATTACTTTTACCATTAAGCAACAAAACATACAGAATAACCTTAAGGTATATGAATTCAGATAAATAAAATAAAAAGATACATTAAAATGCATTAAATTGCAAATAACGAAAATATCAAAGCATTGTTTTTTTCTTTTCTTTTCCATTTAACTCAGTATAAACAGAAGCCGCAAACAAATGTGGGCTGACAGCTAGTCTAACTTACATGTTTTTGTTCAAAAATATTAGCATGTCGACATGCTCCGGAGTCAAACGTGTGCGCAGTCTATTGACCGGCTGCACAGTTCGTCAAAATGTTGATATGGACCGTAAATATGATCGTAAATAACCTTATAACAGGGTTTATAATGCTATACACCTATATATATAATGCTATATAACTTCTCCTTTAATATTTGTGTTATTTTTATTACAATATTGAATTAATTATATACTGTAGGGGCGGCTGCGACAGCTGACACAGACGGGGGTGAGAACGAACCTCGTCCTAAAAGAAGCGCTATGTTGATGCTACTCGGACAGGACTACAGCAGACGCACAGCAGAAAGAAACAACGAAAGCTAACGTAGCTATGGCATGTGTAGCTTTGCCAGACAGCCTGCTTTGCTCATATCTGCCATGGAGTTTATTTGTCTAAAGCGCCCTCGTAGTTCCCTCGTGCGGTCAGGAGGCGTAACATAATTTTTATTATTCAATATTTGTTTGCATTATCCGAGTTTAAAATTTCGAACGAGTAACCAATTACCCGAATAACCTTTACTACACCGTTCACACCATCGACACCATTCATACCTCATATTATACCTTTACACCCCCTCCAGGTTGCTATTACTTTTTACCATTATAGCATATACACTTTTTGAGATATTTTACATTTTATTGCCAAAAAATGAATGGGGGTCAATGGGCACGAGCAGTAGGCTAGCTCACGGTGAGAATGATTTTGAATCACTTAACGTTCTGTCAACAACCTTGGAAAAATGCCGACGAGAAATTCCATAGCTAACGACGTAGCCTACTTCCGTCTGCAACTGAAATGATCATACTCACTTTAGCTTTCAAAAATAATAATCATTGCCATTGGACTATAACTACAACAAATGCTGCATCATTCGCCACAAACACGCACGTTATTGGCCTTATCTACGGTGCCAGCCTAGTCGTCAATGTCCCAATTATAGTAGCCTATTCATATTTCTCTAAAATTGTAAACAAATTCCAATGCAGGATTGCTGCAGAGTCGCCGCTTGTGCATACATCAACCTCTCAAGTTGCACTGCATCATGATTAAATAGCCCAAACCTAACATGCATAAATGTACCGTTTCTACACACTACAAAAACGTTTGTTCCGATATAGGCTAGCCTCTAGGCTATTATTAAAAAGTTGAAACTGTTACAAATAAACATTCGGTGTATTTTCCTTTGCGTAGGCTATGACTCCCCAATGTAGCGTTAACATTTTTTTCTACGAATCTCTGATAAACAGATTAAGGAATCAAATATCCTACCTCGTAACGATTCTACAACTGGTTTCTGTTGAATGTTGAAGAGATTCTCTTATTCCATTTTGTCACTGCCCAGCAACGTTGATGTTTCCACAGCGCTATCGCACTCGTGGCTACTAATAGCCTACGATGCTGTTATGTAAAAACACACATAACGTTACTTTTTAAGGTATATAAATACATTGGGCTACGTATTTTATCCAAATTATGCACATAACTGTTCCGTTGTATTATGAATGTACTGTATGTGATCATTCTGACATCGTAGCTATCAGCAAGTGTTTTGATGTGGGTCAGAAATAGTCATGAGCATCTGCCACAGTTCTGTGGTATCTGCAGATCCATAGACTAGAAA
This sequence comes from Synaphobranchus kaupii, assembly GCA_029718625.1. Classification (NCBI taxonomy): domain Eukaryota; kingdom Metazoa; phylum Chordata; class Actinopteri; order Anguilliformes; family Synaphobranchidae; genus Synaphobranchus; species Synaphobranchus kaupii. The sequence continues at coordinate 44,995,764 of CM056381.1, read as the reverse complement.
AATAAGGAGAAGCACTGAAATAGCTTGTTTGCAGTCACGTGATTCTGATGACGCGCAAAATTCAGATGGGGGGCAGGAAGTGAAGAACACTGATTTGAAATGATGGAAAGTCAATACACAAAAGCGTTGGATGAGCCTACACGCAGGAGGTATCATCAAAAAATATATAAACATATTGGATAGGATCCGTACACGCTGAGGAAAAGCGATTTCTCACGTCTTGGCCGATTTGCCTGTCGTGGAGGCGATCGACATCACAAATTACCTCGTCCTCCAGACCTCCTACTACACGGCTAGCCAGATGAAGGCGTACAAGAGTCTGGAGGCTTATAACTATTTTGTGTGTGGTTGGGTCAACGACCTTGCTGTGGAGTCCCTGGGCCCCTGTCAAGGACCTCACATCCTCACGTTGAGAACCACTGGCCGTGATAGCTAGCTAACGTTAGCATTGCTAAAAACAAAGACACCGGAAGATAGCGTTAGCTGCGAAACACAAACACACAGGGTGGTATCATAGATGTAACGTTAGCTATGTTTCCAGCAATATTGCCTCCTGGTCTGTATTTTTGTCAGTTTTAGCCAGCTATGTAAGTAGCTAAATTACTGTAGCCTTACCTTTCACAAAGTGGTCACTGCATATACGAGCGTCGTCTGACTCAGCTCCTCCAGACTTAAGACGGAGATTTTTGATCCATGTCTGCCGCCGTTTCTCTGAGTTTTTTAAACTTCTCCCCTTTATACAGTGGCGGCTCCTGAGCTGAAAATTGGGGTAGCGGAAAACTTCCCTTTAAACTGATTATTGGTCTTAATCATTTTTCAATCCGTTTCCTTGATTAACAATAGGCTACATCAGCGTTTAATTCACCAATTACTCAATGCCATCAAATGTAGCCGGTTCTCCTCAATTAGGCTATTAGGCAAGTAATACAATTATTTGCAGGTTGTGCTAAATAAAAAAAATTATCTAACAAAAGCTGAGCTTTAAGATCGTTTAATTTCCATTAATATTTTCAGAATTAAGAGTGCGGAGAACGAAGAGCACATGTATCCACAATTATAATGTTGATTAAAATGTGCACAATTTTGCGACGCAAGTTAAAATAATTTTATTACTTGCCTAATAGCCTAATTGAGGAGAAACCGGCTACATTTGATGGCATTGAGTAATTGGTGAATTAAACGCTGATGTAGCCTATTGTTAATCAAGGAAACGGATTGAAAAATTATTAAGACCAATAATCAGTTTAAAGGGAAGTTTTCCGCTACCCCAATTTTCAGCTCAGGAGCCGCCACTGCCTTTATGTGTAACCACTTTCGGGACTCGAAAGTAGCCCTTGTTTTTTTCCCGATTCGATCGTTTGGTACAGCCGTAAACCGCGTAAAACTTTGGCATTTTAATAGTGCTTTCCTAATCTGCAAATCACTTCCTGCCCCCCATCTGCAGTTCGCGCCACTGCAACGCAGTGACATGACGTCACATGCAAACAACCTATAGCTTGAGTAAGGAACAGCGCCTACAGTGGCTGAATGGGAAAACTACAGGATCGGCGGTTATTTTATTCACTGATTTTTATTTTTTAAATTATATACTTTTTCAGTTTATGATTGAGGCGAGGCCCCTTTTAGTTGAGAGGCTCTTTTCAGGTGAAACAAATGAAACATAGCAAATTCCGCCTATGCTTCCCGTCTCTGATCCAAATCCAAATGCTGTCACGTTACGTTATGTTGTCTAAGTTACAAAATAGGCTACAATTGAACTGTTAACAAAACATTTTTAGCGCTGTTGAAATTTTTGCCTATGTTTTAGCTAAATGCTCATCTAGCCTACTAATCACTCCATTCAACATTATTCAACGAATTCTGATTTATGTCTTAACGTTAACACAGACAACTTCCTAACAAAACATGACAAAAGCATAAGCCAGCTAGCTAGGCTACTGTGGTTAAGCTACCAGGAAAAACAAACCTTTCACTCTGCATGAAAATGCCAAGGTGACCGGTGCCAGTAGCTAACTATGTTAGCAAAATGCAATCGATTATAGCTACAGCAAATAAACTATCCGCTACACGTGATTGGGTTATAATCTGAAGTTTATGCGAGTCAACAATGTTAAACTACGTTACTATTAGCAAACGATAGCCTATGTTTAATTATTGCTTTAGATAGCTGCATGCTAGGTAGGTTGAATAGAACGCTAAATTGAGCACAGAATATGTGGTTTGGACTTCACAAAATGGTGAGATCTGTAACCGGAATCAGATTTGTTTAATAAAGTGGAGAAATCAGTAGATGAGCATTTGGTTAAAACCTAGGCAAAAATTATATGAACCCATATTTTTCTACAAACACAACTACAACTGTGTCCGAATAGTCAGAATCAGCACACACTACTATTTGAGTATGCCAGTTGAGTATACTTTTTTTTTTTTTTGAAAAGCTGTTAAATTAGGCTAGCCTTACCTGAACGGCCAAATTGAGTGTTCTCAATATCCCCAGATGATGTAGCCAAAGTGTGTAAAGGAAACTGATATAGCCTAGGCTACTTATGTCCAGGCTTATATGGAGGACTTTTCGCATACTGCATGTCACTGCAGTGTAGACTACAGTAAGCAATATGCTAGTACACAGGACGCAGTAAATTTGGCATTCACAATGCCTTCCTCTACAACACTGTTATGACCCAACAATACTATCCCAGATGATTTGACATTACCTTTTTGTGCTTTTATCACAATACATTACTTCTTTGTATCACTTTCTTTAGACTACTTACCACAAAATAGGCTACATCACCATATTTTAACACTTTCACCTTCACTAGATCCCTTTATGCCACATTAACAGTTCATACCATTTCCACCTTTTATTTTCCACCTCACACTATACCATATTACCATCTTTCTATGCCATTTCCAGCCATTGATATTTGTGAAGCAACCACACCTACAATTTCTTTAGGAATTGTTAATCTAGTTATTATTATAATTAAAAGTGTTTGGAGTAAGCTACATTGTCTGCAGAGTAGCGTAGTAGACTAGAGCCATGTTCCCAGGCTATTGTAATTTTTTTAAGTGACTAACCATGAAACAGATATTTTTGGGGAATTGGAGGTTTATAAATCCGATCTCTTAAGGGATTGCAGCTTATAGTAGGCTATCATCAATTCTTAATGTAGTATCGTAAATTCTTTATTTTCCTAGTAGTTAATTTTATGGTGACATTGTGTTATGTGTGAAAAGGATAAACTGAACAGGGCTGAAGTCAGGAAATTAATGAAGACATAATAAAGAAATGTTGGCTGAGGCGAGCGTTGACGGTTCGGTTTGCACAGCGAGTCAGACATGACCGCAAGGCTCCACACAGACAAATGTTTTGTCTGTATTTGTGTGAGATTAAAACATGTAGCCAATGGCACAGTTATTTATTGAATTTTTCTTTTTACATTAATGCAACAACGCGATGTTAGCTTACTGCAAACACTTTTAATTATTGTAATAATAATAATAAGAAGAAGAAGAATAATCTATGGTATGTACTTTCTTAGTAGTATCTCTTGTTTTCTTTCTGGCTAAGATTCCTGGGAAATATGCGTTCTCCAATTAAACTTGTTCACCAACGTTACTTCCTGCTTCTCGTCAGGAAGCAGATACAAGCTAGGCTACTACGAAGCGAATCAACATGCATTATAGCCTAAAGTCATTGCACTACAGAAAACTAAACTAAACCTAGCTGTCCGGTACCAAAACATTTCCCGCAGGTAACGATCTACACTACCGGAAAAAAAACTCTGCTGTGCAGAAACTCACTAGCTCACTCGCTAGCTCGTAGCCCACACATGTAAGGTTGGAGTTACGCATCTGGCAATCCAGTGTTGAATAGCCTAACTCTGCTGTGCTTATGAACTCACAAGCTCGCTCACTAGCTCGTAGCCCACACATGGAAGGTTGGAGTTACGCATCCGTCAATGCAGTGTTGAATAGCCTAACGTTAAATGTATTTCATATAATACTAATAGCCCTATTTTAAAACTGTATTTCCATATTTTACTGATGCAAACTAGTTAGGCTGTACTAGCTATTTAGGCTGTATGTCTTTCAGCTAGAATGTGTTTGCATCTAGCCCATTGTGCATGCATGTCTCCATATTCACTTGGTTCATTAATTTACATGCTTCTTCATGATCCATAGCTCAGGTGGTGCTGTTCATTGTATTTCATTACACATTAAATACTGCTCATCTACAAACTCTTTTAATGTAATTGTGTGCTGTCTGTAATAGGATAACTGTTCTCATTCTTGTCAATAGAGGGCGTTATGGTTAAGCGAATGTCTGCATACATTTCTTTGGAATGCATGTCTCTCTTCGTGTTTATCTTCATGCATTATTCATCATTAGTTAGCTATAAAAAATAAGTGATGTCAGATCAAAAATGTCTACGACGTAAAAAAAAGCTAAGTTACTCATGCATAGCCTACATAGCGCTGTCTTAATCATCGCTGTCTTGTCATAGTTCTTAATTCCAACTTGCAAAAACTAGGCCTGCCTTTAAAATAATAATAATAAATAATAATACATTATATTTATATAGCGCTTTTCAAGGTACTCAAAGTCGCTTTACACACAGGATCAAACAAAGTTTATTGGAACAATATAAAAGATTTTAAAATAGAGAAGTAAAGAAAAAATGGAATTATAAGGGAGGGGTAGAAAAGGTTAGTTATTAAAAGCAATGGTGAAAAGATGGGTTTTGAGAGCTTTTTCAAAGGATGGCAGGGTGTCTGCCTTTCGGATGTGGCTGGGCAGAGCATTCCAGAGGGAGGGGGCAGCTGCAGCGAAGGCCCTGTCACCCCAGGTCCGGTGCTTTGACCTGATGGTTTGGAGTAAGTTAGCATCAGCGGACCTGAGGTGACAGGTAGGGGTGTGGTGTTGGAGGAGGTCAAAGAGGTAGGGGGGGGGGGCCAAGTTGTTGATGGCTTTGAAGGTGATGAGTAGTAACTTGAAATCTATCCTGTATTTGATTGGGAGCCAGTGGAGGTCATGGAGGACAGGGGTGATGTGATTAGTGCGGCGGGTGGAGGTGAGCAGTCGGGCAGCGGAGTTTTGTACGTATTGGAGCTTATTGAGGATTTTGTTTGATGAACCATATAAGATGCTGTTACAATAGTCGAGCCTGGATGTTATAAAGGCATGTGTCAGTGTTTCAGCAGCAGAGACCATGGCGGCGGAGGATCTGTCCAAGTGGTAGAATGTACAAAATGAAAAGAAGGGGACCAAGCACTGAGCCCTGGGGGACACCGTGGGTGACTGGGGCAGTGGAGGATTTGCAGTTGTTGATGGAGATTAATTGGTGTCTGTCAGAGAGATATGATTTTAACCAGGAGAGGGCGGTGCCAGTTATACCAAGTGTGATGAGGATGGAGTGGTTAATGGTGTCAAAAGCGGCGCTGAGGTCAAGGAGGATGAGGATGTTGAGGAAACCAGAGTCAGCAGAGAGGAGAATGTCGTTGGTGACTTTTAACAGAGCAGTTTCTGTGCTGTGTCTGGAGCGGAAACCGGATTGGAAAGGTTCAAAGAGGTTTTTGGAGTCCAGGTGAGATTTTAATTGGGAGGCGACCGTTTTTCTCTAAAATCTTTGAAAGGAAGGGGAGGTTGGAGATAGGCTGGTAGTTGTCAAGGGTGTTGGGGTCGAGTCGAGCAGCGAGCTTTAAGGCGGAGGGGATGTAGCCAGTGGATAAAGAGGAGTTTATGACTTTGGTAATAAGAGGAGAAAGTGAGGGGAGACAGGCCTTAACTAGGGTGGAGGGGATAGGGTCCAGGACACAGGTTGAGGTCTTCATGCCAATGATTATGGAGGATAGATCAGGTGCAGTCATTTCAGAGAAGGATGTGAGTGGGTTATTGAAAGGTAGAGGGGAGATGGGTTCTGGACCAGAGATGGTGGTGGAGGAGGAGGTGGCCAGTTGGCTGTGTATTATATCGATTTTTGTTTTAAAATGCGATAGGAATGAATCACATTTACTGATGATGAAGGAACTGGAGATGGTGTCCATAGGTTTAAGGAGTTTGCTTATGGTAGAGAAAAGTGTCTTTGGGTTATTGCTGCCAGCTTGAATGATGGAGGAGTAGTGAGAGGAGCGTGCACTGTTGAGGGCATCTTCATATTGCTGTTGGTGTAGTTTGTAGGCATCTGAGTGAACAGTGAGACCAGTTCTATTGGCGAGCTGTTCCAATTGGCGGCCCTTGGATTTGAGGTGACGGAGCTGGTCAGTGTACCAGGGAGCAGAGTGAGTGAAGGAAACAAACTTAGTTTTTATGGGAGCGAGTTGATTGAGACAGGAGGAGAGTGCATCATTGTAAATGTTGACCAGGTCAGTGGAGGTAGCATTCTGGATGTGGGCGGAGTCAGAGATGGTGTCAGCCAGTAGGGAGGAGAGGGAGGAGGGGTGGATAGACTTGAGATTCCGGAAAGTTATGGAACGCTTCAGCTTGATGAGGGGGATGGGGATATTAATGTCCATGGTGATGGCCAAATGGTCAGAAATGGTAATATCAGAGCTGGTCAGGTTACTGATGGAGATGCCGGAGGTGCAAACCAGGTCCAGTATGTGTCCTTTTTTGTGGGAGGGGAAGTCAACATGTTGGGTGATATTGAAAAGGTTTAGAATGTCCAGGAGTTCAGTGGCGGTTTTGCATTCAGTTGAGTCAATGTGTATGTTGAAGTCAGCCAGTAGCAAAACAGATGGTGAGATAGCACAGAGTTGTGTGAGGAATTCAGAGAAGTCAGAAAGGAATGCAGGGTTTGGTTTGGGGGGGCGGTAAATGACTGCAGTAACCAGGGGTTTAGGTCCAGACAGTTTAAAAACAAGGTGCTCAAATGAAGAGAGGGCAGGAATGGATATAGTGCTGGTTTTGATGTGTTGTTGATGTAATGTGGCTATTCCACCACCACGCCAGTCAAGGCGTGGTTTATCCATGTATGCATATCCGGGAGGTGTAGTCTGGTTGAGAGAGAAATATTCTAGGGGTTTTTGCCATGTTTTAGTGAGGCAGAGAAAGTCCAGATTATTTTCGGTTCTGAATTCATTGAGATTAAGGCCCTTATTGTTAAGGGATCGGGTGTTGAACAGAGCAAACTTGAGGCATGGTTGATCTTGGACGGGCTGCGGTGCTCTGACCAAAGTTCGTAGGCAGGCAGAACGCACGTGTAGATTGTTGTGGTGGTGACGTAGTGAAGCTGCGACAGTGCGCTCATTTGACCACAGGGATGGGATGGAACAATCAGACCGCGAGTAAACATACTTTCGTCGGGAGCCTCGGTGGATATATCTGGGTCGATGTAACAGCCCGTGTTTTTTTATGGCTGTGATGCATGGTGAAGTGGTGTGATTTTTGAGTTCGAGGAGTTGCGGGATGGAGTATTTCAGCGTCATGCCAGATTCGGAAAATGATAGTCTGGAGTCGCTCGCTGGTAGCCACGAAATTGTTAACCAGAGATGGAGAAGTGGCAGACACGACAGGGTAGCCCACAGCATGGCAGGAGATCAGGGCTGAATGGGAGAGTTGTGCTGATTGTTGGAGGAAACGGCGAACTGCAGGAGTGCAGGGAATCAAGGTAGGAGAGAGAGAGGAGGCAGTCTGGTCGACAAACAGCGAGAAGCTAGCTGCAAGCTAATAGCTGCTAACCACTAGCTAACTGAAGTGGCGACTAGCTGCCAGCTAACCGTAGAGGCAGCGGTCACAGCCAACAAGGGCTAACCGCAACAGGAACAGGTGCAGGGCTGTCCAGGGGAGACCTCACAGTAGCAGTGAACAGCAGGGAGCTGACTGCCAGTTACTGGCTGCTGGCTAGCTTGAAGGCTGCCAGCTAACCAGCTAACTAGAGGGAGAGCGGTCACAGCCAACAAGGGCTAACCTCGTCGGGACAGCTGAGGGGTTGTCCAGTAGCAGCAGTAGGCATTGGGCAGTGGTAGAAGGGATGATCCAGTAATCCGCAGCAAGGTCCAGAACTTTGCAGAGACGGGTGCAGGTAAAACAGTTCGTACAAGTAAGCCGGTGTTGCAGGAAAGTGCCATCCAATGTGTTAGAAAAGATGTAACAGAATAGCAATCCAGTGGTATCCAGGCGGGAGACAAAAACATGTACAAAGAAACTAGAAACTAGAAAGTAACGTTAATTAAAATCGAAACAGTAGAGCTTGCTGGAGGGCAAGAAAAAAAAGTCTTGATATCAAAATGTGGCCAAGTTACAACTAGCAATATTGCCTATCGTAGCTCACACTAAATAAACTAGCTCTTTTCCAAAGCAGTGCTATCCAAACTTTCCTAAATTATTTAATTCAACTTGGCCCTGTGTTTCTTCATCTTACCATCTCAAGAAAATGTGGTCAATGAAACTGTATGTGCCACATCAAACTGCAAAATGAAAATAATTTATAGTGGAAATACTCTGATTCAGATGTGTTGCACTTAGAAATTAAACAGAAAAATTACTACACTATAGGGCATGTTTGAACAATTGTCTGCATCCACTGCTTTGGGTCTATGAAAAGCACAGAATTAATAAAATGTATTATTATTATTATTATTATTATGCATTTATTGATTTATTTATTTGGATTTTTATCCAAACCTGTGTGGTCCTACAGAGCATAGATATCCTTGTGTTCACAAAATTCTATCACAATAAATACTATTATGTTAAGCTATTTTCTAGGTAAAAATATTACTAATTTTTATCTGCATTTATTTATTCATCACCCCTTTCTCTATTGTACATGATGTTTCTTCATATAAATGACTGTTTGTGAATTGTAAAGAATGCTGTAGCAGCAGTTAACATATTAAAACCTGTACAACCATATCCTTTCTGGAGTGTAATTATTCATCAACTGTTAAAAACATTTATTGAAATCATATGTTGTTCCATGAGGCACAATCTCTTCACATGCAAAGATGAAGAAACACAGGGCCAAGTTGCATTAAATAATTTAGGAAAGTTTGGATAGCATTGCTTTGGAATAGAGCTAGTTTATTTAGTGTGAGCTACGATAGGCAATATTGTTAGTTGTAACTTGGCCACATTTTGATATCAAGACTTTTAAAGGCAGGCCTAGTTTTTGCAAGTTGGAATTAAGAACTTATAGACAGCGCTATGTCGGCTATGTGTGAGTAACTTGGCTTTTTTTACGTTGTAGACATTTTTGATCTGATAGACTATACATGACCTGGGTCGAAAAAGACCCGTCTACACAACGAGGTAGAGGAATGCGGAAATCAGATGCAGGTGAAGCGAGTAGGGAATCACAGAAAGATATTCAGAGAAGAAACGAAAGACAGGTGCAGATGGAAACTGAGATTGCATTAGTAAATTAGTAGAAACTCTAATTCCCTGACGTTAGTAAATTAGTTGATTAGTATTATTTACAAGTTAGTCGTTAGTGTATTAGTAAGAAACCTAATTCTAAGCAGTTAGTAGTGATTAGTAGATTAGTATTATAAACAAGGGTAATTTGTAAAGAAGGAAGTAAACGACAGTGGAAATACAGCGACGTGTGACGACGACAGGGAGTGACGGTAATACAAAACATGGAACAGTGAAACCACAAAATAATCAGAATAAATAAACAAGGTAAAAATCAGAAACATAAATGAAACAAACTAACAGGCACAAATCTGAGTCCTGACATCTAATTTCTATCTGCATTTATTTATTCATCCCCCCTTTCTCTATTGTAAATGATCTTTCTTGGTGTAAATGTCTGTTTGTGAATTGTAGAGAAATCTGTTGCAGCAGCAAACATTTTAAAACCTGTACTTTTTCTAAAGTAAACTTGACAACAAAGTATAAACATATACTTTCTGGAGTGTATTTATTTGTCAACTGTTTAACACCTTGGCGCAGATGGCAAATTTGGTCAATTCTCACCTTTTTAGGGGATGCTCTGTTTAAGGCTTTATAACTCCAGGTGTGAGCATCACATAAACTTGGTAAATGGCTTCAATGAAACAAGACAGGTGTACGATTTACAATACAAACTTAGATTTGTTTATTTTCATAATTTAAGTCAAAATAAAGTGCCGCAAATACAAAGAAACTTTGGAAAAATGCAAAAAAAAAAAGTTTTTCTTTAGTTTGCAACAAAATACTTAAGCGAACATAATACTTGAGCTACATAAGCGAAATCGGTAATATATACCCAGGTAACGAGGAATGTTTGGAATCTTTAAAGAATGCTCCCTATACAGCCCTGTAATGTCATTGCAGAACATTACATTAGGAACATTCTGGGGTGTATAGGGGAATGTTACTCCAAGATAACAAAAGCACATTCCAGGAACATCCCATAAATGTCACAGACATTGCAATGCGTTCCCTGGATGTCATAATGTTGAGTTCCCTTCAAGTCCTCAGAACATTCCTAAAACCTGATTGTGGAACTTCTCCTTCACATTAGAGGAACATTCTATGTAACATTAGGGGAATATTCTAGAAATGTTAGTAGAAACGTTCCCTTTGGGTTTCTCTAATGCTTGGATTTAACTTTCCCTTACTGTGAGACTGGAGTACATTGCTAACATTCCCCATACATTATTGCCATGTCATTACAAAATGTTATTTTGGAAACATTCTGGGTATATAGGGGAATGTTACTCCAAAATAACAAAAGAACATTCCAGGAACATCCCATAAATGTCACAAATGTTGCAATGCGTTCCCTGGATGTCATAATGTTGAGTTTCTCTCAAGTCCTCAGAACATTCCTGCAAATTGATTGTGAAACCTCCCCTTCACATTCCACTACCATTACAGGAATTCATGAATATGCTATATCAAATTATCACTATTCAAATTATTATAAAGTAAAAAGCTGAACAGCAGCTGTTACCTAATGAATTATGCTTTATTAAGCAGAATTTAGCTAGCTACGCTACAAGATAAAAACACTATGCCATCTTGGTACAATAAATAAGCACGGATGCCTCTTCCTTACGCGGAGCTGTATCTACGTGACTTCCAAAGGCTTTGTGTTGAATGAGGGCTTGTCTGAAAGATAAGAGTCTTGGCTATTGGCTGGAATATTTGACAGACAGTTTTAAAACCCAATGGAAAGCAAATAATACTCGCAGTGGAGGCGGGTCGATGCTAGTTTTTCCCACTTCAGATAGGCTTATTGTGCTATCAGTCAAAGAAATACACCCAATTGACGACGGTTTTGCATAAAACTCTGCAATCAAGTACAAAACCCCTTTGGCTAAAACAAGCCACAGGATTGGTACACCAGCAAGTGGATGAGTTTCACAACGCCAAACTGAACTCAGCCGAACTACTCGTGATGAAGTCGGTTTAATAATTTAAAAAAAATCATGTACAACCATATGAAAGTTTTAAAGTCTTTTTTCTTGAAGCCTAAAGGTATACCGATTTTTTAAATGAAATACAATTAAGCAGAACAGTTTACCAGCACATTGTTTATGGTATGACATCAAGCTGCAATACATGTTTGGGAATTAGGTCGTAGTTTCCGAATTTTAACTTGACGTTTTGGGCTTAAAGACCACTTTCCCAGAAGGAATGGATATATTTTAAGGATATTTAATCAAAATATTGAGGTGAGCAGTTTATTATATATTATTAAATTAATGAAATGTATAATTTAATAACTTCCTTAACACCCGCGTTACCGCTAGGGGGCGTTTGGCAGCAAGAGGTTAAGCTGACGATGGTGCACATCTATGCACCAACGGAAGATGCAGACGAGCAAGTAAAGAACAAATTCTACATGAGACTGCAAGATGTACTATACGGTAAGAACGCACACGACATGCTGATTGTCACTGGACACATGAATGTTAAAGTAGGAGATGAAAACTTGGACTATGACAGGGTGATGGGTAAGAACGGGATGGGAAAGCGGAATGATAACGGGGAAAGGCTGTGCAAAATGTGTGACATGAACGAGCTAGTCATAACAGGGACACTATATCCACATAAGAATATACACAAGGCAACGTGGGTAGCTCCGGATGGGATGACAAGGAATCAGCTAGACCATGTACTAATTAGTAAACGATTCAGGAATTCAGTGAAAGACACTAGAGTATACAGGTCTGCAGACATCGGAAGTGACCACTATCTTGTATGTACAAAGGTCAAGCTAAGACTGAGAAAGCAGCCAAAGGGAAGGAAAAGCATTAGAGTTAAGTATGATATGGCCAAGCTGAAAAATGAAAACATCTTGAAGACGTTTACCATCACTCTGAGAAACAGGTACCGGGTGCTGGAAGATGAAGGGCCAGCAGTGGAAGAAGATGAAGAAGTAGAGCGTGACTTTCAGGTGATGGAGAAGGCGTACACAGAGGTTGCAGAGGCAGTCCTGGGTAGACTACGGAAGAAGAAGAAACCATGGATCAGTGAAGAATCATGGGGCCTTGTAGACCAAAGGGAAGAAATTAATAATAAGATCCTGGGCACACGTTCAGAAAGAGTCAAGAGGCAGTTAAAGGTGAAGTATGCAGAGAAGGACAGAGAGGTGAAGAGGAATATAAAGACAGACAAAAATAAATGGATGGAGAACATCTGCAATGAAAGACCTAGACAGAGCACAGCAGTACTGGACAAAAATGGAAACCTTGTCAGTGGAAAAGATGAGGTGCAGGCAAGATGGACAGAGCACTTTAAGGAAGTGCTTAATAGAGAAGAACCAGCAAACCCAATAACTGACAATGAGGAATGCAAATTCAATGACATTGCAGTAAATGATTGCAGTAAATGAACCAACCCTAGGCGAAGTCAAGACAGCGATAAAAAGACTTCAGAATGGGAAAGCACCAGGAACTGACTCCATCATGGCTGATTTACTGAAGGCAGACACAGAGTTTTCAGCAAAGAAAATACATGAACTATTAAAAAAAACATGGAAGCATGAGAAGATCCCGAAGAGCTGGAGGCGAGGGTTTATCATCAAACTAGCAAAGAAAAGAAATCTCAAAGAATGCAAGAATTTGAGAGGCGTAACATTACTCTCTGTTGTAGGAAAGATACTTGGTAGAATTATTATTGATCGGATAAAAAATGGAGCCGACTGCAGGTTGAGAAATGAACAGGCAGGTTATAGGAAGGGCAGGGGGACAACAGAGCAGGTCTTCATATTGCGGAACATCATCGAACAGGTCAACGAGTGGCAGGCAACGCTATATCTGAACTTCGTTGATTTCAAAAAGCTTTTGACTCTATCCATCGTGAAAGCCAGTGGACGATCATGAAGAAATACGGAATTGTAAGAATGGTGAAAATATTCTATGAAGACTTGCAATGTGGCATAGAAGACCAAGGAGAAACATGTGAGTGGTTTGACATAAAAACCAGCGTCAAACAAGGATGCAATATGTCAGGATTTTTATTCTTGATTGTGATGGACTGGGTAATAAGAAGAACAGTTGGCCATGGCGAGAATGGTATTAGGTGGAAGTTCACGTCAAAACTTGATGACCTGGACTTTGCAGATGACGTAGTGCTACTCTCCTCTACCAAACAGCAGATTCAAGACAAAACGTCAAGACTAGCTGAAGAAGCCAGACGGGTAGGACTCAAGATCAATATAGAAAAGACAAAAGTTATGAGGATCAATGCAAGAAATCAGGAAAGGATTAAGATTGATGGACAAGACATAGAACATAGATAAGTTCACTTACTTGGGAGCCACAATTTGCAAGGAGGGAGGGGGTATGAAAGACCTGAAGAACAGACTCTCAAAAGCCAGGGGTGCATTCGTCAGACTAAAGAAGACCTGGAGCTCCGACAACATCTCAAGAAGAACAAAACTAAGACTGTATAAAACGCTAGTTGTCCCGGTCTTACTATATGGGTGTGAAACATGGAAAATGAATAAGGGAGACGACAAAGCTGTGGATGTGTTCCATAACAGATGCCTTCGAAGAATCCTCCGAATTCGATGGCAAGATCATGTTAGTACTGAAGAGCTACTAGAAAGAGCCGACATGAAGCCGCTGAGTGAGGAAGTGGCGTAGATGGAAGATGATTGGCCATATACTAAGGCAGGACCAAAATGATGACTGCAACATAGCAATGACCTGGGCGCCAGAAGGAAGAAGAAGAGGAAGACCAAAGACTACCTGGAGGCGCACAGTTGAGAAAGAAAGAAAAGAAGCGGGCTGGAAATCATGGAACGAGGTGCGGACTATAGCGGCTGACCGGGAGAGATGGAAATGCTCTGTGAAGGCCTTATGCTCCACTAGGCATGAAGAAGATAGGTATGGTAAGGTAATACTCAGACAAGTGTTCAGTGCAATATGAAGATTAGGGAGGACGCTCGGAACTGCAGCGACTGTTTATTATTGTGCTCGGGAGAATCCGGACCCAGTCAACGTCACGACAGCATGTATGGTTCCTTCACGGATTCGTTCCCTTCATTTACGTAACTTTCCACCGCTCTTGGTCACACACAGACAGGAGGGGCTCGGAGAGCATGCCCCGCTCAAGCGGATCAATGCTGCCATTGGCTAATGGCTTATTAAATAGGAGTAGCTGCAACTTCAGCGAATGGGAAGCTCGCAATTGAGGAACCAAAGGAACGAATCCGGACACGGTGGTGAGTCAGTTCCTTTCGTTCACGAACGACACACCACTATTAGGCTCTCTGAATTTCAAGACCATCCATAGTATACAAATTAAAATGTTTAAGATGTTTAGTTTTTTATCTACTGAAGAGCATATGAAGAGCTTGTCTTAGTTGGGTTAAGCACAAGTTTAATCCAATAGCGCATTTTGAATGGCATGAAAGGCAGCCTGTAAATTTGTGAAAGCTTTATCAACTGAGGGTGCTGAAGTATAAGTTATGGTATTGTTAGGATTCTGTTACCCTTCCGTGGAACCAAATGCAGGATGATGAAGCACACACTGACGACTTCTCTTAAGAGAATTGAGGTTTAATTACAATGCGCAAGGGAGAGACAAACTCAGAACATACGGGCTGCCTGTGCTGAGAATATCTCTGAAGAACTGATGTGTGTGTGTGATTTAAATACAGTACCTAGCATTAAATTTCAAAGGGTTGATACAGTGAATACACATGGATGTCTGGAGACAACTGGTTTAGGCCCACCCAACCAGAAATGTGCCATTAGCAGAGGTATGCTACAGAGACTATAGAATTGTAAAAGGGTGGTTGATTTTTGGGCTTGCTCGAGCCAAGGGGGGCAGCCTGGTCTCACTCCCAAGTCGTCACATAGCGACGCTTGGGCAGCTCCTACGGCGTCATCCTTTAGACGCAGAAGGAGGCCTTTTGCGTCATTATTTGACGCACTCGTCTCGAATTTACGAATCCTACTATGGCGAAGGCTTTGCTCATGATAACCGACTGCGAGCATGCCCGCTCAGTCTTCGCCGTGTGCGCGGAGATCTTTCTGAGTTTGTGATTCCCGTACCCCACCCCCAACCCCTAAACATAACCTCACAGGAGTTCATGTAACTCGGGCTCATGCCCGAACTGTTAAGATAGTGGGCGAGCCCGACCACAAGAGTTCACGTAACTCTCTACCAGATGAAGAAAAAATGTAAATAAAAAAGCATAATATTGAAGTGCCACAACCAAAGACAAATTATGTGGCCACAGCCGTCAATATACGACGCAAAAGGCTGCGTCAATATACGACGCAAAAGGCTACCTTTGGCGTCACATAGCGACGCTTGGGCAGAAGCGTCGCTATGTGACGAGTCCGCGTGAGACCACGTTGAGGGGGGAGACATACAGGGACATTCAATATACAAAATTGTCTTGCAGTTACAGTTATACAACACAGTATACCTTGGAGGTAATAATAAAAACCTGGGAACCACTTATCAATACCGACATACAAATAATTAGCAAAGCTTTAGCCTCCAGAATTCAAACAGTCACCCCAATCATAATTCATCCCGACCAAACTGGATTTATCAAAGGACGACATTCATCAAACAATATGCGCAGACTATTTAATTTAATTAATGTCATCAATCAACACAGATTAAAAGCTATAATTACCTCACTGGATGCAGAAAAAGCCTTCGATAAAGTCAACTGGACATTTCTATTTGCAACATTACAAAAATTTGGTTTTGGAGAATCGTTTATTCACTGGATAAAAATACTTTACACCTCACCTTTGGCCACAGTCACCACGAATGGATTAACATCACAGAGCTTCACTTTACACAGGGGCACTAGGCAAGGATGTCCACTCTCTCCCTCTCTATTCGCTCTTTTTATAGAACCTCTTGCCGCAGCAATCAGACAAAACGAAATTATTAAGGGAATTATAACTCATAACACACACCACAAGATCAGCCTTTACGCAGACGATGTGTTACTATACTTACAAGATCCCATCAACTCCCTACAAGAAACCATTAAACTCATCAATACATTTTCAAAAATTTCCGACTACTCCGTAAATTGGACAAAATCTATAATTTTACCCTTAGATGGAGATGACTGGAATGCTGCAACTCTAAAATCAACCCTCCCCCTCTCCACTGGAAATATCAGGTATTTAGGTGTCAACATTTCCCCCAAGCTGTCAGAGTTATTCCATCTCAACTTTAGCCCGTTAATAAAAACAATAGAAGATGATGATGATGATCTATTCACCATGATCCCGACGCAACCCACCACCAACTGGTTCAACTCTCTGGATTTAATAATAACCAAATTCTACTGGAAAAATAAAAAAGCCAGAATCAAATTAGCTACTCTTCAGAGAAATAAAAATCAAGGAGGACTCGATGCACCAAATTTTCATAATTACTACTTGGCCAACCAACTGCTATACATCTATAAATGGATTCACCCCACCCAACAAAATAATTCATGGATTGATATCGAACAAGAAGTATGCAGGGAAATCTCACCATCTGATCTACCATTCCTCAATACAAATATAAAACACCACAACTGCTTTAAAAACACTGTAATTTCTACAACTCTGACAGCTTGGTGGAAAATCAACAAAATCACAAACTCCACTTTGACACCCTGCAAATACACCTCAATTTGGCATAACCCTGACTTCCAGCTCAACAAAACTCCACTGAATTTCAACACTTGGAAACAGAAAGGTATCACACATCTCCACCACATTTTTCAAGAGAACACTTTAATCACTTTTAAAGAGCTAACCCAGAGATACGGTGTTGGAAGAGACCAATACCTTCAATATCTTCAGCTAAAATCTGTCCTGAAATCCAAAATCAATATAATGCAGAATGATTTACAGCCACCATTAATCATAACAAAAATAAACAAAATAACATCTCAGAAGAAAATTCTCTCTAAATTATACAAAATGCTAACACATATCAACTCTACAATACACCTCCCCATTTCAAGATGGGAATTAGACTTGGCCATCTCTCCCAGCGCCGACTTCTGGCAACAAATATGCACTAACATTTTCACAATGACTAACAACACTAACTTACAATTAATTCAATTCAAGGTAATCCACAGAGCACATATTACTCAACACAAGATGTATAAAATGGGATTAGCAGACACTGACATATGCTCACAATGCACTCTAAACACCCCGGACAATTATCTCCACGCTATTTGGCTATGCCCACCCATCCAACACTTTTGGCACACAGTCACTAAAACGTTATCCCGTTTTTTGGGTCGCAGCATTCCACTAACTCCTTCTCTCTGCCTTCTTGGAGACATATCCACAATCAATTTAACAACCCAGAACACCAGGTCCTTGCTCATTGCTCTAACTGTCGCCAAGAAAACTATCCTATTACATTGGAAAACAAGAAATACTGCAAATACTATGCAATGGTTGAACCTTCTTTCAGAATACATATCATTAGAAAAAATATCAGCTTCCAGCCACAATCAAATGTCACAATTCAGAGACAACTGGGAACCATTCATCAATAATCTAAATTTATAATCCAACCAAAATAAACCGGTTAGCCAACCCCCCTCCCCTTTTCCCTTTTTCTCCTGTTCTTTCTCTCTCTCTCTCTCTCATACACATTACACACTTATAAACATAGTCTAACCTGATGCATACATATTCACAATTCATGTTATTAATAGTTTCACCCTCTCAGTACTTCACTTTTTTCTGGCCCAATATACTCAGCTCATTTGTCCACTCTTACCTCCTCTGTCTATCCATCTGTCTGTCTACCCGTCTCCCTGTCTATTTACCCGATTGGTTTGTTTGTCTCTCTGCCTATCCGGTCTGTCTGTCTGTCAGTCCGTCTGTGTCTGTCTGTCTGTCTGTCCGTCTATCTGTCTGTCATGGTAGGGGTAACACATTGGGGTGTGGGTGGTGTTTTCTTTGTGGGAGATTAAGGTAGGGGGGTAGGTGGGTGGGAGGGGGGCGACTTCACTATTTGTAATTAAAACTATTTATCTTTTTCTTTTTGTTTGTTATACCCTTTCCTCTGAGAGGCTTCATTACATAATTTTGCAAATCATAAATAAAAAATAAAGTTGACCTCCCAAGAGGGGTGGTGGCGGGAATAGAAAAAAATAAATAAATTTAAAAAAATTAAAAAAAACCTGGGAACCTATCAGTATCATCCGCATAAAAATGTACAGAACTATTTGTAATCAGTGAGCCAAGATCATTTATGTTAAGTTAAGTTAAGTTATACTTTATTGACCCCGTGGGGTAATTTGTCCTCTGCATTTGATCCATCCTAACTACGTAGGAGCAGTGCAGCGCCCGGGGACCAACTCCAGTTCTGATGCCATTGCCTTAGTCAACGGCAATGGCAGGAGTTTACCTAACCTGACATAAGCCCTTTTTTGGGAAATTGATGCGGATCAGAAAGTTACTGAGAGAAGGCTGGTGGAAAACGAGTTAAATCGATGTAGAATGAAATGTAACACGCTAAATTAATACGCTCGCTAGAGGTGGATTAAGCGGTAAAGTGATTCGACTGATGGTGATGGAAAAAACGTTGAAGCGATATAAGGATGGAACGCCAAATGAGTCACAATTTGCCACAAACTGGACGCGTTGTACCCTTGGTGTACCGTATTTGTGCTTATAAAAACGGCCTAAAAACACCGCTTTTGTGCTACTACAACGCATTTTGCTAACAGTCTAATGAGCACCGCCTGGTGTTTTTCATAGCCAATAAGGTTGAAACTGCCTCACCCAATCAATGATGATCAAGGTTAGACCAGACCTCACCTGTTCACCACAGATCTTATGTGCTGCTGAACGATCGTGCCTATTCAATTATGCATGATGTGCATTCACCTACATATATACGCATTTATATATATATATATATATATTTATATATATATAAATACTACGCATTTGTTTAGGTAACGTTATGTTAATCTAGGTAATGTAAAAGCTAAACTGATATTCAGATTGCTGAGTGCTTTCTCCCTGTCACGCAGTAGGCTATGAGGATTGGCACCGATGTAAGATCAATTTCCTGACTAGCCTATATCTGCACCAAATGTGATTGAATGTTTGCCGTCTCGATGAAGCGATTGAGTGCCTTCTTATCGTATAAACCTAGAAAGCCATGCATTAATTATGATTTTTAAATATGTTGCTGCTTTCTGATGTTTTGCTAATTTTTGGGATTTTAAGCTCTTCAAACGTAATGATACTTGGTGGTCAAGGTTTACGATGAGTAGTGCAGGCGTTGGTTTAGCGCTGAATTGGCCAATTGGTGGTGCTATAACAATACATTCAATTTGCAATGTTTCAACTGCCATAACTCCTGAGCATCTAACAGATATAAATCGTCTGCCTTTACATTCCTCTCCTCGCAAAGAACAAGCGCGCGTTTTGGAACTTAACACTACAGTGTGCTTTATTTCATTTTTACAGTTTTGCATTAATGTTAAATACTTAAAGCAGATCTTCTACTCGAGGCTTTGACCATATTGCATGCAATTTGGACTATAATACCAAACTTTTCCTCCAGCAGAATTATAGCTACCATAGGCAAATTACAATACTGCAACCTCCTTTACAATTACAATTTTTATTATGTGTATTTTAGTATACTTATTAAAAGTGGACGGGAGAGTTCACCTGATTAGCTTGGAGATTTAAATCGATACATTGTTGATGGAAAACGATCTAGCGAGTTAAGTAAACGCGGATCAACTCAGGCCATTATGACACCAGTGTGATATAATGCTTCTATTTATGGAAAACCGTTTTTGGGCTTCTTGAATCGACGTTACTTTGAGCGAAATAAGTGTTGATTCGCACAAAATTCTAATGGAAAATTTAATTAATTTAATTAAATTAATTTAATAATATATAATAAACTGCTCACCTCAATATTTTGATTAAATATCCTTAAATATCCTTCTGGGAAAGTGGTTTTTAAGCCCAAAATGTCGAGTTAAAACTTGAAAACTACGACCTAATTCCCAAACATGTATTGCAGCTTGATGTCACACCATAAACAATGTGCTGGTAAACTGTCCAAACTTTAGGAATACTTCCCCCAGCAATAGTCAGGTTAAAAATGTGAGTCAATGGTAAAAGCAAAATGGGAGCTGCCAGCAAAAGCAATCTTGGATCAAGAGAATCAGCACCAGTAGCTTTTTTTTTGGATCAATGGTCATAACTCATAAAGCACCTCATGTACAGAGAAAAACCTCAGTGAAAAATTCAACCTGATAAACCTTTCCATACTGGGTGTATGAGTGTTGCAGGGCAGAGATTTTCTTTCAAATAGATTACCAGAAGAAATTAAATGTTTGTTCTTTATCTGATTTTTAGAATTTTAGAATTATAAATAAGATGATTTGGTAGAGGAGAGATCTGTACATTATTTAGCGCCTTAACAGTTTTCCAAAATTTACCAGGAATAAGAATCTGACAATCTGCTAACAAAATATGATGATTTGGCCTCTCTGATTTTCCGAATACACTTATTCCTAAATTGACGAAAAGCTTGCCAATCCTTTGCGTGCTATGGCCCATGCAACATCTCTTTCCCTTAATAGAGAGCTCGGCAGAGAACCATGGATAATTCAATAAAAATAAATCCCATGTTACATTAGATCTCTTATACTTGAGTGCCGCTTTCTCTATATTTAGGATTTTATTTAGACTACGTAATGGGGTTAAATCTAAACTCTAAACTTGGGGTAACAGTAAAGCATTCTGGACAATTTCACTGCCCGAAGTCTGCAGTCTTGCATTAAATAAGTCCCTCGACCTTTGATTTGGCTTGAGGCTAATTTAACGTAGCCTACTTCACTTGCATTTCTAATGGATTGGACCGCACTCATCCTTGGCAACACACAATTGCTGGTTTCGAAAGGGATTCCCCCAAGTGGAAGTGGTGAGTGGAAGTGCAGGAGGGCAGAACAATTAACGGATTGGACCGCAGCCAATGGTTTACGTCACAGTCACTTTGTCCATGTTTTTTCTACAGTCTATGGGCACAACAAGGCCCTGGCAGATAATGCTGTGGTCTGACTCACCCAATTTTGACTTACTGGGAGTCTTGGGCTTGCGCTTACGGGTCTGAATGCCCTCCTTCTTCATGGCCAGAGGTCGACAAACCTGACAAGGAAACAAGAAACAGGTTAAAAAAGGTTAGCAGTCTTTCAAAGTGCTTGAAACCTTTTATTTCCACATTTACTAAACAACCCCCCACCACTAATTATAAATTCCAGTAGAAGCAGTTCTGCCAATGCAACATTCTCCATCTCCATCAGTCAGGGAGGGTTGCACACTAACACAAGTGTATCTCCCAAAAAGCATTTTCTCAGCTGCAATTCCCCTGATAAACTGCCACAGCCGCTACACTGGGATAATGTGCAGCTGAGGCATAATTTGTTTGCACTACATTTATTTCAGGCATTGTTTAATGTGTCTTGTTGGGGAGACTTTACTGCCATCTTGCTACAGGAGATTTTAATTTTAGACAAAAACGCATGGCCTTACTTATACTAGGTAATAACAACAATTATTGTTATATCATTATGCCAATTTATATAGTTTTCCATTTCCATTGAATTAATACATAATCTGTATCCCGTTTGTGAAAAAACTGATATTGGGATGATACATTATTGGCAGAACACAAACATACATGATAGTGTAGGGTAGTGCTTCCCTAAATGTAGGTAGGAAACCGCTGGTGACTCATGAGATGCATATGAAAAAATTAAAAACCTGCTGTACATTACAGAATATCATAACTATACAGACATTCATGCCAGCCAAAAATACTGGACATGTTACGTATATGCACAGTGTTATATACACAGCCCAAGTTGAAGTATGTAAAATGTATTCCAAATTTGAGTTACATTTTAAGAAGGGGTCACAGAAAATGTAGTTGCCACTGACGAAGGGTCTTTTTAACCCCTTCGCGCAGAGGCTTAATTTTACCCATTTTTGTCTGTTTAGTAGCATTCTATTTAAAGCTTTATAACTTAAGATGTCAATGTTACACAAACACCAATAATGGCTTAAATTAAAGAAGACCCTCCTACCATTTATTATCATGCCTTAAATAAAATTATTTTCATGACTCATATGTAAATTATGGGCAGTGAATACACAGCCCACGGAGAAAAACAATGTTTCACCACTCGAGTTTACAGTGAACACCTGCGAGCCAAATATGTGAATAAGGTTAAACTTTACATTTTTCTGGTTTGCAAACCTTCTGTCTGCATGTGTACAAAATAGGAAATGATATGTATTACTGCTCAAATCCTATGAGGCCATTTTAAATGGTGTACCTTAGTGTCCAAAAATATATCCAAAATGGATTGTGCATCACAGTAATTCAGGAAATAAACAAAAAATGTCAAACTGTCTTGACTCATTGGACGTATATTTGCATCTATATCAGTAGATAATTTCAAACTAATGGTTATAGGTGTCCAAAAACCTACCAAAACCTTTTCAAACCCATGAAAACCCATGGAAACATATGCAAAGTATCAAAGCTATCTAAGCTATCCAAAGTTATCCAAAGCTAACCAAACATGAGTTGCCTCAGGCAGGGACTTTTTTTCTACAGACTCCCCATACTTTATCATTGAGCCTTATTCAGGCTTAGTTTATAGCCAATACCTAATAGGTTGCTAGCTAGCTAACTAGGTATAAACTAAACTAAACCAGAATAAGAGAAACTACAGGTCATTTAATTCTGAGCTCAGCACCACTACTCTAAAACTCACATAAACATCATAAACAATATAACACAACCAAGTTAGCCTTTCTGTGGCTAGCTAGCTATACTATTATGAATACAACACCATAAAACACACACATTGTACACAAGGCAACACTTAGCTATGGAATCCATGCTGTCTGCTTCAGATAAAGAGTCATGGATGTAAATCTTATCTGAATCCAGAGGACGACTACAGCATTCAGCAGTCTCAAGCACTGAAACACTTTTTGTCACTTTGCCTTTGTACAAACAAAACAATTTCTCACCGGATTTCACTACGCAATGCATAGCCTATAATGCGCTTTCCTGCGCAAAACATTTCAGCTAGCTCCTTGTCAATCGATGATCTGGCAGAGGGATTTGCTACTGCTTTACGCAAAACCCTTGATGTAGTTGATGTATTGAACTTATTGATATTAGTAGTAGGTCCCAAATCTCGAAGAGACAAATTCTCAGTTTTTTTAAAATTCAGTTGGCTTCTCTGTCTCTGCCAAAAACCTTGGTGGAACTATTGATTCAGAACTCTCTTTTCAGGCCCACATTAATATTATCACACGCGTGGTCTTCTTCCACTTGTGGAATATATCCAAATTAAGGAAGATGTTGTCCCTGGAGGATGCAGGAAAAAATGGTTCACGTCATGTTCTGGACGTTCAAATGTTATAAACAGGTCTCCGGAAGGTCGTATCATAACGTTTAAAGGAAGACCTTCATGTAACCTTCTGAAACGTTCTCTTTTGGTCCTACCATGGTGACGAAGTAATGTTACAAACATGACCGTCACAGTACTTGGAAAAACATTCTTTTTTGGTCCTACCTTAGTCATGGAACAACGTTACAAACATGACCATCACAGTACTTGTAAAAACGTTCTCTTTTGGTCCTACCTTAGTCACAGAAGAATGTTACAATATGACTATCACAGTACTTTGAAAAACGTTCTCTTTTGGTCCTACCTTGGTCACAGAAGAACGTTACAATATGACCATCACAGTATTTTGAAAAACATTCTCTTTTGGTCCTAGCTTAGTCACAGAAGAACGTTACAATATTACTGTCACAGTACTTTACAAAATGTTCTCGTTTGGTCCTACCTTGGTCACAGAAGAATGTTACAATATGCCCGTCACTGTTACGACCCAGATACGAGACGAACCCAAGTGCAACGACCAGGAGACAGATTTCAAGAAGGGAGATTTATTTAACTTAAGTTTTGGGGTAGTCCCAAAACTGTACAGGAAAGCAAGCACAATTATCACACTGGGTAATGTCAGGAAGCCCGGAACGGACTGCTCCAAGCCGGAGCTGGACTTGAGGGTCCGGAACGGGTTCCAAGCCGGAACTGGACTGGATAGTAGGTGAAGGCAACACCTGGACTGGACTGGAACTGGACCGGGAGGTCCACTCAGGAATAGGGTTCTGGAACGGATTGTTCCAAACCGGAACTGGACTTGAAGGAAGGTGCACGACTCACACCGGAACTGGACTGGAACTGGACCGGGAGGTCCACTCAGGAAGCGGGTTCAGGAACGGGTTTGTTCCAAACCGGAACTGGACTGAAGAGGTAGGTGCACGACTCACACCTGGACAGGACTGGAACTGGACCGGGAGGTCCACTCTGGAACTGGGCTCAGGAACGGATTGTTCCAAGCCGGAACTGGACGGAAGAGGTAGGTGCACGACTCACACCTGGACAGGACTGGAACTGGACCGGGAGGTCCACTCTGGAACTGGGCTCAGGAACGGATTGTTCCAAACCGGAACTGGACTGTACAGGAAGGTGTACGACTCACACCTGGACAGGACTGGAACTGGACTTGAAGAGGTAGGTGGGCGACTCACTACGGCTGGACTGGAACTGGACCGGGACGACTACACCGGTACGGGGCAAAAAGCAGAGGGAGGTTAGTTTGGGAGTAGGCACGGGAAGGACCGGGAGGTTCTCACAGGGGTGCAGGGTTTGACAGGTAGGTAGCTGGTGAAGCACGGCAGAGCTGGGTAGTGTGGCGTAGCTGCGGTAGGTCCGGTTGGAGCTGACTGGTCTCCAGAGCTCCCGGAACCGTAACCGAAGAACTTGGTGGCTGCTTCGGCCGGACAGGAACAACTGGAGGGTAGCCAGGTTATAACGCCACCACGGATCCTACACGAGCTGGAGGTGGAGGTACCGCAACACACACAAACAAACACGGGGAAAACGAACACTGCAACGGAGGACTGGAAGCCGGGTAAACTGGAGGTTGAAGGAAGACAGGTTAGCTGCATGCAATACTGAAATGACAGGGGAGGTAAACTACCAATCCGTAGTTCGCGAGAACTAAACACTGTAAGGGGATAATATCCCACAACCAAGCGAATAGCACTTTAAAAGACCAGGAGCGAATAGCATTAACACCGAGTGAGGATAGTTAACGAACTGGCGCCGACTAGCAGCCAGCCGAAGGTATAAATAGTGCAGATGATGACAAACTAAATAAGGCGCAGGTGTGGAAATCAAACGGGAGTGATTAACTAAACACCAGGTGAGGAATGCATGCAACGAGGGGGGAGGAGTGAAAAGGCGGAAGCAAACGACGAAAACCAAACGAACAAGACAGGGAAGGAAACGCCTAGTCCGTAGCAGAGGGGAAAACACGGACAAAGGGATCCAACATGACACGGAGGGAAAACAGGAAAACACGGAAAACGAACAGGAAGGGAGCGGAACGTTACAGTACCCCCCCCTCAATGTACGCCACCTGGCGTACCTGGCGGCCTGGTCTTGTAAGGGAAGCGTCTGTGGAAATCCTGGATCAGTGAGTGATCCAGGATGAGGCTCTTGTGGAGCCACGACCGCTCCTCAGGACCATACCCCTCCCAGTCAACGAGGTATTGAAATCCCCGACCCTTACGGCGGATATCGATAATACGGTCCACCGTGTAGGCCGGGGCATTGTCGATGACCCGGACAGGTGGAGGAGGGAGGGTAGGAGAACTGAGGGGGCTGGAGGCGACAGGCTTTATTTGGGACACATGAAAAACGGGGTAAACTTTAAGGGAGGCAGGGAGGGAAAGTTTAACAGAAACAGGGTTAATTAAACAAACAATCGGGAAGGGACCAATAAACCGGGGCCGAAGTTTCTTAGAGGAAGAGGGAAGGGAAATGTTGGAAGTGGAGAGCCAGACCTGCTGACCGGCCCTATACTGAGGGGCTGCGGTCCTGTGAAGGTCCGCCAGACGTTGGGAACGGGAATTAGAGCGCAGGAGTGCGGTACGCGCAAGTCTCCACATGCGCTTGCATCTGAGGAGGTGAGATCTCACGGAAGGGACTGCTATCTCAGCCTCCTGGGCCGACAGGAGAGGGGGTTGGTAACCCAATGAGCACTCGAACGGGGACAACCCTGTGGAAGCACTTTTAAGGGAGTTGTGAGCGTACTCTACCCAGGGGAGGAAAACGGCTCCAGGAGGCGGGATTGCGAGCAGTGACGCATCGCAGGGCGGCCCCCAGGTCCTGGTTCGCCCTCTCTGCCTGGCCGTTAGACTGGGGATGGAACCCAGACGACAAACTCGCCGAGGCACCCAGGGCTACACAGAACGCCTTCCAAACCTGGGAGGAGAATTGGGGCCCACGGTCAGAAACGATGTCAGACGGGATCCCGTGCAGCCTGACCACATGTAACACCAGGAGCTCCGCAGTTTCGAGGGCGGACGGAAGTTTAGGAAGGGGAATAAAGTGGACCGCCTTGGAGAACCGGTCCACTATTGTCAGAATGACGGTATTACCCTCTGACAATGGCAGACCGGTGACAAAGTCCACACCAATGTGGCTCCAAGGACGGCCCGGGACAGGGAGGGGAAGGAGAAGACCGGAGGGAGACTGGTGGGATGCCTTGCTCCTGGCGCACACCGCGCAGACCAGGACAAAGGCACGGGTATCCTCCTTGAGAGTGGGCCACCAAAAACTCCTCCTGACGAGGGTGGTCGTTCTGGCAACACCTGGGTGACACGCCAGACAGGAGGCGTGAACCCACTCCAGGACCTGGGAGCGGACGGAGTTGGGTACAAACAGGGAGGAGTTAGGGTTACTACGGGGGTCAGGGTGGGAAGTCTGGGCGGACCTCACAATCTCCTCGATCTTCCAGGAGACCGCAGCCACCACACAGGACGCCGGTAGAATAGGCTCAGGGTCAGCAGGACTGGAGGGAAGGGAAAAAACACGGGATAAGGCATCCGCCTTGATATTGCGGGAACCGGGGCGGTAAGAAACAGAAAAATTAAATCGGGCAAAGAATAATGACCATCTAGCCTGTCTGGCATTAAGCCTCTTAGCGGATTTAAGGTAAATTAAATTTTGATGGTCAGTTAAAACGATAAAGGGATTACCTGCCCCCTCCAGCCAGTGGCGCCACTCCTCAAGAGCCAGCTTGATGGCAAGCAGTTCCCGATCCCCGACATCATAGTTCCGTTCAGCGGAGGACAGCCTCCGGGAGAAGAACGCACAGGGATGGAGCTTGTTGTCCAAGGCGGCTCGTTGAGACAGAATGGCCCCCACGCCGGTGTCGGAGGCATCCACCTCAATCGTAAATTGCCGGGTAGGATCAGGGTGACAAAGAATAGGGGCTGAGGAAAACCGAGCCTTAAGCCGATCAAATGCCAGCTGGGCCTCGGAGTTCCAACAAAAAGAAAAAGCAGTGGAAGTGAGTTTGGTAAGGGGAGCAGCAATGACACTGTAGTTACGGATAAAACGGCGATAGAAATTAGCAAAACCAAGGAATTGTTGCAGGTGCTTACGAGAGGTGGGTTGGGGCCATTCTGTAACCGCCTTGATTTTAGCAGGATCCGCCCGGATGCTGCCCTCCGCGATGATGAAGCCGAGGAACGGGACGGAGGAGACGTGAAAGGAGCACTTCTCTGCCTTGACAAAGAGCTGATTCTCCAGAAGACGCTGGAGAACCTCCCGGACATGAAGAATGTGCTCCTGAGGGGACTTGGAAAAAATCAAAATGTCGTCAATATAAACAAAAACCGTTTTCCCCAACAGGTCTCGCAGCACGTCATTCACCATGCCCTGGAAGACTGCGGGGGCGTTAGTAAGGCCGAAGGGGACCACCAGGTACTCGTAGTGGCCCAACGGGGTATTGAACGCAGTCTTCCATTCATCCCCCTCCCGTATACGCACCAAGTGGTATGCATTACGGAGGTCGAGCTTGGTGAATGTGACGGCTTGCGAGAGGGGTTCAAAAGCAGTGTTAATGAGGGGAAGAGGATATTTATTACGGATGGTGATTTGATTGAGTCCCCGGTAGTCGATGCAGGGCCGTAGTGAGCCGTCCTTTTTTCCCACAAAAAAGAATCCAGCACCAACAGGAGAAGAGGAGGGACGGATGATGCCAGAAGCGAGGGACTCATGAATGTACTCCTCCATGGTTAGCTTTTCCGGCCCCGACAGGCTGTAGAGGCGGCCAGATGGAAGCTTGGCTCCCGCCAGAAGGTCAATGCAGCAGTCGTACGGCCTGTGAGGAGGTAAGGACAGAGCACGTGATTTCGAAAATACATGGCTGAGGTCATGATATTGCACAGGGACGTTAGAAAGATCGGGTTCGGGTTGGTTGGTGCTGAGATCCTTGGACCCCGGAGGAGGCAGAGCGGAACGAAGACAGCTAGCCAGACAATGACCACTCCACGCCAGGATGCGACCGGCTTGCCAGTCGATGTGAGGGTTGTGAAGGCGGAGCCAGGTCTGACCTAAAACTATGGACGATTGCTTGGAGTTAATGAGCAAGAGTTGAATACTCTCCCGATGATTGCCGGATAAAACTAACTGAATAGGAGCGGTGGAGTGGGTCACTAACCCCAGACTCCTACCGTCTAAGGCGAGAGCAGTAATAGGAGAGGGTAGAGGTTCCGTAGGGATGCCGGCCCTCCTGGCGAAGGTGATGTCAATGAAGTTGGCGTCGGCCCCCGAGTCGATGAGAGCCGACGAGACTTCGGACTTGTCCCTCCATAGGAGAGTGGCCTTGAATACTAGGCGGTTCTGAGCTGCATGGCTTGGTATGATGGGGCTCGTCAGTACGCCCAGTTTAACTGGCGAGCCTACTCTTTTGGGCGAATCGGACAAGAGACGATCTGATGGCCAGGCTTGCCACAGTAAAAGCAGGATCTAGAGCGTAGGCGACGTTGGCGCTCCTCGGCGTTGACCGCAACTCTGCCCAGTTGCATGGGCTCCTCCTCGGAGACCCCAGACGCAGCTCTGGATCCTGTAGCAGCAGAGTGTTGACGGAAGTTGGAAGAGGTGGAGTGACACTGACGACCGGAGTTCCCTCCTCGCTCGCGGGCCCGGATACGGAGACGATTGTCGATAGCTATGGCCAGACTAATGAGACCGTTGAGAGAGTTGGACTCCTCACGGGTGGCAAGTTGGTCCTTGAGCTCTTCGCTAAGTGCCTGGCGAAAGGCCCCCTGAAGGGCGGTGTCATTCCATCCAGACTCCGCTGCGAGGGTACGGAATTGAATCGCCATCTCCGCGACGCTGCGACTTCCTTGACGGACTTGAAGCAGGCGCTGGGTAGCGTCTCGCCCACAGGTAGGGTGATCGAACACACGCCGCATTTCGGCGGTGAAGGCAGCGAAGTTGTTGCAGAGCGCGACCTGGCTGTCCCAAATGGATGTAGCCCACTCCAGGGCACCTCCTCCCAAGCTGCTCATAATAAACGCGATCTTACATGGGTCGGAGGCGAAGGAGGAGGGCTGCATACGGAATACAATGTCGCATTTCATCAGGAATTCGCGACATCTCCCCAATCCCCCGCGGTATAATTCAGGGTGTTGTACGCGGGGCTCTCGACTGGACGTGGGAACAGGAGGATCAACCGGCGGATCCGGAGCGGGAGGTGTAGGGCCCACAGGAATACGCGGAAGCGGCTGATGAAGCGATAGCTGAGTCACTTGCTCCGTGATGCCCCTCAGCACCTCCAAAACGTCATCCAAACGACGGCCCTGTTGGTCGCTGACCGCAGTTTGGCAGGAGAAGGCGTGACGAATCTGATCCAGGTCGGCTGGGTCCATGCTTTTGGCCAGTTCGTTCTGTTACAACCCAGATACGAGACGAACCCAAGTGCAACGACCAGGAGACAGATTTCAAGAAGGGAGATTTATTTAACTTAAGTTTTGGGGTAGTCCCAAAACTGTACAGGAAAGCAAGCACAATTATCACACTGGGTAATGTCAGGAAGCCCGGAACGGACTGCTCCAAGCCGGAGCTGGACTTGAGGGTCCGGAACGGGTTCCAAGCCGGAACTGGACTGGATAGTAGGTGAAGGCAACACCTGGACTGGACTGGAACTGGACCGGGAGGTCCACTCAGGAATAGGGTTCTGGAACGGATTGTTCCAAACCGGAACTGGACTTGAAGGAAGGTGCACGACTCACACCGGAACTGGACTGGAACTGGACCGGGAGGTCCACTCAGGAAGCGGGTTCAGGAACGGGTTTGTTCCAAACCGGAACTGGACTGAAGAGGTAGGTGCACGACTCACACCTGGACAGGACTGGAACTGGACCGGGAGGTCCACTCTGGAACTGGGCTCAGGAACGGATTGTTCCAAGCCGGAACTGGACGGAAGAGGTAGGTGCACGACTCACACCTGGACAGGACTGGAACTGGACCGGGAGGTCCACTCTGGAACTGGGCTCAGGAACGGATTGTTCCAAACCGGAACTGGACTGTACAGGAAGGTGTACGACTCACACCTGGACAGGACTGGAACTGGACTTGAAGAGGTAGGTGGGCGACTCACTACGGCTGGACTGGAACTGGACCGGGACGACTACACCGGTACGGGGCAAAAAGCAGAGGGAGGTTAGTTTGGGAGTAGGCACGGGAAGGACCGGGAGGTTCTCACAGGGGTGCAGGGTTTGACAGGTAGGTAGCTGGTGAAGCACGGCAGAGCTGGGTAGTGTGGCGTAGCTGCGGTAGGTCCGGTTGGAGCTGACTGGTCTCCAGAGCTCCCGGAACCGTAACCGAAGAACTTGGTGGCTGCTTCGGCCGGACAGGAACAACTGGAGGGTAGCCAGGTTATAACGCCACCACGGATCCTACACGAGCTGGAGGTGGAGGTACCGCAACACACACAAACAAACACGGGGAAAACGAACACTGCAACGGAGGACTGGAAGCCGGGTAAACTGGAGGTTGAAGGAAGACAGGTTAGCTGCATGCAATACTGAAATGACAGGGGAGGTAAACTACCAATCCGTAGTTCGCGAGAACTAAACACTGTAAGGGGATAATATCCCACAACCAAGCGAATAGCACTTTAAAAGACCAGGAGCGAATAGCATTAACACCGAGTGAGGATAGTTAACGAACTGGCGCCGACTAGCAGCCAGCCGAAGGTATAAATAGTGCAGATGATGACAAACTAAATAAGGCGCAGGTGTGGAAATCAAACGGGAGTGATTAACTAAACACCAGGTGAGGAATGCATGCAACGAGGGGGGAGGAGTGAAAAGGCGGAAGCAAACGACGAAAACCAAACGAACAAGACAGGGAAGGAAACGCCTAGTCCGTAGCAGAGGGGAAAACACGGACAAAGGGATCCAACATGACACGGAGGGAAAACAGGAAAACACGGAAAACGAACAGGAAGGGAGCGGAACGTTACAGTCACAGTACTTTGAAAAATGTTCTTGTTTGGTCCTACCTTAGTCACAGAAAAACGATACAATATGACCGTCACAGTACTTTGAAAAACTTTCTTGTTTGGTCCTACCTTGGTCACAGAAGAACGTTACAATATGACCCTCACAGTACTTTGAAAATCGTTCTCTTTTAGTCCTACCTTGGTCACGGAATAATGTTACAAATATGACTGTCACAGGACTTTGAAAAACATTGTGAGGACGTCCTCTAATTGGACCTCAAAGTTATTAGGACATTGGAAATTAACGTTCTCCAGGCGTTATTTTGCAGGGGTCCTTTGATGTCCTGGGGACGTTTTTCTTAACGTCAAAACAACGTTTTCAGGACGTTCTTAATACAGTCATATGCACATCCTCTAAATGGATCACAAAGTTATTATAACGTTGTTTGACTGTATTAAGAATGTCCGGAAAACATAGTTTTGACGTTAAGAAAAACATCCCCGGGACATCAATGGAACCCTACAAAATAACACCTGGAGAACGTTCATTTTTAACGTCCTGATAACGTTGTGTTCCATTTAGAGGACGTCCACAGAACATAATTTTATGGTCCTATGACAGTATTAAGAACATCCTAAAAATGTAATTTTGACGTTAAGAAAAACGTCCCCAGGACAATAGTGGAACCCTACAAAATAACGGCTGGAGAACGTTCATTTTCAACTTCCTGATAACGTTGTGGTCCATTTAGAGGACGTCCACAGGATGTCATTTTATGGTCCTATGACTGTATTAAGAACATCCTGAAAACGCAATTTTGATATTAAGAAAAATGTCCCTGGGACAACAATGGAACCCTACAAAATAACGGCTGGAGAACGTTCATTTTTAACATCCTGATAACTTGGCATTCTATTTAGAGGACGTCCACAGCTAGGACGTTATGTAATGTTCTCTTTAGGTCAAAGTCTGACATTATATTGAAAACGTCCTGACAACGTGTTCTGGACGTTCAAATGTTATAAACAGGTCTCCGGAAGGTCGTATCATAACGTTTAAAGGAAGACCTTCATGTAACCTTTTGAAACGTTCTCTTTTGGTCCTACCTTAGTCACAGAAGAACGTTACAATATTACCGTCACAGTACTTTGCGAAACGTTCTCGTTTGGTCCTACCTTGGTCACAGAAGAATGTTACAATATGCCCGTCACAGTACTTTGAAAAATGTTCTTGTTTGGTCCTACCTTAGTCACAGAAGAACGTTACAATATGACCCTCACAGTACTTTGAAAATCGTTCTCTTTTAGTCCTACCTTGGTCACGGAATAACGTTACAAATATGACTGTCACAGGACTTTGAAAAACATTGTGATTACGTCCTCTAATTGGACCTCAAAGTTATTAGGACGTTGGAAATTAATGTTCTCCAGGCGTTATTTTGCAGGGGTCCTTTGATGTCCTGGGGACGTTTTTCTTAACGTCAAAACAACGTTTTCAGGACGTTCTTAATACAGTCATATGCACATCCTCTAAATGGATCACAAAGTTATTATAACGTTGTTTGACTGTATTAAGAATGTCCGGAAAACATAGTTTTGACGTTAAGAAAAACATCCCCGGGACATCAATGGAACCCTACAAAATAACACCTGGAGAACGTTCATTTTTAACGTCCTGATAACGTTGTGTTCCATTTAGAGGACGTCCACAGAACATAATTTTATGGTCCTATGACAGTATTAAGAACATCCTAAAAATGTAATTTTGACGTTAAGAAAAACGTCCCCAGGACAATAGTGGAACCCTACAAAATAACGGCTGGAGAACGTTCATTTTCAACTTCCTGATAACGTTGTGGTCCATTTAGAGGACGTCCACAGGATGTCATTTTATGGTCCTATGACTGTATTAAGAACATCCTGAAAACGCAATTTTGATATTAAGAAAAATGTCCCTGGGACAACAATGGAACCCTACAAAATAACGGCTGGAGAACGTTCATTTTTAACATCCTGATAACTTGGCATTCTATTTAGAGGACGTCCACAGCTAGGACGTTATGTAATGTTCTCTTTAGGTCAAAGTCTGACATTATATTGAAAACGTCCTGACAACGTGTTCTGGACGTTCAAATGTTATAAACAGGTCTCCGGAAGGTCGTATCATAACGTTTAAAGGAAGACCTTCATGTAACCTTTTGAAACGTTCTCTTTTGGTCCTACCTTAGTCACAGAAGAACGTTACAATATTACCGTCACAGTACTTTGCGAAACGTTCTCGTTTGGTCCTACCTTGGTCACAGAAGAATGTTACAATATGCCCGTCACAGTACTTTGAAAAATGTTCTTGTTTGGTCCTACCTTAGTCGCAGAAGAACGATACAATATGACCGTCACAGTCCTTTGAAAAACTTTCTTGTTTGGTCCTACCTTGGTCACAGAAGAACGTTACAATATGACCCTCACAGTACTTTGAAAATCGTTCTCTTTTAGTCCTACCTTGGTCACGGAATAACGTTACAAATATGACTGTCACAGGACTTTGAAAAACATTGTGATTACGTCCTCTAATTGGACCTCAAAGTTATTAGGACGTTGGAAATTAATGTTCTCCAGGCGTTATTTTGCAGGGGTCCTTTGATGTCCTGGGGACGTTTTTCTTAACGTCAAAACAACGTTTTCAGGACGTTCTTAATACAGTCATATGCACATCCTCTAAATGGATCACAAAGTTATTATAATGTTGTTTGACTGTATTAAGAATGTCCGGAAAACATAGTTTTGACGTTAAGAAAAACATCCCCGGGACATCAATGGAACCCTACAAAATAACACCTGGAGAACGTTCATTTTTAACGTCCTGATAACGTTGTGTTCCATTTAGAGGACGTCCACAGAACATAATTTTATGGTCCTATGACAGTATTAAGAACATCCTAAAAATGTAATTTTGACGTTAAGAAAAACGTCCCCAGGACAATAGTGGAACCCTACAAAATAACGGCTGGAGAACGTTCATTTTCAACTTCCTGATAACGTTGTGGTCCATTTAGAGGACGTCCACAGGATGTCATTTTATGGTCCTATGACTGTATTAAGAACATCCTGAAAACGCAATTTTGATATTAAGAAAAATGTCCCTGGGACAACAATGGAACCCTACAAAATAACGGCTGGAGAACGTTCATTTTTAACATCCTGATAACTTGGCATTCTATTTAGAGGACGTCCACAGCTAGGACGTTATGTAATGTTCTCTTTAGGTCAAAGTCTGACATTATATTGAAAACGTCCTGACAACGTGTTCTGGACGTTCAAATGTTATAAACAGGTCTCCGGAAGGTCGTATCATAACGTTTAAAGGAAGACCTTCATGTAACCTTTTGAAACGTTCTCTTTTGGTCCTACCTTAGTCACAGAAGAACGTTACAATATTACCGTCACAGTACTTTGCGAAACGTTCTCGTTTGGTCCTACCTTGGTCACAGAAGAATGTTACAATATGCCCGTCACAGTACTTTGAAAAATGTTCTTGTTTGGTCCTACCTTAGTCACAGAAGAACGTTACAATATGACCCTCACAGTACTTTGAAAATCGTTCTCTTTTAGTCCTACCTTGGTCACGGAATAACGTTACAAATATGACTGTCACAGGACTTTGAAAAACATTGTGATTACGTCCTCTAATTGGACCTCAAAGTTATTAGGACGTTGGAAATTAATGTTCTCCAGGCGTTATTTTGCAGGGGTCCTTTGATGTCCTGGGGACGTTTTTCTTAACGTCAAAACAACGTTTTCAGGACGTTCTTAATACAGTCATATGCACATCCTCTAAATGGATCACAAAGTTATTATAACGTTGTTTGACTGTATTAAGAATGTCCGGAAAACATAGTTTTGACGTTAAGAAAAACATCCCCGGGACATCAATGGAACCCTACAAAATAACACCTGGAGAACGTTCATTTTTAACGTCCTGATAACGTTGTGTTCCATTTAGAGGACGTCCACAGAACATAATTTTATGGTCCTATGACAGTATTAAGAACATCCTAAAAATGTAATTTTGACGTTAAGAAAAACGTCCCCAGGACAATAGTGGAACCCTACAAAATAACGGCTGGAGAACGTTCATTTTCAACTTCCTGATAACGTTGTGGTCCATTTAGAGGACGTCCACAGGATGTCATTTTATGGTCCTATGACTGTATTAAGAACATCCTGAAAACGCAATTTTGATATTAAGAAAAATGTCCCTGGGACAACAATGGAACCCTACAAAATAACGGCTGGAGAACGTTCATTTTTAACATCCTGATAACTTGGCATTCTATTTAGAGGACGTCCACAGCTAGGACGTTATGTAATGTTCTCTTTAGGTCAAAGTCTGACATTATATTGAAAACGTCCTGACAACGTGTTCTGGACGTTCAAATGTTATAAACAGGTCTCCGGAAGGTCGTATCATAACGTTTAAAGGAAGACCTTCATGTAACCTTTTGAAACGTTCTCTTTTGGTCCTACCTTAGTCACAGAAGAACGTTACAATATTACCGTCACAGTACTTTGCGAAACGTTCTCGTTTGGTCCTACCTTGGTCACAGAAGAATGTTACAATATGCCCGTCACAGTACTTTGAAAAATGTTCTTGTTTGGTCCTACCTTAGTCGCAGAAGAACGATACAATATGACCGTCACAGTCCTTTGAAAAACTTTCTTGTTTGGTCCTACCTTGGTCACAGAAGAACGTTACAATATGACCCTCACAGTACTTTGAAAATCGTTCTCTTTTAGTCCTACCTTGGTCACGGAATAACGTTACAAATATGACTGTCACAGGACTTTGAAAAACATTGTGATTACGTCCTCTAATTGGACCTCAAAGTTATTAGGACGTTGGAAATTAATGTTCTCCAGGCGTTATTTTGCAGGGGTCCTTTGATGTCCTGGGGACGTTTTTCTTAACGTCAAAACAACGTTTTCAGGACGTTCTTAATACAGTCATATGCACATCCTCTAAATGGATCACAAAGTTATTATAACGTTGTTTGACTGTATTAAGAATGTCCGGAAAACATAGTTTTGACGTTAAGAAAAACATCCCCGGGACATCAATGGAACCCTACAAAATAACACCTGGAGAACGTTCATTTTTAACGTCCTGATAACGTTGTGTTCCATTTAGAGGACGTCCACAGAACGTAATTTTATGGTCCTATGACAGTATTAAGAACATCCTAAAAATGTAATTTTGACGTTAAGAAAAACGTCCCCAGGACAATAGTGGAACCCTACAAAATAACGGCTGGAGAACCTTCATTTTCAACTTCCTGATAACGTTGTGGTCCATTTAGAGGACGTCCACAGGATGTCATTTTATGATCCTATGACTGTATTAAGAACATCCTGAAAACGCAATTTTGATATTAAGAAAAATGTCCCTGGGACAACAATGGAACCCTACAAAATAACGGCTGGAGAACGTTCATTTTTAACATCCTGATAACTTTGTATTCTATTTAGAGGACGTCCACAGCTAGGACGTTATGTAATGTTCTCTTTAGGTCAAAGTCTGACATTATATTGAAAACGTCCTGACAACGTGTTCTGGACGTTCAAATGTTATAAACAGGTCTCCGGAAGGTCGTATCATAACGTTTAAAGGAAGACCTTCATGTAACCTTTTGAAACGTTCTCTTTTGGTCCTACCTTAGTCACAGAAGAACGTTACAATATTACCGTCACAGTACTTTGCAAAACGTTCTCGTTTGGTCCTACCTTGGTCACAGAAGAATGTTACAATATGCCCGTCACAGTACTTTGAAAAATGTTCTTGTTTGGTCCTACCTTGGTCTCAGAAGAATGTTACAATATGCCCGTCACAGTACTTTGAAAAATGTTCTTGTTTGGTCCTACCTTAGTCACAGAAGAACGATACAATATGACCGTCACAGTCCTTTGAAAAACTTTCTTGTTTGGTCCTACCTTGGTCACAGAAGAACGTTACAATATGACCCTCACAGTACTTTGAAAATCGTTCTCTTTTAGTCCTACCTTGGTCACGGAATAACGTTACAAATATGACTGTCACAGGACTTTGAAAAACATTGTGAGGACGTCCTCTAATTGGACCTCAAAGTTATTAGGACGTTGGAAATTAACGTTCTCCAGGCGTTATTTTGCAGGGGTCCTTTGATGTCCTGGGGACGTTTTTCTTAACGTCAAAACAACGTTTTCAGGACGTTCTTAATACAGTCATATGCACATCCTCTAAATGGATCACAAAGTTATTATAACGTTGTTTGACTGTATTAAGAATGTCCGGAAAACATCGTCATTTTCAACTTCCTGATAACTTTGTATTCTATTTAGAGGACGTCCACAGGACGTCATTTTATGGTCTTATGACTGTATTAAGAACGTCCTGAAAACATCATTTTGACATTAAGAAAGACGTCCCCGGGACAACAATGGAACCCTACAAAATAACGCCTGGAGAACGTTAATTTTCAACGTCCTGATAATGTTGTGTTCCATTTAGAGGACGTCCACAGGACGTCATTTTATGGTCCTATGACTGTATTAAGAACGTCCTGAAAACATCATTTTGACATTAAGAAAGACGTCCCTGGGACAGCAATGGATCCCTACAAAATAACGGCTAGAGAACATTCATTTTCAACATCCTGATAATGTTGTGTTCCATTTAGAGGACGTCCACAGGACATCATTTTATGGTCTTATGACTGTATTAAGAACATCCTAAAAATGTCATTTTGACGTTAACAAAAATGTCCCCAGGACAATAGTGGAACCCTACAAAATAATGACTGGAGAACGTTCATTTTCAACGTCCTGATAACGTTGTGGTCCATTTAGAGCAGTGGTTCCCAAACTCTGTCCTGGGGGACCACTGTGTATGCTGGTTTTCGTTCCAACCACAATTGCAATCCCGGAATTTTAACAAGATGTCAATTGTTCTTAATTAGGTGTTTGTCATATTTAGAGGGATTATTTACCCTCTTAAGCCACATTATGTTAGCAATAGCTATGCATGTCATGAATAATAAAAGTACAATATTCTCATTGTGCTATATTGCAAATAATTACAAAAAGGGGCAAAACAAAAAACATTTTTTTAACTGACCAAAATTATTTTATTTTATTAAATAAAATTAAAGACTGAGGTGAATCAATAGGCTCCTAATTGGTGAAATTGTGGATATATGGCCACTAAAACTAACCATTTCATAAATAATGAAAAAAGACAAAGAAAATGATAACGAGCCAAACTTGCAGTGTTAATACATTTAAGAAAAACTTGATGAGGGAACTTAAAAACTCACGTTTTCAACTACCTAATTAGGAGCCAATTGATTCACCCCAGTCTTTAATTTGATCAGTTTAAAAAAAATGTTACCTATTTGCAAAACAGCCCAATAAGCACAGTAGGAACATGGGAATTTTTATTCTTCATGGCATGCATAGCTATTTCTGACATGATGTGGCTTAAGAGGGTAAATAATCCCTCTAAACATGAAAAGCACCGAATTAAGAAAAATGAACAGCTTGTTAGGATTTTGGGATTGCAATTGTGGTTGGAACGAAAACCAGCATACACAGTGGTCCCCGAGGACCGAGTTTGGGAACCACTGATTTAGAGGATGTCCACAGGACGTCATTTTATGGTCCTATGACTGTATTAAGAACGTCCTGAAAACGTAATTTTGACATTAAGAAAGACGTCCCTGGGACAGCAATGGAACCCTACAAAATAACGGCTGGAGAATGTTCATTTTCAACGTCCTGATAATGTTGTGTTCCATTTAGAGGACGTCCACAGGACGTCATTTTATGGTCTTATGACTGTATTAAGAACGTCCTGAAAACGTTGTTTTGACATTAAGAAAAACTTCCCCAGGACATCAAAGGAACCCTACAAAATAACACCTGGAGAACGTACATTTTCAACGTCGTAATAACGTTGTGGTGAATTTAGAGGACGTCCACAGGACGTCATTTTATGGTCCTATGACTGTATTAAGAACGTCCTGAAAACGTTGTTTTGACATTAAGATAAACGTCCCCAGGACATCAAATGACCCCTACAAAATAACACCTGGAGAACATAAATTTTCTACGTTGTAATAACGTTGTGGTGAATTTACAGTGTCACATCCCGTGCCTCTGTGTCGTAATTCATTTCCTGGTTTCTCCATTTCTATGTGTTTTCTGTTTTCCGTTTCATGTTTTCCCTTTCCCAGATCGTGTGTCTCCGCCTCCCACACCTGATATGTGTTTCCTCATGTGTTATCGTCACACCTGTTCCTCGTTGTCTCGTCATCAGTCTTGCATTTAAGCTCACCTGTTTCTCTGTTCTGTGCCAGATTCTCTTGTGCCCTGCATTCGTGCTTGTGTCATTACTTTCCAGCGTTTATTCCTGCCTGCTCCTTACCTGTTCCAAGTTCCTGTCTCCAGTCCTGTTTTGTCCCGTCCTTCTCCAGTCCTCCTGCCTGCCTATCCATCTCCGTCCAACCCCTGCTCCAGT
This sequence comes from Synaphobranchus kaupii, assembly GCA_029718625.1. Taxonomy (NCBI): domain Eukaryota; kingdom Metazoa; phylum Chordata; class Actinopteri; order Anguilliformes; family Synaphobranchidae; genus Synaphobranchus; species Synaphobranchus kaupii. Next base: position 44,955,398 of record CM056381.1, on the reverse strand, counting down.
CCTTCACTTCACCCTCCTGTTCTCCAGCCCCCTCTGATTGATCTCCCGGTTCCGACCTCTGCCTGTTCTGGGACTTAGCCCTGCCTTCTCCGCATTGCCCTGATTGCTTGGACTTTGACCCCTGCCTGGATTTGACTACGTTTCTGCTTGCCCTGTATTGCACTGTTTGCTGGACTTTGACCTGTTTCCGTCGACTCTGATAAAAGCATAATTGTTACTACATCTTGGTGTCTGCGTGTGGTTCCGATCGGTTCTCTTAACATTAGAGGACGTCCACAGGACGTCATTTTATAGTTCTATGACTGTATTAAGAATGTCCTGAAAACGTAAAATGATGTCATGTGGACGTCCTCTAAATGGACTACAACGTTATTAGGACGTTGAAAATGAACGTTTGCCAGGCGTTATTTTGTAGGGTTCCATTGTTGTCCCGGGGACGTTTTTCGTAACGTCAAAACAACATTTTCAGGATGTTCTTTATACAGTCATAGGACCATAAAATGACGTCATGTGGACGTCCTCTAAATGGACTACAACGTAATTAGGACGATGAAAATGAACGTTCTCCAGGCGTTATTTTGTAGGGTTCCATTTTTGTCCCGGGGACGTTTTTCATAACGTCAAAACTACGTTTTCAGGACGTTCTTAATACAGTCATACAACATCATAATAACTTTGTGGTCCATTTAGAGGATGTTCACAGGACGTCATTTTATGGTCCTACAAAATAAGGTCCAGAGAACGTTAATTTCCAACGTCCTAATAACTTTGTGGTCCATTTAGAGGACGTCCTCAGGACGTCATTTTGTTAGCTGGGTCGGAGCCAGGTTAAAAGTGTAGCCTAAACGGTCCACATGCACACACATGAAGTGTGTAATACAGTAAACACAATTAACGATAGATGGGACAGTAACACTTATGAGAGCTATTTTAGGATAATAATAAACCGCTAGCAAGCTCAATTTAAGATTTAACCCTGGATTTTTTGCATGACGAAGCCGACTCACTTTCAAATAGCCTACATTAACATTTCTCAATTTGTATAACATATCTATACAATCTGGCTGTCGATAGACTTTTTGAAGCAATGCCTTAATGTTCGCTTAAAGTACCGGAGCCAGGTTAAAAGTTTAAACGATCCAGTGACTCATTTGCGGTCTTTTCATTTATTTTAAGAGAGGATTTCATTTGTTTCCAGCAGTCCAACACAACCATCCAATCCAACGTTTAACCTGGCACAATGTAGCCTATCGTAGGCTACTACCAGCTTTGCAGAGGTGGAAATTCCAGGGGTCAGAAAGTAAAGTCCTGCCGTGTTTCTTTCACCCATGAACTCACGATTTCACTAATTAGCCTAGTTAGCTCCTACCTCTTGCCTGAAGAACTGTGATAATTAGCAAATCCAGGTGATTGGAACAAATGATTGGGGAGGACTTTCACTTTCTGAACCTGGATTTTCCACCTCGCAGGTTTGACACAGCGTAGCGCTGGCTAGCTAGCTCCGTTTCTTTCATAAAACAAGAATACTTTATAACACTGCTCAGATATTTCATCCATTAAAACTTACGAGTGCCCTGAGAACATAGTATCAAGCATAGACTGTTACCCATCCCTATGCTATGCTCCCCCTAGTGTTCATTAAGTGCTACTGCACTAAACCTGTATGAGGCCCACCCTGCTTGCTTTGATTGATAGGAGGACCATACCCCCTCATTTACATAGATACAGTTCGAAAATGAAAATGAAAACGAAAATGAAAATGAAAACTCTTTAATTTTAATTTTGGGCTGAATAAACTTGCCAAGGGCAAGTGCGGACCAATCTGTTAGAAATGCGAGTGAAGTACGTGAAATTAGTCCCTCGACCCTCGATTTGGCTCGAGGGAACGAGTCCACAAGACTGCAGACTTCAGGCAGTGAAATTGCCCAGAATGCTTTACTGTAACCTCAAGCTTCCTGTTTCGGAAGTTTAAATTTAATGTCTTTACATATCTCCCAGGAAAAATCATTGATTTTTAATAACATTGATTTAGTGGTTTGATAAAATCGCTTTAAAACGTTTCTCCAGCGAATAGTTTCATGGTATCCTACTAGGATTCAGTATTAGAATGATTATTTCACGCCAGTTAACGATAACTGGCTACATAATCAGCTCATTGCCATTCAGAGAGTATCCAGCAAATGAACCAGTGCAAGCTTATTGGCAATAGCCTTTTAAAAATACTTGGATTTCATGTTCAATATGGGTCGCTCACCTCTTTTATGTTTTATACTTCAGTGCTACCTCCAAAGCAATCTAGGTTATGCATCCACCGTTTTGATTGCTGTTTTTTAAATATATTTGATTCAGAGGTATTTTGTATATATAGCTACAAGTGTATTATTCCCCATTCCTGCTTATGAGGTATTTTTAAGTGCTGTCTATCAATAAATCGATTGACAATAATTTTCTAGTTTGCTCTTTTGCCAGAATAAAAGTTGAGATGTTGGCTGGAGCTGTTTTATGCAATTTATTGGAAAGTTTTGCACAAACTAATTTGTCAATGGTCTGCTGGCGTCACTGGCTCTGGTGAATTTCCGAATGCAAGTGCGGTCCAATTCAAAAATAATTCCGCTCCCTTGCTCCTCCCTGTCGGTTTGAGTGTCTACTCGTGTTGTTTTGGTGCTGCGTCACATCCTCCCAAGGGGAAGTGGTGAGGGGAAGTGCAGGAGGGTATAACATTTAATGGATTGGACCGCAGCCCTATACTGGAGCCAACTGCTAGTGATCAACGGCAGTATGGCCGCTCCCAGCCCAACCAGGAAGTGAGCTTCAAAACGAAAGCCCGGTTTTGGCCCGTTGGATAAACCAGAATAGGGTTTTTGTCGCTCTCCATTCACTTCTATAGCGCAGCTAAAATGGTCTGAAAATGACACTTCTAGCACATATACGAACGTGAGCGAATCGGATTCTGTCAATACAAACAATAACCAGTCCTCTTACATATTTTATTTTGTGTAATTAAAATTACTTATAAAAGTTCTATTTTCTTCAATGTTGTTAGCAAGCTACCAGAAAAGACTAGCAAAATGTTGGCAGGTCGATTTGTTTAACATAGATACACTGCCTGGCCAAAACAAAAGTCGCAGTTGCACCAGTCATGCATAGTGCCCACTGTACAAGCCTCTGGAGGCAGTGTTATGATCTGGGGTTGCTTCAATTGGTCAGGTCTAGGCTCAGCAACGTTATGCAGCAATAAAATGAAGTCAGCTGAGTACCTGAATGTACTGAATGACCAGGTTATCCCATTAATGGGCATATTCCAGGACGACAATGCCAAGATTCATCGGGCTCAAATTGTGAAAGAGTGGTTCAGGGAGCATGAGGAATCATTTTCACACATGAATTGGCCACCAGATTCCTGACCTTAACCCCATTGAAAGTCTTTGGGATGTGCTGGAGAAGACTTCACGGAGTGGTTCAACTCTCCTGTCATCAATACAAGATCTCGGCCAAAAATTAATGCAAGTCTGGACGGAAATAAATGTTGTGACGTTGCATAAGGTTGTCGAAACAATGCCCCGATGAATGCGCGCCATAATCAAAGCTAAAGGCGGTCCAACAAAATATTACAGTGTGCGACTTTTTTTTTGGCCAGGCAGTGTATATACTACCAGGAACGCTTGCTTCCGTGGAAATTTGGACCAATGAGTAGTTTCTGACGCATCGATGCATTAACGCCGTTTCTGGCGCAAGAATTACCTACCGGATCTACGTTCCAAATAAAATACGAAAAAGTCAGAAAAGGGCCATTTAATTTTCAAAAAGAAATGCGTTAAGAGGCAGGGTTCAAAATGAAGAGGGTAAAAATTCAAAAATGCCCTCGAAAATGGATAATATGCCCTCGATAATCTGTTAAGGGGGCATTTTTATGGTTTATATATTGTTGTTACCAAATACTAAAGAATAGAATAACATTACTATAACTAGATTAACAATTCCTAAAGAAATTGTAGGTGTGGTTGCTTCACAATTATCAATTGCTGGAAATGGCATAGAAAGATGGTAATATGGTATAGTGTGAGGTGGAAAATAAAAGGTGGAAATGGTATGAACTGGTAATGCGGTATAAAGGGATCTAGTGAAGGTGAAAGTGTTAAAATATGGTGATCTAGCCTATTTTGTGGTAAGTAGTCTAAAGAACCTGGAAGTGATACAAAGAAGTAATGAATTGTGATAAAAGCACAAAAAGGTAATGTCAAATCATCTGGGATAGTATTGTTGGGTCATATATCCTCCATATAAACCTGGACCTAAGTAGGCTATATCAGTTGCCTTTACACTGTTTGGCTATATCATCAGGGGATATTGAGAACACTGAATTTGGCCACACAGGTAAGGCTATGCTAATTTAACAGCTTTTCAAAAAAAGTATACTCAACTGGCATATTGAAATAGTAGTGTGTGCTGATTCGGACTATTCGGACACAGTCGTAGTTGTGTTTGATTAATAGACTGTAGAAAAATATGGGTTAATACAATTTTTGCCTAGGTTTTAACCAAATGCTCATCTACTGCTTTCTCCACTTTATTAAACAAACTCTGATTCCGATTACAGATCTCACCATTTTGTGAAGCCCAAACCACATGTTGTGTGCTGAATTCAGCGTTCTATTCATCTAGCCTTCCTAGCATGCAGCTATCATAAAGCAATAATTAAACATCGTTTGACTAATAGTAACTTAGTTTAACTTTGTTGACTCACATAAACTTGAGATTATAACCCAATCATGTGTAGCGGATAGTTTATTTGCTGTAGCTATGTCATAATCAATTGCATTTAGATTTGCTAACGTAGCTGGCACCTGTCACCTTAGCATTTTCATGCAGAGCGAAAGGTTTGTTTTTCCTGGTAGCTTAACCACTGTAGCCTAGCTGGCTTATGCTTTTGTCATGTTTTGTTAGCAAGTTGTCTGTGCTAACATTATTAAGACGTAGATCAGAATTTGTTGAATAATGTTGAATGGAGTGATTAGTAGATGAGCATTTAGCTAAAACATAGGCAAAAATTGCAACAGCGCTAAAAATATTTTTTGTTAACAATTGTATTTTGTAACTTAGACAACATAACATTACGTGACAGCACTTGATGCTTTGTGATGGTGTTGATGTTCTCATCAGAAACCATAGCTGCATTTACTGGATTAGCCTACTATCGATTTTTAAGTTCTTGTGACATAAATTAGGCTACTAACATCCTAGCATTGCTAGTCATTTGCCTGTTTGGTAACTACCAAGTGAATCTTACGGTAACTTAGGCTAAGTAGGCTACCGGGAGAGCCCAATCGCTACGGACAACTGATGGTCTGTCGATACGGGTATCCAGTCTGCCCTGCACCAAGCTGCTAGATGAACAATTCCTAAAGAAATTGTAGGTGTATTTGCTTCGCAGTGGTATCAATTGCTGGGAATGGTAAAGAAAAATGGTACAGTAGCCTATAGTGTGAGGTGGAAATGCGGTATAATGTCATATCCAATATTGCCGGTATGCCATCCGCCAAGTTATGGCTTGGCAGGGCATGCCCCATACCTATACCGCACGGTCTGGTACCACATTCCATTTCACTCTATATTGACAGATTTATAGATTTTAAAATGACAATAATCGCTGCTTTTCTGCTGTTACTACCTAACATTGCTTTAACTAGCCTACTGTTAGCTACCTTGCAAATGCAAAGTTTCCTATAGTTATAGCTGTTAGCTATATCTGCTGGACATACAAAGCTCAGCTATGTCTATCGTGTATAAAACCCTTTAAAATACATTCCGTCATGCATTTAAAAATACTGCAAACACCTTAATTTATTTGTAGTTCATGGTAAAGGACAGAATCCATGCCTATGTCTTTCTTTGAGCTAGAATGCACGTGTGTTCAGTTTCTTTGCAGCTGAGAAACTGAAGGATGACGGGCCCCATGTAGTCCTTACTATGGCTACATTGACCTGAATGAGATTTGCCAACCAAGTATTATAAGAAGAGGATGACATTTTTAACAGACGATGCAGATATGAAGGGGTTCAACCAAGCAGAGTCTTATAAATTATTGTGAGCCAGTGGATCTTTTGGCATATGTGTAAGGATGGCCAGTAAACAGATGCATAAAGTTAGCAATGGTGTGTTCTGTATGGGGCACTGGTAGCAAACCTGATGGCAGAGTGGTAGAGCTCATCAAGATGCTTAAGTGCACCTACCCTTCAATGCTGGTTTATAACTTACATCACCATAATGTCATGGTTTCTAGCAGCCTCTGCTGTTTCTGCGTTCGGTTTTTCTTTTGGCGTCGCTGGTGTTACAATAGGATTGTGGTTTGTTGGTTCCTAGTTTATATGGTTCCTAGTCGGACCAATAGGAGTGTGGTACCAGACACCAACGGGAAGAGTACAGCTACTAGAGCACGTCTCATGTATATTTGTTTAATAAATAAAGTTCTACGAGTGAGCAAGATCTACGACTCTAATCGTCTATTCTGTATAGTCCGAGTGAAGACAGAGCAGAATATAACATGGTGGCAGCGGAGTAGAACCGTACCGTTGTTGAAAGACGAGTGCTGCTAGTTAGCTAGCTGTCGAATTAGCTGTGAGCTAACGTTACGTGCGCGAAGGAAAAGCACGTCAAAATGGAAGGATTAAAGCCTCCCTCGATATTGGTTTTGGACAATGCCAACCTGGCGAAGACGTGGAAGAGTTGGAAGGAGGAATTCACTCTTTACACAGACCTCACCATGGCAGAAGATGCGGCAGAAATGACCAAAGTCAAGCTTTTCTACTACCTGATAGGAGAGAGTGGAAGGGAGCTATTGGAAACTCTGGCGAGTGGCAACGCGTCAGCAAGGAAGACAGTGAGTTCCATGATGAAACTATTTGATGAACACTGCAATCCTAAAGTGAACGAGACAGTGGAAAGGTACCGTTTCTTTATGAGGAACCAGGGACTGGATGAGAACGTTGACAAGTATGTCACAGACTTGAAGATGTTAGCAAGTACATGTAATTTTGGGGACATCAGAGACTCCCTAATAAGAGATCGAATTGTGTGTGGCACAAACAGCTCTTCAATGAGGGAGAGATTGCTCAGAGAAGATAATCTGACACTTGACAAATGCATTAAAATATGTAGGGCCACAGAGCTGTCAAGGGAGAACAGCAGGGCACTGCAAGGACAGACAGTGGAAGAGGTCCACGCGCTGACGCATGCCACAAAGACCAAAGGTAACGAGATCTGCTGTAAATTTTGTGGAAAAACACATGAGAGAAGCAAAACTAAATGCCCAGCTTTTGGCAAAACATGTAAAAAGTGTGGGAAGGAGAATAATTTTGCTGCAATGTGCAAAACAAGAACAGATGACAGTAGAAAATACAGACCAGTACATGCTGTCACAGAACAGGATGACGAGAAATATGAGGATATAATGACAATAACAGAAGTGAACGGGGACAATGAAACAGTGAACCAGGTTGAACAGAGCCACAGTCAAAGCCAGCAGCTCTTTGCAGGAATGATGATTGACAAATCGCTGGTTAACTTCCAGATAGACTGTGGTGCATCGTGCAACATCATCCCCATACAACACCTGAACCCAGACACAAAACTGGAACATACAGAAAAGGTACTTGTCATGTACAACATGACCAAGTTGTGTCCGGTGGGTAAATGTAAGATCAAAATAAGAAACCCCAGAAACAGTAAATTGTATAGACTGGAGTTTCAAGTAGTGGATCAAGATGGCAGGGTTCCTATACTGGGCAGGAAGGCCAGTGAAGCCATGAAGTTGATAAGAGTGCAGTACGAGAATATCCTGGCCATAGACAACATAGTGAGCACAGAACTGAAGCCTGTGATAAATGAGAAAGAAAGAGACAAACACATGACGATGGAGAACATCAAAAGGGAATACGGAGATGTGTTCACCGGAGATGGATGTTTGGAGGGTGAATACACAATAGAAATAAACAAAGAAGTACCACCGGTGAAACTGCCGAAGCGCAGAGTGCCAGTTGCTATGATGGCACCTCTAAAAGAGGAACTGAAAGATCTAGAAAGAAGGGGGATCATAGCACAAGTGGAAAAAAGCACAGACTGGATAAGCAGCATGGTTACAGTGAGAAAACCAAATGGAAAGCTGAGGATCTGTATAGACCCAAAACCACTGAATCAGGCACTCAAAAGGAGTCATTTCCCCCTCCCTACAATTGATGACATTCTCCCAGAGTTGTCAAGAGCTAAAATATTCACAGTCTGTGATGTGAAGCACGGCTTCTGGCATGTCAAGTTGCAGGAGAAGTCAAGCTACCTCACCACGTTCTCCACCCCATTTGGCCGGTTCCGTTGGCTGAGAATGCCGATGGGAATTAGCCCAGCACCAGAAATCTTCCAAAGGAAGCTCATGCAAGCGCTAGAGGGCCTACCAGGAATACACATAATAGCAGATGATGTGTTGGTCACAGGGGAAGGAGCGACACAGGAAGAGGCGAGTAAGGACCACGACGAGAAGCTCAAGTGCTTCCTAAACAGGTGCAAAGAGCAAAATATAAAACTAAATGTGGACAAGATGAGACTAAGACAAGAGACAGTACCCTACATTGGTCACCTGCTGACAGCTGAGGGACTGCGGATCGACCCGGGGAAGGTGCGGGCGATCAGGGAGATGCCGAGACCGACAGATGTTAAGGGAGTACAGAGACTGGTGGGAATGGTGAACTATCTGTCAAAGTTCTATGTTCACCTGACAGATGATTGTGAGATCTTAAGACAACTCACACACAAAGACAACATATGGGAATGGACAGACATACAAGAGCAAGCATTTCAGAGACTGAAAGACAAAATAGCCGATACGCCAGTACTACAATACTACAAACAGGAAGACGAGTTGACGCTACAATGCGATGCATCGGAAACAGGCCTGGGAGCTGCCCTCACTCAGGGGGGTAAACCGGTAGCATTTGGCAGCAGGGCGCTTACACCTACTGAGAGGGGCTACGCCCAAATAGAGAAAGAATGCTTGGCGATAGTGTATGGGATGCAAAAGTTCCACCAATACACCTATGGCAGACAAGTAACAGTGCAATCCGACCATAAGCCGCTGGAGAATATTCACAAAAAGCCACTCCTCAGTGCACCAAAGAGACTGCAGAGGATGCTACTCCGACTGCAGGAATATAATATCCGCATAGTCTACGTACCGGGCCGAGATATGCTATTGGCAGACACTCTGAGTCGGGCATATTTGCCAGAGAGCACTAAGGGAGACACAGAGGCGGAGATAGAGACTGTGAACATGATTGACTATCTGCCTATTACTGATAAGAGGCTGCACGCAATACGGTCTGCCACAAAAGAGGACACAAAACTACAGAGACTGACAGAGATGATTTTGACAGGGTGGCCAAAGAACAAATATGACATTCCAACAGACATACGACACTACCACTCATTCCAGGATGAACTAAGCTTCCAGGATGGCATAGTGTTCAGAGGGGAGAGAGCAGTGATACCTGATGATCTCAGAGCTGACATCACTGAACGTGTCCACTCCTCTCATCTGGGAGTAGAGGGATGTATCAGGAGAGCGAAGGAATGTGTATATTGGCAAGGGATGTATGACTATATCAAAACGTACATCACCAAATGTGACATATGCAGGGCGGTGGACCCAAAACAACAGAGAGAGACACTGCACCCACATGACATGGCAGGCAGAGCCTGGGCCAAGGTGGGAACAGATCTGTTCACTTTTCACGACAAAGACTACTTGATAACGGTAGACTATTACTCTAACTTTTGGGAGATCGATTATCTACCCGACACTAAAAGTACCACTGTAATCAGAAAGCTAAAGGCCCACTTTGCACGACAAGGGAAGGGATACCAGACGTTGTCATTTCAGACAACGGGCCTCAATACGCGTCTCAGGAGTTCCAACGCTTCAGCAGAGCGTGGGAATTTGAACACAGGACATCGTCACCAGGGCTGGCGCAGAGCAATGGCAAGGCTGAATCGGCGGTGAAGACAGCCAAGCGTCTCATGCTGAAAGCTGCAGCTGCGGGACAGGATCCGTACTTGGCCATGCTGGACCATCGCAATACGCCAAGCCAAGGCCTTGACACAAGCCCAGCTCAGAGACTTCTGTGTAGGAGGACGAGGACTCTTCTTCCTACTAAAGACACTCTATTGGAGCCGGAGATAACAGACAACACACAAGGACTGATGCACAATAGACGCAGACAGGAAAAATACTACAATCGCAAAGCAAGGGACATGGACACTCTGAAAATAGGAGACAGTGTGAGGGTTCAGCCCTATGAGCCACATAAGGTCTGGAGAGCGGCGGAGGTGATCAAACCTGTGAGCCATAGATCTTATGAGGTGAAGCTGGAGTCAGGAGGTGTGCTGAGGAGAAATCGCCGTCACCTCAGACACAACCATGGCACAATTGCCACACCTATGACGACAGGGACTGTGGTACACACACCGAGGGTGGAAGTGACAGAGCGGGGTCAAGCAGGGGAACGACGAGCTGTCACTACTACTACAAGGTCGGGTCGTCAGGTTATCCGACCTCACTATCTGACTCACTTTACTCAGTAAGGGGTTTGACTGCACTATTGAGGATGAGTCTCGTCCTAAGAAAAAAAAAAAAGAAAGAAAGAGACATGTGTAATGTGAACAATGTAATGCACAATTTGTTTTGACCAGTGAATGTATTGTATTGGTTTGTGGATACAAAAGTTTATTTTTCTTGTTGGAATATTAAGTTATGGTTATGGAATATGGTATTGATAAATACACAGTACTCCAGAGAGGATAATTGGATGTGTTCAGAAATTAGAGTGAAATTAATATCCTTACTGATACCAGTTTAAGTTTGGTTTAAGAATAATATACTGGAAATATAAGTTTGTCTAGGGATAGGGTTGGCTAAAAAGATTAAGTGATATGTTGACAGTATTCAGAGTAAGGGTCTCCACTTAAAGATTTAAAAAAGAAAAGATGTTACAATAGGATTGTGGTTTGTTGGTTCCTAGTTTATATGGTTCCTAGTCGGACCAATAGGAGTGTGGTACCAGACACCAACGGGAAGAGTACAGCTACTAGAGCACGTCTCATGTATATTTGTTTAATAAATAAAGTTCTACGAGTGAGCAAGATCTACGACTCTAATCGTCTATTCTGTATAGTCCGAGTGAAGACAGAGCAGAATATAACAGCTGGGACGTTCTATCTGATTTTTTCCGCCTCCGTTTCGTTGTTTGAATCTCGCCCGGTAATTATTCCTTTCACCTATTTTGGATTTCCTGCCGGTTATAAATAGCCCAGGACTTTAGAACATTAAATTATTGGACAAACGCGGGACTTGACTTGGATGTCTTAGAGTGTTAGGAATTCTCCTTTTCTTAAAAGACCTCTCTGTCTTTGTTTTGTGAGTTTACCTGTCTCTAGTGCGAGGCAGGACTCTTTGTCATTTAAGTTTTAGTTTTATCCTCTTTATAACACTGCTTTCATTTACGAGAGCAAGAGGTTGTTTCCTTAGTTGTTCTAATTTCTAAGCGCTCTAGCTTTTGAGCCTGTTTCGCCCGCTTCGGGTTGTTATTTGTTTGTGGCAGTTCATCTCTCTTTTTGAGAGCCTGCTCTAAACTCTCGTGTCCACGAGTTCGCCCGTCTGCTACGGGTTGTTTTGTGTTATTTCTTTGTGCCAGTCTTCCTCTAGTATTATCACTACGTGAGAGAGGAGGTCTGTTTCTTTTCTGTGTTAGTCTCTCCCCTAGGAAGTTCGCTTCGTTCAGTGGTGTTTTTTCGAAAGCACTTTCAGATTCCTACTGTTGCGCCTAGTCCTTCGACCCAGTCACCTTACACATAATCTAGAATTGGCAGAATGGTCAGCTGGTCTAAAAGTAATTTGGCAGATGAAGTGAAGGATGAACAATTGCGATATAAAAAGCTGAGTCTGGATTTTATTTTTGTCTGCAGTTTAGAAATGTGGTGCATGAAGGATAAAGTGCTGTCAAGCCAAATGCCCAAGTATTTATAGGAAGTGTCTGTCTCAAGATCTATTCTGCTAAATGTGTACATGGTGTACATGGTAGAAATTGTATATGGTGAGTTAAAAGGTCTTTTCCCAAACCACATGACCTTGGTCTTTGATGTATTCAACACAAAGTAAAGTGTTGAGAAAGCCTGGTGAAACTTGGTTAAAACTGTCCTGAAGGGTGTGAAGTACAGATTGTGAGGAAGGGCCTATTGTATATAGTACTGTGTCATCAGCATAAAGATGGACAGAGGAGTTACCAGAAACTCTGGATGTTGTTGATGTAAATAGAGAGGGGCCCAGGATTGATCCTTAGGGCTCTCCCTTAGTGACTGGTAGGGGCTGTGGGAACAACTGCTCTGATTTATCACACTGCAGTGGTGATATCATTCAAAACCTTGAGAGTTGCAGTGATACAACCATGTCCAGAACAAAAACCAGATTGCGCACCAGAAAAATCTCATACGATCCAAGAAAATGTATCAGTTGTTTGTTGACAAGTTTTTCAAATACTTTTTATATACATGGCAAAATTTTAATGGGTCTATAAGTTAGGGTCAGCTTGATCCCAACCTTCAGAAATCAGAACAGTGGCAGATTTCCAGGACTTTTATTGGCTGAGAATTTTTTATTGGCTGGGTATTTTGGCTGAGAGGTTGAAAGATAGGTTACAAATATGAGACAGGTGTTCTGCAATAATAGGGGAAGCAATTATGAGGGAAAACGGGTCCAGACCATCCTGCCCTGCTGATTTCCTGGGGTTCAGACTTAGCAGTTCTTTTTCACCTGGGCCTCAGTGACAGGCTGCAGGGAAAAGCATTGCAATGAGGCTGAGTATCACTGGATGAGAAAGATGTTGTGTGATTGGACGAGCAGGAGGACATTGTCGAGTCGAAGAGAAAGCTCGATTTAATAGTACTTTTTAAAGTGCTTATTAAAAAAGAGCTCAGCCATGTGTCCTCTGTCCGCCACAACCACGCCATCCACCTTCAAGGACGTAGGGAGCTGAGATGGAGCGGTATTGTTTTCTAGACTTTTCAGTGTCTTCCAAAATATACTTTGGTCAGACCTACAGTGTGAACACTGTGACTTGTAATATACAGTTTTAGACAGTTTTTTTTACTTTCTGATGGCAAAACTTCATCCATTTATAATTTGTCTGAAGGACAGCCAATTAGATTGAGATTCTGAGCACTGTGCCTTTCACCAGATTGAGTTTTTCTGCTGAAGTCTACCAGGTTTCTGTCTATCCAGGGGCTTGAGCAGTTCTTGATTTGTATTGTTTTAACCGGTGCATGTTTATTAATAGTAGTTGTGATAAGTTGGTAAAAAGAACATGGATCTTCAAAAGTGGGAATCAGGCTTATTCTATATCTAAAGTAATCAAGTCATGCAGAAAAGCTTGGTAACTGAAATGCTTTAACCTCTTAATGCCAAACACCCCCTAGCGGTCACGCCGGCGTGACGGAAATTATTACATTATACATTTCATTAATTTAATAATATATAATAAACTGCTCACCTCAATATTTTGATTAAATATCCTTAAGATATATCCATTCCTTCTGGGAAAGTGGTTTTTAAGCCCAAAACGTCGGGATAAAACTTCGTAAATAACGTTGGAAACTCGGACCTAATTCTCAAACATATATTGCAGCTTGATGTCACACCATAAACAATGTGCTGGTAAACTGTTCTGCTTAATTGTATTTCACAAAACTTTGGTTTGAAAAATCATTATACCTTTAGGCTTCAAGAAAAAATACTTTAAAACTTTCATACGGCTGTACATTATTTTTTTCCAATTTTAAACCGACTTGTGCTTTTTTGCACTTGATTACGACTCGTTCGGCTGTGTTCACTTTGGCGTTGTGAAACTCAGCCAGTTTCTGGAGTACCAATCCCATGGCTTAGTATATGTTAGCCAGAGTAGTTTTGAACATGCTTGCAGAGATTTATGCAAAACCATTGTCAATTGGGTGTATTTCTTTGACTGATAGCACAATAGGCCTATCTGAAGTGGGAAAAAACCGTCTTCCACCCGCCTCCACTCTGAGTATTATTTGCTTTCCATTGGGTTTTAAAACTGTCTGTCAAATATTCCAGCGAAAAGCCAAGACTCTTATCTTTCACAGGAGCCCTCAATCAACACAAAGCAGTCGTAAAAAAAGGAAATCGAGCCGTGCGTATGAGGAAGTGGCGACCCACGCGTAATTATCGAACCAAAATGGCGCAGTGTTTTTACCTTGTAGCGTAGCTCGCTACATTCCGTTTAGCAAAGCACAATTAATTAGGTAAGGCCCGCAGTTACATTTTTTACTTTAGAGTATTTTTGATACAGTTTTTGTGTAGTTATGTCGAGATTTTTGAGGCGTTTATCCGTGCACCAAGTGCTAGACGAACTGGATAAGCCAGAAGATGTTTTTGCCGAGGGAGACTCATCCTGTCTCAGTGACGCTGAATCCACTGATGACCGAGATGATGTTGCTGACATGTAAGTTGTTTTATCATACTAACAGTGTTATGCTATAAACGCATTGAATTTCGCCATGGCAGGTAACATCGTTAGGGCTGGTGGTATTACCGATTTTTCGATATACCAGTGTGAATTCACGCAATGCCATGCGGGTTTGTAATTACATTGTCAACTGTATTTTATTGTTTTTCATACAATTAATATTACAAATTGCACATTCCAACGGTATGATAAATAATTTATGAAGTAAACTTAGGGTGTATTGTCTGTGTTGACAAACTCGCACGTGTTACGTGGCGTTGCCAACAACACAGATGTTTGGTGTAAGCATCGAAGGAAATTTAGCTGCAATGCGTGAATCCCTGTGTTTCTTCTGTGAAGCTAACTAACCTTATATACTTATGCATAAAATCGGTCCCTCTCAGCTAAATTAATATAGATAGTATTGCCTTTACAGTGGCAAGCTAGCAAGCATCCCTGTGTTTTCCTGTCTGTTTATTATAGTTTATACGAGTATTAGGAATGGAAGTGTGGTGTTGCTGATTTGCCCACAGCTTACTGTGAACTACAGTCGACGTTCATTGCTAGGGATAGCTGCTACATTATGCGAAGGATGTGCTTTGCCTTGTCTGTTCTGTAGTGATCTTGATGTCTCTGTGCGCACTTACTGTACGTCGCTTTGGATAAAAGCGTCTGCTAAATAAATGTAATGTAATGTAATGCAAGCAAAATTACAGGTAACAAGCAGCTAGCTATCTATTTGTGTCTGAGATGAGCTACTAAAACGATTTTTTTGAGTGTGAAATGGCTTCTGGAAGTGTTTAGTAAAGTCATTGTTCCACCTGAGTAAATTGTTCTGTATGCAGTACAGAAGGCTGTGCAGGTAAACAAAATGGTAATTTATGCATGGTATGAGGGAGAGAACATGATAACATGAGGGAGTACTTGTTGATTATTATTATTGTTGATTGTTGTTGTATAAGGGGGACTAATGGGTATATCAACATGGTGGACAATTCCATGGACAGGGTTAGTGGGATTTGTAATGATGCAGATTGCTCTCCTGAGGGAATGTGTAGTCTAAATGGCTTCTGTATGAATGGTTAAATAATCTCTCCTCAACCTCCACCCCCATGTTTTGATCCTTTACCTTTTTTTGTTTTTAGTTCATTTTTTTTTAGCTTTTTGGACCCTGCCATTTTGTACTTTCTTTGTGTAAATACGGTAACTTCAGCAATTAGAGGCAAGGATCTTTTTATTTGTTACAGCAGGGGTGTTTTTATTTTTTATCTAGGAAACTGGTGGACTTTTGATTTTTTATCCACTGCACTTTTAGTAGTATACCTTAGTGCACTTGTATATAGTTGATATATGTTTGTCATGTATAAAGTTTTGCCTCCTAAAACCCAACCCCAACGTCCCTGTCATAGGAGGTGGCAACAGAATAAAGGACAGGACTGGCAAGCATTAATGTGTAGGGAAGTTTCATACTATTCCCATTATTCATTTGAAAACCTGTTTGCACATTCCTGGACTCATTTCTGGCTAATGGGGCTCTGGTGAAATACACAAGATTCACTGTGCTGCTACATGGGTTTTGACAGCTTTTTGTAACCTTGGGTAGTTAGTTGTGTAATATGCAGAACACCAAGAACACGTCTAAAAATGAACTTTTATTGCCAATATTGACAAATTATCTCATTTTATTGTAAAAACCTAAAAAATAAATCATATTGAGACCTTTCTGGAACATTGCCATTTTTGGCACATTTGGCACCATTTGGCACCATTTGGATAACGAAAAAGGTTCACCTGAAAAAAAACCTGTAAAATTTGAATGGTTTGAGATATTGACACCAGATTGTTACCAGAGGTAGGCAGCATATTGATGAATCAGATAGAGGAGTCATTTCCTTGATTGCATTTGTAGCTCCCCAGGTAAAAATTCTTAAACTTGAATGTAGGTACCCGTTTTTTAGTTTTTTTATATTTTCTGTACATAAATTGTTGTAGTTAAGTATCAAAAACTGGATTTCTATGAGTTCTCACTGCTTAGTCGTAATACTGCAGGTGTCTGCTTTAATAAAAGCCATGAACCATATTTGTACCATTTATAGTTTTTGAGATAACCACCTTTGTTTGTCACTAGTGAAAACAGGCAAAATTTGGCCTATTTTGCCCTCGGTAGGAAGAGGTTAACACACACCTCTGAAAGGTAACACCAGGATGTTTAATCCTGACACCATTATGAATACATGCAACAAAACAGTGATCACTTGCGTCATTACAGAAAACTCCAGAGTGGTACTGATTTGGTGTGTTTGTAAGAATTTGATCAAGGAGGGTAGCTTTATCTGGTTGTTTTGGATCATATCCTGTGGGACTAGTTATAATCTGTATGAGATTAACCCCTTTGTGCAGATGCCAAATCTAGTCAATTCTCATCTATTTAGGGGGCATTCTATTTATGGCTTTATAACTCCAGGTGTGAGCATCACAGAAACTTGGAAAATGGCTTAAATGAAGACTAACAGATCTTTTCTATTGTTTTCCTCACTCGTTTTATCGAGTTTTGTTTTGTTTCACCACCTCTTGTTACGCCTAATTATTTAGTGTGTGAGGTTCTTTTGTTAGTTATTCTCTCTGTTTATCGAGATCGCCTCAGTTTTTGGAGGTTGCTTTGTTTTGCCTTGTGCTATTGTGCTATGGAAGTTTTGCTCCCGATCCTGTGTTTCTCAGTCCTGGTGCGGCTACCTCCGCGTTTTGTGGCGTATCTCTCTAGATACGCTTTTAGAAATCCTTATCGGTCGCGGTTGGTTCTCCGAACCTTACACTCCCCTCACATAATATCGAAGTCAAAATGGAAGGGCTAGCGACTTGTAAGGAAATCTACAAAACGTTGCTAGTCAGGGCACTACAGGGGTTACTCCTGAGGAGGCTATCCTGACCCTGAAAATTCAACAAGGCCATTTGATGGAACAACTGCAGAGCCAGGGAGACTGCCTGAAAAAATTAGTCTTTATCAACTTTCCATGGCAGTTAATCCTCCACCAGTAACACAAGCACACACTCCCCCCGTACACTCTCCATGTGCTATTAAGGAGCCCAAACTCCAGTTAACACCACGGTATGGTGGGGAGCCGGGTAAATGCCGCCCCTTTCTGACGCAATGTTTTGGGAGGGACGCTCAGTTAGCGTTGATGCTTTTATAGATTCTGGGGCGGTGGAATCTTTTATTGATGCTAAATGGGCTAGACTTACTTGGTCTCACTAGTGCCCCCTCTGTCTTCCAGGCGCTAGTGAACTATGTGTTGAGAGAAATGCTGGAGAAATGTTTTCGTCTATTTAGACGACATTAAAAAGTTTTCTCCAGATCTCTCATCGCACGTCGTTCACTTTAGGCAGGTTCTTAAGGCGCTGCTTAAGGCCCAACTATTTGTTAAGGCCGAGAAATGCGCCTTTCACACTAACTCCGTCTCCTTTCTAGGATTTATTGTGGTAAACAGCAAAGTGCTAATGGACCCAGAAAAATTTTTGGCGGTTAAGAATTAGCCTACGCCCAATTCCGTGAAGCAGGTACAACACTTCTTGGGGTTCGCACATTCAATATTTTAGCACGGTTGCCGCTCCCATCACCACCCTCACTAAAAAGACATCTTCTGTCCACTTCCAGTGGAATCCTAGGGCTGAGGCAGCATTCACTGAGTTAAAGAGGAGGTGCTACGGAACCATGCTACGAGCCGCTGAGAGAAAGTGGAGGAAATCCAGATCCCCAGATGACCTGGCCTCCTACCACACTCTGCTGGCAGCCTTCACAGCTGCAACCACATCAGCTAAAACTTCATTTTTCCAGTCTAAAATTGATACATGTCTGTCTAACCCACGTAAACTCTTTTCCACCTTCTCCTCCCTGCTCACCCCCCTCCACCCCCTTCACCCTCCTCCCTCTCTGCAGATGACTTCCTGACCCACTTTGAGGGGAAGGTGGCCGCGATCCGGAACTCCTTCACGCATCCGGTGACACCCCACATCCCCCATACTGAACCCATCGCTACACTGTCGTCCTTCAAGATTCTGGAGGACTCAGATGTGCTCGAGCTGGTGACGCGCCATCGCGCAACCACCTGTCCACTAGACCCCATACCTTCAGCAGTCGTCCAGTCTATATCTGCTGAGCTCCTTCCATATCTGTCCTCCATTATTAACACCTCCCTAATCTGTGGCCATGTTCCTGCTGCCTTTAAAACTGCCTGTGTAACCCCACTCCTTAAAAAACCTAGCTTAGATCCCGCTGATGTCAGGAACTACCGTCCTGTATCTCTCTTGCCCTTCCTGTCCAAAACAATTGAACGTGCTGTCCTTAACCAACTGTCTGTTTTTCTCCACCAGAACAACCTGCTTGACCCGGATCAGTCTGGCTTCAGAACCGGCCATTCCACTGAAACTGCTCTCCTGGCTGTGACTGAGGCACTCGCCACTGCTAGAGCCTCCTCTCTCTCCTCTGTTCTGATTCTCCTTGACCTGTCTGCGGCATTCGACACGGTCAACCACAAACTCCTGATCTCCACACTCGCTGAGATGGGCATTTCTGGAACTGCCCTCTCTTGGTTTGTATCGTATCTCACTGATAGATCCTACCAAGTCTCCTGGAAGGGTTCCGTCTCTGCTCCCCATCCCCTGTCTACAGGAGTCCCGCAGGGATCTGTACTGGGTCCTCTGCTGTTCTCTATGTATACTAAGTCTCTTGGCTCAGTAATTCATTCACATGGCTTCTCATACCATAGCTATGCTGATGATACTCAACTCTTTCTCTCTTTCCCCCCTCTACCCCACAGGTTAAGGAGAGGATATCTGCTTGTCTGACTGACATCTCTGAGTGGATGGCTACCCATCACCTGAAGCTCAACCTTGACAAGACAGAGCTCCTCTTCATGCCGTACAAGACCTCCCCACTACATGACCTCTCCATCACCGTTGACGGGACCGTGGTGGCTGCCTCCCGCTCTGCAAGGAACCTGGGGGTGGTCCTGGACGACCGGCTGGACTTCAAAGAGCACATCAGGGCGACGGCTCAGTCCTGCAGGTTCCTCCTGTACAACATCAGGAGGATTTGACCGTACCTGACCACCTACTCCACCCAGCTTCTTGTCCAGACCATGGTCACCTCACGCCTGGACTACTGCAACTCCCTGTTCGCAAGCCTACCGGCCTGCACCATTCTGCCTCTTCAACTGATCCAGAATGCAGCTGCCCGGCTTGTGTTCAACCTCCCGAAATTTTCCCATGTAACCCCCCTGCTGAGGTCTCTCCACTGGCTGCCAGTTGCAGCCAGGATCAGGTTCAAAGTTCAGACACTGGCCTACACTGCAGCCAATAGGACAGGCCCCGCCTACCTGCAGGACTTAATCCAGAACTATGTTCCTGCTCGACCACTTCGCTCTTCTACAGCAGGGCGACTGGCACTTCCCCCCCTCCGTGTCAAAGGCTCTTGCTTGTCCCGACTGCGGAGTTTTTCCACTTTAGCTCCTCAGTGGTGGAATGAACTTCCCATTCCCCTACGTTCTACTCCAACCCTGCCTGCATTCCGTCGAGGCCTGAAGACACACCTCTTCAGACTCCACCTTGACTGATATCCTCACCTAGGAATATCAGTTCCCTGTGTTTACTAGTTCCCTGTGTTTTCCTGTCTGTTTATTATAGTTTATAATAGTATTTAGAATAGAATTGTAGTATTGCTGATTTACCCACAGCTTACTGTGAACTACATTCAACGTTCATTACTAGGGATAGCTGCTACATTATGGGAAGGATGTGCTTTGTCTTGTCTGTTCTGTAGTGATCTTGATGATGTCTCTGTATGCACTTACTGTATGTCGCTTTGGATAAAAGCGTCTGCTAAATGAATGTAATGTAATGTAATGAATGTAATGTTCTACTCCAAGCCCATCCTTATAACTCCTAATCCCTCCCTCCCCTTTGTGGTAGAGGTCGACGCTTCTGAGCTGGGGGTTGGGGCCATTCTGTCCCAACATTCTCCGCTGGACCGCAAGCTTCACCCATGCGCTTATTTCTCTCGTATCCTTACATCTGCCGAGATAAATTATGATGTCGGAGATTGAGAGCTGTTGGCGGTCAAATTGGCATTGGAAGAGTGGCGCCATTGGCTGGAGGGAGCAGAGCATCCCTTTACGGTCTGGACGGACCATAAAAATTTGGAGTATATCCAACAGGCTAAGACACGCAACTCGCGACAAGCCCGTTAGTCCCTATTTTTCACCAGGTTTAATTTCATTCTGACCTATCGTCCAGGGTCTAAGAATGTTAAACCTGATGCGTTGTCACGCATTTTCGACCAGTCCGACAAGGAGTCATGCCCAGAGTCTGTGGTTCCCAGCTCTCAAATTGTGGCCCCAGTTAGGTGGGCTATTCAGACGGCCGTGCAGAAGGCTATACGTTCTGAGCCTGGCCCAGGTGGGGACCCGCCCCATTGCCTGTTTGTACCTTCTCGGTTGCGGTGACCGGTTCTCCAGTGGGGTCACGCCTCTCAATTAGTGGCTCATCCGGGCGTTCACTGGACGAAAGATTTAATTTATATGTCCACTTTTGTCCACTTCCCATTCCCAGTCGTCCCTGGAGTCACATCGCCCTCGATTTCGTAACTGGTCTGCCACATCCCATGGGAACACCGTTATCTTGGTGGTGGTTGATCAGTTCTCGAGGGTGGCTCACTTTGTCGCCCTGCCCAAACTGCCGTCCGCAACTGAGACGGCTCAGTTAATGGTAGACCACGTCTTCAGGGTGCACGGTCTTCCCCTGGATGTGGTGTCGGATCGCGGTCCGCAATTCACAGCTAAATTCTGGCGCTCCTTTTGTACTCTGCTGAGGGCGTCTGTCAGTCTTTCGTCCGGGTTTCGTCCCAAAACCAATGGACCGAAGGAGCGCACCAATCAGAGTATGGAGAGCACTCTTCGGTGCCTGGCCGCAGCCAATCCCACGGCCTGGAGTTGGACCTTCCCTTGCGAGTTGAATCTCGTAAACTCGCGCCTCAGTTCGTGAGTCCTTTTAAAATAATTTGAAAACTCAACCCGGTTACTGTGCATCTCCAGTTGCCTTCCTCCATGTGCATCCATCCCACCTTCCACGTCTCCCGCCTGAAACCTGTGCTCGTTAGCGCCCTCGCTCCAGCTGATAAACCTCCGCCTCCTCCCCGGTTTGTGGATGGAAGTACGGTGTATACCGTTCGGCATATTTTGGCTGAGAGACGTGTAGGCAGAGGTTATCAGTTTTTAATGGACTGGGAGGGTTATAGGCCTGAGGAGCATTACTGGGTCTCCTCCAGGAACATCTTGGATCCTACTCTAATTAGAGAGTTTCGTAGAAACAAGGCTGAGGGATCGCCTGGAGCCGTCCCTTAGAAGGGGGGTCCTGTCATGATTATTTTCTGCCTTTGCTAGTCTACGTTTTGGTTTCTTTTTTGGTGTTGTCAAAACGCTCTATCTGATTTTTTCCGGCTCCGTTCCGGTGTTTGTAGCTTACCCGACAATTATTCCCTACACCTGTTTTGCGTTTCCTCCCGGCTATAAATAGCCCAGGACTTCCACATTTCCGACACTTTGATATTGTCTTTGCTATGTTGACAGACGAATGTCGGTAAGGTATAGGAATTTCGGTCGCTGCATTTCTAGTTCGTACGAATAGGAAACGCAGCAAGTCCAATTATAACATTTAGGATTAGATTGGTTTTCTCTTTGCTTTCCAATCTTTCTTTATCCTTTATTCCTTTCTCCTGTTGCCAGTTGTGTTCAGCTCTTTTGCCACAAGAGCTCTGGCTAACATCTTTTCTATTCTTTTCCCTCACTCATTTTATCGAGTTTTGTTTTGTTTCACCACCTCTTGTTACGCCTAATTATTTAGTGTGTGACGTTCTTTTGTTAGTTATTCTTGCTGTTCATCGAGATTGCCTCTGTTTTTGGAGGTTGCTTTGTTTTGCCTTGTGCTAGGGAAGTTTTTCTCCCGATCCTGTGTTTCTCAGTCCTGGTGTGGCTACCTCCGCCTTTTGTGGCGTATCTCTCTAGATACGCTTTTAGAAATCCTTATCGGTCGCGTTTGGTTCTCCGAACCTTACACTCCCCCTCACAATCTTGATGGTAGATATTGTAACCAGGAAGATTAACAGCAGAATCAGAGATACTATGCAGTTTTACAGCTAAATTGGGATACTTTCAAAGTGCAGTCACGGGTAAAAATGAAAAGTCGCAAAGCACGCACGGCAGTGTAGTATAATGGTTAAGGAACTGGCCTTGTTACCGAAAGGTTGCAGGTTCGATTCCTAGGTAGGACACTGCCGTTGTACCCTTGAGCAAGGTACCTAACCTGAATCGCTTTTGACTCAATTTGACTAAAAAACCATCATCTGAATTTTCATCTTACCCCAGCGTTTACAGCAGTAATGATTTCATGAATTTTTTCAATCAGAAGATTGAAGCTATTAGAGACCATACTAGTTTAGCTGACCGCCATTTTCGCTTCAGTTTTCGCTCCAGCACAAAATATATTTTTAACCGAAACCAACGTATTTTAAATAGAAATCATCATATTTTTACTTTCTAAAATACATTACATTGCAGGCATTTAGCAGACACTCTTATCCAGAGCGACTTACACAACTTTTTAGCATTTTTTTTTTTTTACATATTATCCATTTATACGTAAAAAACAAAAATGCTAAAAAGTTGTGTAAGTCACTCTGGATAAGAGCGTCTGCTAAATGCCTGCAATGTAATGTATTTTAGAAAGTAAAAATATGATGATTTCTATTTAAAATACGTTGGTTTCGGTTAAAAATATATTTTGTGCTGGAGCGAAAATGGCGGTCAGCTAAACTAGAAGTATTTCGTCTTGCATGGAAAGAAAGCCTCCTCCAGTACAACTAAGCTCTTGCATCAGCTAGATCTGCCTTTTTCTCTAAATTAATTGAACAGAACAAATGCAACCTAAAATTTTTGTTCAGCACTGTGGACAATTTGACTAAAAAAACCATTGTAGGGACAATAAGAACTACAAGTCCATACAGTCCACAGGAGGCTCCTCCTCCACGTTGGAAGTGACGTAGGACGTTGCACCAGTTGTGATTTCCGCACTGTAACGTGATACTACACAGTGGAATGCGCGACTGGCAATAAAGTTTATAATAGGAGCAATACAGCCAGTTCAGCCAGTTCTTCCCGCAGTTTTCTTCCGGGCCAGTTGTTCGCTAAACGTTTCTCGTCTCGGGGCCCGTGAGGCCTGGAGCACGCCCGGGGTCCGAGCCCTTGCTGTACAGGAATCATCGGCAGCCCGTGGCACCGACCCAACCAAGCGAGGCGGGCTCATCTACCCCCGGCTATCGGCCACGGAGGACCGGAGACGAGACGCAAGGAGGCAACGCGAGCACCCGGTGGTGAAGAAGAATCACCAAGTGGACCACGCAGCCACTTGTCCTGCAGAAAAGCACCGCCAGTGAGTCCCCAAAGAGGCAAGCGGTCTGCAGCAGGATGATGCTGCATAGTTCGGGAGAGATAATGCGACCGGTTCCATTATCCCGTAAGAACGATGAAAGAAAGCTGTTCCAGGGACCCAAGATGAGGCGGACATTTCCCCTATCTTCCACAACCCCTGCGAACTCGCCACAACAGAATCAGGGCGACCAGATTTCCCCTTTTCACTGTGAGTGTGCGATCCAATGGAGGAACCTATTTAACGGACTTTAATTCAAGTAAGGCTGTAACATGGGCAATGGCATATTAGTTAGCAAAAGAAACATGTTTATGACTGGATGTATGTAACTGCTAATGAAAGGTTAATGTGTGTTCTGTAAAAGTTTTGTGTTACCGTTTTACTTTGGATGGTTTTATGCCATCCACCGCGCTGCGTTAGGTTTAATGCATCCACGCACAGAGCGTATCTTGCATGCGATCTATCTTTAAACACTAACCAGCCGTAATATTAACACTGCACGCTGATCTCAACGCACACGCATTTAAGTTTACGGCTATCCCTTATGTGTGTTCTATGGTTCATGCGCCGCCATTAGCTAGCTCCAGCAAAAGCTAGTTTCAAACCTCCCTCCATCTTAGTTTATTTGTTCTCGCTGAACACGTGTCCGTGGCAACCCCCACACGTAGGAGAACATGGAAATTCCACACAAGCCCAGCGCGACACACACACACACACACACACACACACACACACACACATAGTTTGTTGTACATTATAGTAGTGAATCGTGCCTTGCTCTGTTTGGTACTTTGTGTTCAATAAACTATTACATTTATCCAAGATTTCCTGTATTAATGTTGCTCTTGTGTTGAACTGAGTCAGCCAATGCTAATCGCAGGGATTCCCCAAAATGCCTTCACCTTCTAGCTGGATCATTTATATTAATTCGGTATCAACTGAGTACATGATATTGTGATTTTGCTAAGACAATTATTAATGTGTAATTTTATTGGTAATTTAATTATTAATTCAAGTTACCCATTTTTAGTTAGTATATTCTCTTTTGAGAATAATATATACATTTTATGAGACTGATTTATTGTACAAAACCATGCCACCAGTTGTATAAGGATGGTAGTGGCGTATCGCAGTACATAAGTGACGCCCCGTGTATAAATAGAGGTATGTCCCCTACATTTTTGGTGCCCCGCGTAGCTACGGACTCTGATGATTGTGAGATCATGTTACTGATCATCTTGCTCACTGCTATCAGACTCGTACCTGGTCGCTACATTTTGGTACCCCGTGTATTAATTAAATGAATATTCCCTACACCATCATCAGAATTTTCATCTTACCCCAGCGTTTACAGCAGTAATGATTTCATGAATTTTTTCAATCAGAAGATTGAAGCTATTAGAGACCAGATCTCCAAATTGCCTCCTCTTCTAGGCATCACTCCTCCCATAATCAATGAACAGCCCATATCTTGGTCAACACAGGAAGATGTACCAACAGTGGCACTAAACTGTTTTATGCCAATTGACATGGAGGAGCTGTCTAAATTGGTTATGTCCTCAGAACCAACTACCTGTCTACTCGACCCAATCCCTACAAAATTAGTTAAAGAACTTTTCCCCATACTAGGCCAGCATATGTTAAAAATCATTAACACATCCTTAGTAGCAGGATATGTACCAGAGCCACTAAAAATGGCGGTTATTAAGCCATTACTGAAGAAACCAAACCTCAAATCTGACAAACTGGAAAACTATAGACCCATTTCAAATCTTCCATTTCTATCAAAAATATTAGAGAAAGCTGTTGCTAAGCAACTTGGTGCATACCTTAGCTCAAACCATATCCATGAAATGTTCCAGTCAGGATTTAGACCCTACCATAGCACTGAAACGGCACTTGTTAAAGTTATTAACGATTTACTATTATCAGCCGACCAAAACTCTGTGTCTGTTCTTGTACTCCTTGACCTAAGTGCAGCTTTTGATACAATAGATCATGAGATTCTACTGAACAGACTCCAGGGCTGTGTTGGACTAAATGGTCAAGCTCTTGCATGGTTCAGATCATACTTATACAATAGGAAGCAGTTTGTTGAATTAAATGAAGAAGTATCCAGTTACTCAGTAATGAAATATGGTATTCCGCAGTGCTAGGCCCAGTACTCTTTTCATTATATATGCTACCCCTTGGTGATATTATTCGGGCACATGGGGTAGATTTTCACTGCTATGCGGACGATACGCAGATATACATTTCCATGAAACCCGGTGAGGCACTACCACTTTCTAGATTAGAGGCTTGTATTGCAGATATTAAAGTGTGGATGCTTTCCAATTTCCTGCTCCTAAACTCAGAAAAGACCGAAATGCTGGTTTTAGGTCCAAAAAAACAAAGGGAGAAATTGGGTACATCTACTTTAAATTTCGATGGTTGTTTAGTTGTTCCAAACTTAGCTGTGAAAGACCTAGGTGTTACTATAGACTCAGATCTAACCTTTAGCGTGCACATAAAAAACATATCTAGAGTAGCTTTCTTTCAGTTAAGGAACATAGCTAAAATAAGGCACTTCCTATCAGAAGGGGACGCAGAGAAATTGATCCATGCGTCTAGGCTAGATTACTGTAATGCCCTGCTATCTGGCTGCCCTAAATCCTTGCTAAATAATCTCTAGCTTGTGCAGAATGCAGCCGCTCGCATTTTAACTAGAACTAAGAAATATGAGCATATTACCCCAGTACTAGCATCGCTTCATTGGCTACCAATTAAGTTTAGGATAGACTTTAAGGTTTTGCTTCTGACCTTTAAAGCTTTAAATGGACTTGCGCCAGTGTATATAATGTATGTAATCTGCTTTTACCATATAAGACGAAAAGATCACTTCGTTCCCAAGACGCAGGCTACCTAGTAGTCCCAAGAATATCTAAAAACTTGACGGGTGGTAGAGCTTTCTCCTACAGAGCGCCACTACTGTGGAAGACCCTGCCAAAATTTATAAGGGAATCAGACACAGTCTCAATATTTAAGTCTAGATTAAAAACGCACCTTTATGATCAGGCTTATAACAAGCTATAGTCTGGAGACAGGACCAGAGAAGCATTTAGCCATAGAGTAATGTGGGGTGGCATCCTTTCCTTACAGTCACCTGTCAACAGCTGTGACCCCATCTTCCTGGGCTGGCTCTTGATAGGTGGGTAGGATTGTTTTCCCTCTCATGACTGCATGGTTTCTCAAACTCTGTCTTCATAGCTATGCAGCCATAGATTACTCCTGGCCGGGGCACTTATCCAACCCTCCCATCCCTCCCCCACCCCCCACCGCCCCAGTTGGTGCTCCTGCTGCTCTATTTCACTTTCCCTAACTGTTTTCTCTCTCTCTCTTTTTTCTACATTCTGCCGGCGGGGCTTATGCCCCGCATCTCGAGAGTTGCTGTCCGGCTTCCTGTCCGTTGCCGCTTGCCCCTCCCTCCTTACCACCGCTGCCAGCTGCTCCCGCCGCCATCGGCGCCCGGTTCCCCACCATCATTGCCGCCACATCTGGACTGTCATCTAGCTGCTGCAAATTATATTATCATGGACATTGGCTGTTTTGACCATGGTCTTTAAGCCCTAGAACCTGAGCCGACCAGAGGAGGATGGGTTCCCCCCTTGAGTCTGGTTCCTCCCAAGGTTTCTTCCTAGTTACACCAGGGAGTTTTTCCTTGCCACTGTTGTCTTTAGCTTGCTCTTGTGGGGGGTTTTGGCTGGGTTTTGCTGTGAAGTGCATTGTGACAACTAGTTGTGAAATGCGCTATATAAATAAATATTGATTTGATTTGATTTGCTAAGTTTGAGTCGCCATTTGGCTGGAAAGTCTTGCAAGATCTGGCAACCCTGTGCCCCACCCTTGCCCTGCCATGTCACATGTTGTTTTTGTTGTATTTGAAGGAAAATGTCAGTGAAGCTACATTTTTACATAATCTTTATGCGACCAAAATGTTTGTGTACTTCTTGAAAAGTGTGCTCCCGAATGTACTCCACAAAACCCCGGAAGTAAGTGTGTCATCTGGGTGTTTCAAGTATACTGCAATTTGAAAATTTTTCACCTACTCAATGACCTATCACCAAGGCTACTCAATAGTGTGGAAGAGTGCTGATTTGGACACAGCCCTGCTCTCAGTGATAATTAAAATTTCAGGTTTGGAACTATGAACCCATACCTTTAGCTGATCCAGTTTTGGTAGTAAGCTTCTGAAATTTAAATGTAAAAAGCCAAGGTTTTTATGAGTGCAGAAGTCCATAAAACTTTAATTATTATTATTATTATTATTATTATTATTATTACACAGACTGAGGACCAGGATGCGCAATGACATTTCCAGATATAATCAGCAGCAGAACAATCCAAGAGAAACAGAGCACATTACAAATGGAAACACGTTGGATATAACTAGGTTTTTTAACAATGGATGGTAGCAAAATCATTTCACATATTTCCTTCATAAGGCAGGAGTATGATGCAAGAAAGGAATAATTTAGGAATTTTCAGTGTAAGACTGAAGACCACTAAAACAATTTTAATGATAAAATGTCCCGTGAGTGTATGCTGTTAAAAACCATAGTTCCACTGTCTGGTTTTAAAACGCACTTGCAAGATGCGAAAGTCCCGCAAAAGATTATATAAAAATGCAAGTAACAAGCATGGCAGTTTGGGTTTAGGGTCAGTCATTGTAAGTTCCAGGTGAGAGAAGTTTTAGCAGGGGAAAAAGTTACTGTTACTCACCACAAACACTGCTTCTATGCCGGGGAATTGACTAGCAAGCTAGTCTAAGGGGTTGGGAGAGGAATCAGCCAAGAGAGGTAGTCTGGGCAGAGGGATATAAGAGAGGGAAAATGGGAGAGGAAGAAGTGAGCACTTTGAACATAGTGGAGGTTGAAGCCAGGATCAGCAAGCAGGCAGACAGTACAGTTGAAGTCAGAAGTTTACATACACTTAGGTTGAAGTCATTAAAACTAATTTTTAACCACTCCACAGATTTCATGTTAGCAAACTATAGTGTTGGCAAGTCAGTTAGGACATCTACTTTGTGCATGACACAAGCAATTTTTCCAACAATTGTTTACAGACATTATTTCACTTTTAATTCACTATATGACAATTCCAGTGGGTCAGAAGTTTCCATACACTAAGTTGACTGTGCCTTAAAAATTTTTATATTTGGTCACATATCATTTGCATGCCATGACTTCCTGATGTCTGTGACCCAACAACATCAAAAGACTCTTGATATCTTATTTTCTGGTACTCTTACAAGCGATACTCACTAACATCTCTGCATTTGAATGGATCGCTATGGGAATTGGGGTGTGGGACTAGATTTAGCTCTAAATTACACTGGAACAGTATGGAAACACATGGTTGGCTAAATGGCTCTAAGTCATCAAGGGTCTGACATATCAAACAAGCCTTAAATCATCACTCTGCTGCCAGAAATACAGTAGATATGGATGGATAACTTGAAGGGTTTCTTCTCCTGACTTTTGTTTTCCATAAAGTTCAATAGGAAAATTTGTCAGGAGAAACAACCCTTAAAGTGATCCATCCATATTTACTGCATATCTGGCAGCAGAGTGATGGTTTGAGGCTTGTTTGATACCTCAGACCCTTGATGACTTACAGCCATTTTACCAATCATGTATTCCATACTGTTCCAGCATAATTTACAGCTAAATCTAGTCCCACCCCCCAATTCCCATAGAGATTCATTCAAATGCAGAGACGTTATAGTATCGCTTGTAAAAGTACCAGAAAATAAGATATCAAGAGTCTTTTGATGTTGTTGGGTCACAGACATCAGGAAGTCATGGCATGCAAAGGATATGTGACCAAATATAAAACATTTTAAGGCACAGTCAACCTAGTGTTTGTAAACTTCTGACCCACTGGAATTGTGATATAGTGAATTAAAAGTGAAATAATCTGTCTGTAAACAGTGGAAAAATTACTTGTGTCATGCACAAAGTAGATGTCCTAACTGACTTGCCAACACTATAGTTTGCTAACATGAAATCTGTGGAGTGGTTAAAAATGGGTTTTAATTACTTCAACCTAAGTGTATGTAAACTTACGACTTCAACTGTATATTAGTATATTAGGGAGTAAAATATTCTTTGTGAGGCAGAGGTGTATGACTCCCGAGCGCTCCCAAGAGTGGCATCTCAACCAGGAAGCAGCTGGAGCGGGTTGATAGCGCAGGTGTGGAGAGAGGCAGGCTGAGCAAGAAGGCATGGAGCCCGGTATTGTGACAGCACTAGGCAGAAGTGTTTGGTTTGCCAATAGATTGAAGGTAAGGGGGTACTGTTCCTCTTGCTGTACCATAGACCAGGACTAGATATTTGTATTTTATTTAGGCCACAGTCAATAGCCAGTGGAAGAAGATGAGGAGAGGCACAGTTTGTGTATTTGGACTGACTGTAGATGAGACAAGCAGCAGCAATCTGAATGAGCAGGAGGCTCAAAAGGGAGGGAGAGATGGGGCAAAGGCACTGGCTACTGGAAATAAAGCTGAAGAGATAACATTTTGAGGTGAAAAGGAGTGACAGGGCTTGACATTAACGCTTGTCTGGGACAAGCAAACTGTAGCTATGATGGGAAAAGTGGAATGGCGATTGCAGTTTTTCCGACCGGGCAAATAAAAAATAAATGTGATGAAAAATCTGTAGCCTAATCTGTAGCCAAATTAATTACATTTAGAAATTTAAAAAAAAATAAAAAAATAAATTAAAGTTGTAGCTAGTCTTTGTTTGCGACACACAGTCTGTTTTCCCAACTCTACCAAGGCATATGATTAATGTTAGAGAATAGGGTACTGAGGAGCAGCATTGGAGCTGCGTGCTCTGTCATCAGCGAGGGGGCCTCTATTCACAGGGAGCTAAAATAAATGCAGTATTAGGCTATTATTGTATTGTAGTTTTTGTTATTATGAACGACAAATAAATTGATTCTTTTTTTACTCTTGATTGTTGTTTCCTGTTGTAGGCTAATTTCATAGCTAGGCTATGAGTAACGTGCGAGTAACGTGATTGGCTGCGACGCATTCCACCAGTGCTGGTATTTAGCAGAGCCATAGAGCCATCTCTCTATGGCTCTGGTATTTAGTATAACCTCACTGCCATTGCGTAGACGTGTTCTATAGAGCGTTGCCTAGGAAGCATAATCAACAACAATAGCAAAGGCAACAGGGTGCTAGCAATTTGGCGAATCCGAAATAATCAAAAGTTATTGTTTCAATATTTTTTAATTACTTACTAAAGATTTTTGGTCACATTTTGTTGTATAAAAGCAATAGATCACTCAAGGATTCATCTGTTATTGGATATAATCACTGCGGAGAGTACTCCGCAACTCAACCCTCGGTCTCGTTGCTGCAACGTCACCGCAGTGATTATATTTCCAATAACGCACTCCCTCTCGTGATCTATTGCTTAAATATCAGCAGCATCGCTTTTTATAAATTTTTTTACTCCTGTGCTAAGTAGCCTATACACAGTGTGAAATCGTAGCCTACTCAAATTAGTAAACTTGATGAAATCTTGGTAAGATATTTACATCAATCA
Source organism: Synaphobranchus kaupii (assembly GCA_029718625.1). Taxonomy (NCBI): domain Eukaryota; kingdom Metazoa; phylum Chordata; class Actinopteri; order Anguilliformes; family Synaphobranchidae; genus Synaphobranchus; species Synaphobranchus kaupii. The sequence goes on along the minus strand of CM056381.1, from coordinate 44,923,768 downwards.
TGGCATCTTCATATAAAGAGGTTAGTTGTTTATGATGTAGTGTTTTCTTATGGAGTGTTATGGGCTATAGGCTTTAATGAAAGAAGAAATAGAATATTTACGTAATAATTCTAGAATGCTAAAATTAACCAATGACAAAACTGGGCCCGTTGCAACAGATCTGGCACAGCTTACAAGCGGCTCTTTTTGGCTATCTGAGTCCTAGGTGGCAACGTATGATACGTGTAATGGTCATGGTTGATTCAAGTTATCACGCATGGAGATTTGTTCTCATTTATTCTTAATTTTGGGCCCAAATAAAGCTTAAATTGAATTGTTAAACAGGAAACGTATGTATGTTCACCATTCTTAAATAGCCAGCACCATTGACTGGCCTATGAATGTGTAATATGGTCCATACCGCAGTTTTTCATTCTATTGGAGACAAAGAGTCGATTCCAACGACTTGGAAAACTATCAATTTCAGCCAGTCAGAGTCAGAGTCGGGCACCCCTAGTAACAGCTAAGATTTGTACAAGAAGTGAAGATGGGCAACTACTCACGGCTGAAGACGGCAAGACACAACTTTTCATTCACTGCCAGTGACAGTTATACGCCTCTAGTGTCATTAAAGATCTTTAGTCGTGGAAGGAATGAACCAAATGGGGAAGAAGGGGGAGTTGATAACAAAATCCTGTTTAGAGAGTAGTTTTGAGGGAATATACAGTCATCTTACAATATTTGTGGATGTATAACAAAATAAAATTGAGTTATTTATATGTAGATTCTGAGAAAGCTAAATCTGAAATCTGGCCAAATCTGAGGGGACACATGCCCCCTCAGTTTGAATGGGCAGATTGCCAAGGTGAACAGATCCTGGACGGGGGAGGTAGGTAGAAGGTAGAGCACCTCAGTTTTGGCAAGATTGAGTTTGAGATGCCAACTTATCAGTAATATTATTAAGACAAACTTTTTGTTGCATTCGGCAATGTGTTCCTGTCAGTGGATAGGAGAGAGATAGCTGTGTGTCATCAGAATGGATGCCTAGTAGGGGACATCTATGATGATGCATCAAGATTTTCAGAGACCCCTGCCAGGTATGGGTTAACCATTTGTGAGCATTGCCTGAGATACTGTACCTACTTCTGTCAGGGTTGTTAAAAGGGCTTGATAGTCAACTATACCCACTGCAGCAGAGAAATCAAGTAGGATTAACTTGTGTTCTGGAACACTAAGGGCTCTATCTTGGCGATCTTAGCGCTTTGTCTAAGCACATGGCGTTAAGTGCATTTAGGGCGTGTCCAAGTCCAGTTTTGCTATTTTAACAGCGTGTTTTTGGGCGCTAAGCATGGTGCAACGTGCTAATGGGCTGAACCTAATCTCTTCGTTCAATATAGGTGTGTCTTGCGCGTGACATGCAATAAACCAATCAAAATGTCATATCCCATTCCCTTTAAAAGCCTGCACCTTGGCGGATTGCTTATATGATGGCGAAACAGACATGTGCGTCGTGTTTACTGTGATCAAGGAATAGACTATATGGATCACTAGTAGCCTATGATAAATATTATTCGGACTAACCATTATGAGTTCCCAGTAATTCCTGACAGTGCTGTTATTTGACAAAATATATGCGGTTAAATTTTGTTAAAAGCACCTGCAACAGCTGAGAATAAGCTACCCAATGGCTTCCGTCTCACCTTAGAAAACGCCAAATTAGCCTGCTTGTTTAACAAATTTGGTTTGTTTATGCAATGAAGCAATTAACTCATGTTCAAGCTTCATCCGAAGTTCATTAGGCTACCTGCATTCTAATTTTGAATAATAACATAAATAATGTTATTTTGCCTTAATGATGACACTAAATACAATAAAGCTGTCAGGTTTGCAATCCATAGGTTCACGCATATTTTCCCTTGTTTTATAATGTCCTGCTTATGGAAATGTGACCAACCTATTTGACTAGTAGCGTAGGCTAATGCTTTTAAACTATCCATTTTCCCAGGAAGACCGTGAAAAGTGTGATTTACAGCAGGGGAAACAGACCTGCTCACGCATGAAGTTAAAGCGCACATGCAGAGAATGGCATTAAAATTAATTGTGAATTAATTGTGTAACTTGCTGCAAATTTTTTTTGTTTCTAATTAGACGCTTAGGTCTATTTAAAATAGTTTTGTTCAGTTATGGAATAACAGGTGAAATCAGCGGGGTTTTAATAAGCTGAGAGTATGGAAACCTTGTCACTGTAATTTTAAAAATATGAAGGATGAAGAATACGGTTCAAATTTGGTTAACATGGTGACATTTATCTCAGTTTTTTAACCGTATGCTATTGAAAAAACCTTATGCACAGCGAATCCGTTGTAGCCTAGGTGATTTGAAAAACAATAAATGCAATATTCACTGGACAAGGTTTTGAACTTTTTTCAAACCCCAATTTCAAAAAGGTTGGGACAATATGCAAAATGCACATAAAAGCAGAAAGCAGTGATTTGTAAATTCTCTTTTACATATATTTAACTGAAAACAGTACAAAAAAAAGATATTTAATGTTTTACCTTATCAACTTTATTGATTTTTGTAAATAAACGCTAATTCCGAATTTGATGCCTGCAAAACGTTCCAAAAATGTTGGGACGGGGCAAAAAAAAGACTGGGAAGTTCAAAAAACACCTGTTTGTAACATTCCACAAGTAAAGAGGTGATGCTATCATGACTGGGTATGAAGGGATATCAAAAGACTCTTGATATCTTATTTTCAGGTACTCTTTCAAGCGATACTATAACCTCTCTGCATTTGAATGGATCTCTATGGGAATTGGGGGGTGGGATTAGATTTAGCTGTAAATTACACAGAAACAGTATGGAACTATGGAGGATTATTCAGCCGAAAATGAAATTGGAAAATTAAAATGGAGGATTATTCAGCCCAAACTTAAAATGAAAATTAAAAACTTTTCATTTTCATTTTCAAACTGTATCTATGTAAATGAGGGGGTATGGTCCTCCTATCAATCAAAGCAAGCAGGGTGGGCCTCATACAGGTTTAGTGCAGGAGCACTTAATGAACACTACGGGGAGCATAGCATATGGATGGGTAACATTCTATGCTTGATACTATGCTCTCAGGGCACTCGTAAGTTTTAATGGATGAAATGATGAAGAATCTGAGCAGTGTTATAAAGTATTCTTGTTTTATGAAAGAAACGGAGCTAGCTAGCTAGCCAGCGCTACGCAGTGTAGGCTATAGGTCAATCCTGCGTGGTGGAAAATCCACGTTCAGAAAGTGAAAGTCCTCCCCAATCATTTGTTCCAATCACCTGGATTTACTAATTATCACAATTCTTCAGCCAAGAGGTAGGAGCTAACTAGGCTAATTAGTGAAATTCATGAGTTCATGGGTGGAAGAAACACGGCAGGACTTTTACTTTCTGACCCCTGGAATTTCCACCTCTGCAAACCTGGTAGTTGCCTACGATAGGCTACATTGTGCCAGGTTAAACGTTGGATTGGATGGTTGTGTTGGACTGCTGGAAATAAATGAAATCCTCTCTTAAAATAAATGAAAAGACCGCAAATGAGTCACTGGATCGTTTAAACTTTTAACCTGGTTCCGGTACTTTAAGCAAACATTAAGGCATTGCTTCAAAAAGTCTATCAACAGCCAGATTCTATACTATATGTTATACAAAATGAGAAATGTTAATGTTGGCTATTTGAAAGTGAGTCGGCTTCGTCATACAAAAAATCCAGGGTTAAATCTTAAATTGAGCTTGCTAGCTGTTTATTATTATTATCCTAAAATAGCTCTCATAAGTGTTTTTAATAATAAAATTAATAATAATTTTTTTAAAGTTTTTAATTTTAATTTTAATTTTGGGCTGAATAATCCTCCATATGGAACACATGGTTGGCGAAATGTCTGTAAGTCATCAAGAGCCTGTGGTATCAAACAAGCCTCGAAACATCACTCTGTTGCCAGCTATGGAGTAGATGTGGATGGATCACTGCAAGGGTTTCTTCTCCTGACTTATTTTTCTATAGAGTTCAATAGGAAAATTTGTCAGGAGAAACAACCCTTAAAGTGATCTATCCATATCTACTGCATATCTGGCAGCAGAGTGATGTTTTGAGGCTTGTTTGATACCACAGACCCAGGGGTTGCTCGTTAAATGGGCTTGCTACGGGAAAATAGTGACACTTAGAAACTCCTTATTCGGCAGAGTTGTCACGAATCATGCACTAATTAGGTAGGTGGTTTTGGTTGCAACTTGCATGTCGAAATTTCGCCTGTCAATATCTCAGCTGTTTTAGCACCAATTACCAAGCCACTTGGCAGATCAACTCATCTCATCAATGTCTCGTCATAAAACAAATATGGGAAAGATTTGTTAAGCTCTTTTTATTAGGGGTGTCACGATACCGATTCGAAATCGAAAATCGATCGAAATGAGCGTTGGATTTCGAACTTCGAAATCACAAGCTGGTTCGCGATTCTCCAAGTTTTTTTTTTTCTCTCCACCGCCGCCCCCCGCGCGCTCTTCTTAGCCTTTCATGTGATGGGTAAAATGTAAAAAAAGTAGCCTACTTGGCCATCTCTAATGTAAGCGTTTCCGACAAAACGAAACGACGCCTTCCACTGCATTTTGTTCGTCCACGCAGGCGTGCGTCCGAAGAAAAAAAACAACGATATTCCATGTTTCCCCTAGTTTTTTTTTAAAGCCGGGCGGTGAAAGTGTGCCATTTTGCGTAGAGGCGGAAACTATAATTACACCCTCATAATATCAGCGCTGCCATTGAACATTTTAATTAGGCCTAACGGGAAACCGAAGCTGTTTTGGGTTTTTCCAGATGCTATTTTGATCATTCCCGCATTCTGCGGTAAGGGAAATATTGCAGCTACATAAAAAAAAAGATTATATAAAAAATAAAAAAAAGAATAATATAAATTATTATTTTTTTCATTAAAATTATTTATTTTCCCTCTTGTCCAAGCTGGGCGGCAGGTGAGCGCCCGGCCAAGATAATGGTAGGGGAAACACTGATATTTCAAAGAAGACACAGCTGCTAGTTAACGTTAGCTTACCGGTAGCCTGCATTACTTTTCGACACACCATGGCCACTGCCGGAGTCGGAGATGGAGAAACAGAACTGGAAAATCCTCCTGCTTCCCTCAAGTCACCGGTGTGGCAACAGTTTGCCTTCCCCGTGAGTTATATAAACAACGAACGCGTCATTGACAAAATAACGACAGTTTGTCGGCTATGCTACACGCGAGTACCATACGCCACCTCAGGCAACACGTCAAATATGGCAGGACACATTCGCAGGCATCACAAAGAAATAGATTTGACTGGGAAAAAAACATTGACACAGGCAACTCAAATGACAACCCAAATGACAGTCAGGGCATGAAAAAAAACGTGTAAATATTTAATAGCGTGGTACATGTTCAACTGTTTATTATTTCAGATATTAGTTTGTTAAAACTCTCAACTGTTCAAAGAATGTCAACACGCTCATCTTTTTAAAGAAGAATTTGAAAATGTAAATGACCGTTGTCAGGGCATAAAACCAATGTGTAAATTGTTAATAGCGTGGTAAATGTTCAACTGTTTATTCTAGAGTCTAGTTTTGATAAAGCTCTTTACTGTTTAGGTGTGTTTAAATATTCTCATATTTTTGTTATTATTTATAATTGTTATTATTCAAGTAAAAGTTACTTATTGAGAAACAAGTATTTTTCTTTACAAATCAAGACTCGATAGTCTAACAATGGCATAGCCATTAGTTAGACTATAGTGCTGGAAAGGAAATTGTGATGAAAAAAAATCGAAAATCGAATCGAATCGTGACCTTAAAATCGAAAGTCAAATCGAATCGCGGATTTGGAGAATCGTGACACCCCTAGTTTTTATACAATTAAATACATTTAAAAAATTAGCGTTTAGATTAACACTTTTTTTTCCAATTTTTTTTTCCTAGCTCAAATTCTACAACTCTAATTGCTAAAGTTGACATAGCGATATGTCGGGGGTGATATGGTCTAATGCTTTTGATGGGTGATATTTCTGTTTATTGTACAGTTTTAAATAAACCTTTATAATTCTACGATACCGGAAATTGTCCATTGACTTAAAGGGATAGTTCGGAATTTTGGACATAATGTTTCAATTACGACTTACCCATGATGTAGTTGATTGATGGAAATCATTTTCAGCTAATTCCATGCTGTCCTTCTTTTGGACATACACACGTTGCTAATGCTAGCGAAACTCTATGGTAACCGGTAGCATCCACTACCAAATGCATTAAACACTCCACAGTGCACCCAAAGCAAATAAAATATGACAACAGTCTATCGGGGTTATTTTGAGTGTTTATACCATCATTTTTGAAGTCAAACTACACTGAAAAAGGGGAAATGGCAGTCTGTTCAATTTACAAAGGTGCATTTAGTTTATTCTACATAATCAATTTGTGTTTCTTCTCAGAACGTAATTCGGTCTAGTAGAGTTTATTTAATCTTGAGGAATGTCAGTTCTACTAGTTTCAATCACGTTGAGAAATAATTCATTAGTTGTTTTGCCACCACCAGAAATGGAATTAATTCAAACTGCGAGCCAGCCAGTACTGTTGGCGGGAGGAAGAGGGCTCTCCACAGAATCCTTGTTTTGGTGAAGGTAAGCAAAATTGATTTAATTTTCCAATGTTCGTTAAAATCAGAGAGAGTAGAAGCCATTATTTTTACGAGGCTAATTTTGATTCACAAGTAGTAAATCAGTAAGTCGTTGTTTTGATACCCGTTTGACTTTGCTTTTATCTAAGCAATTTGAGCTAACGTTAGCTAGCATTGTCTAACCATTAGACAATTTTAGCTAACGTTAGCTCAACTTGCTTAATATGAAAGCAAAGTCAAACGCGTATCTAACGTTAGCTAATGTTAATGAGAGATGCAAGTCCTCTATGATAAGGTGCTTACATTAACAGTGATGTGACACTGATATTGCTAAACTGGGTGGTATTATAGTGTGCTTGGCTCACATAAACGTTAGCTAGCTTGCCCAGACTGGGACAAAAAAAAATGCTAGTGTGCCTGTGGGCATGTGCTGTGAGTTGTGTTTGGAGACCACATATTCTCTTATGAGTACTTGATAGCGTGCATGCACATGTTCTCAAAAAACTTAAAATTCATAGGCTAGGCGTCAATTCAACTGAGGCACGCTCTCTGCCTCTGCTATTCTTGCAACTACTATATTAGCTAGCCCCATTCTACCTTTCTCCAAAACATTACCAAACTAGCTATATGAATGATGTTGTAACGTTCCGTTCCCTTCCTGTCCTTTTTCCATGTTTTCCCCTTTTCCTTCCGTGTCATGTTGGATTCCCTTGTCCGTGTTTTCCCCTCTGCTGCAGGCTGGGCGTTTCCCCTCTGTTTCGCTCTCTTGATTTCCCACTTTAGTTTCCGCCTATCGCCTTCCCCGCTCGTTGCATACATTCCTCACCTGTGTTATTAGCAATCACTCCCGGTTACATTCCTCACGTGTGCTTTATTGGTTCCAATTTCACTGCCCCATTTAACCCCCGTCTGGTTGCTAGTCGGCGCCAGTTCGTTAACTTACCTTGTTCATTGTATGGTCTCCACTTTTCTGGTCCCGTGATTCTGTGCGTTTGGTTGTGGGTTTTATCCTTACAGCTTTCGTTTTACCTGTCTTCCAGTTCGGTATTTATCCAGCCCGAACGTTTTACTGCTTTGCATGCCTCTAACCTGTCTCCCTCTAATCACCAGCTGTTCCAGCTTCTACCAGTCTGTAGCTATTGTAATCCCTGTGTGTGTTACGGTACCTCCAACTCCAGTTCGAGTTGCGTCCGCAGTTGGCTGCACAGCTTCATAATCCTGCAGTGGTTCCTGTCCGGCCGTGGCTACCTCCATTGCTGCGGTTACGGTTCCAGGTTCCTCAGCAAACCCAGCTACTCCAACCGGACCTACCTGAGCTCCGCCTCACAGCTCTTCCCTGCCGGGGTCTGCCGGCTACCTGCCATTACGTTCAGTCCAGTACTCGTAAATACCTCCCGGTCCAGCTCCGGTCCAGTTCCAATTCTAACTCACCTTCTGTTTTCTGTCCTGTTCCTGAGTGGGCCTCCCGGTCCAGTTCCAGTCCAGTCCCGGTGTGAAGTTCACCGCCTGTAAAAGTCCAGTTCCGGCTTGGAACAAGTTGCCGTTCCAATTATTCAGTTCCTGAGTGGACCTCCCGGTCCAGTTCCAGTCCAGTCCCGGTGTGAAGTTCACCGCTTGTAAAAGTCCAGTTCCGGCTTGGAACAAGTTGCCGTTCCAGTATCCAGTTCCTGAGTGGACCTCCCGGTCCAGTTCCAGTCCAGTCCCGGTGTGAAGTTCACCGCTTGTAAAAGTCCAGTTCCGGCTTGGAACAAGTTGCCGTTCCAGTATCCAGTTCCTGAGTGGACCTCCCGGTCCAGTTCCAGTCCAGTCTCGGTGTTAAGTTCACCGCTTGTAAAAGTCTAGTTCCGGCTTGGAACAGATTTGCCGTTCCAGAGACGCTGTCCCTGAGTGGACCTCCCGGTCCAGTACAGTCCAGTTCCGGCTTGGAACTCGCTCCTGAGTTTAAGTCCAGCTCCGGCTTGGAGCAGTCCGTATCGGACGCCTGTGTTCCTGTGTGATACTGTGTTTTCCCTTCTGTACAGCTTTGGGACTACCCCAACGCTTAATAAATATTCGTTCTGTTGAATCTGTCTTCTGGTCGTTGCACTTGGGTTCGTCCCGTATCTGGATCGTAACAGAACGAACTGGCCAACAGCATGGACCCAGCCGACCTGGAGCCGATTCGCCACGCCATCTCCTGCCAAACTGCGGTCAGCGACCAACAGGGCTGCCGTTTGGATGGCGTATTGGAGGTGCTGAGAGGCATCACGGAGCAGGTGGCTCAGCTTTCGCTTCACCAGCCTCTTCCTCGGATTCCTGTGGGCCCTATTCCTCCAGTTCCTGAACCACCTCCCGAGGCTCCGGTTCTCACTCCTAGCCGGGAACCCAGGGTGCAACACCCCGAATTATACCGTGGGGGGTTAGGGAGGTGTCGTGAGTTTCTCATGAAATGTGACATCGTTTTCCGCATGCAGCCCACTTCCTTCGCCTCCGACCCTTGTAAGATCGCGTTCATCATGAGCAGCCTGGGAGGAAGTGCCCTGGAGTGGGCCACATCTATATGGGACAGTCAAGCTCCGTTGTGCAATAATTTTGCGGCCTTTACCTCTGAGATGCGGCGCGTTTTCGACCACCCAGCCTGTGGGCGAGACGCTACCCAGCGCCTGCTCCAAGTCCGCCAAGGCAGCCGCAGTGTTGCCGAAATGGCCATTCAATTCCGCACCCTCGCTGCGGAGTCCGGATGGAACGACACCTCCCTCCAGGGGGCTTTTCGCCAGGCCCTCAGTGAGGAACTCAAGGACCAGCTTGCTACCCGTGAGGAGTCCAGCTCCCTCAACAGTCTCATTAGCTTAGCCATTGCCATCGATAATCGTCTCCGTATCCGGGCTCGTGAGCGAGGGAGGAACCCCGGTCGTCACTCACTCCCCGACTCTCCCAATGTGCGTCAACACTCTACCGTCACGGGACCTAGAGTTACGTCTGGTGTCTCCGAGGAGGAGCCTATGCAACTGGGCAGAGTTTCGGTCGATGCTGAGGAGCGCCAACGTCGCCTTCGCACTAGGTCCTGTTTTTATTGTGGCAAACCAGGCCATCAGATCGCCTCATGTCCCATTTCGCCCAAAAGATTTGGGTCGCCAGTGAAGCTGGGCGTACTGACGAGCCCCATCATTCCTAACCATGCAGCTCAGAACCGCCTTGTTTTCAAGGCCACTCTCCTTTGGAGGGACAATTCAGCCTCCTCATCGGCCCTCATCGACTCCGGGGCGGACGCCAACTTCATAGACATCACCTTTGCCAGGAGGGCCGGCATCCCTACGGAGATTCTCCCTTCTCCTATCTCTGCTCTCGCTCTGGACGGTAGAAGCCTGGGGTTAGTGACCCACTCCACCGTTCCTATTCAGTTGGTGTTATCTGGCAACCACCGGGAGACGATTCAACTCCTTCTCATTCACTCCAAGCAGTCATCCATTGTCTTAGGTCAGACCTGGCTACGCCTCCACAACCCACATATCGACTGGCAAGCCGGTCGCATCCTAGCATGGAGTGTCCATTGTTTAGCTAGCTGTCTCCGCTCTGCTCTACCCCCCCCGGGGTCCAAGGGTGACTGTGTCGACCAACCTGAACCCGACTTATCTAACGTCCCCAAGCAGTATCATGACCTGTTTCGTGTTTTCTCCAAGTCACATGCTCTGTCTCTACCTCCTCACAGGCCCTACGACTGCTGTATCGACCTGTTGGCGGGAGCCAAACTGCCATCTGGCCGCCTCTACAGCTTGTCGGGTCCGGAGAAACTGGCTATGGAGAACTACATTCACGAGTCCCTCGCTTCGGGTATTATCCGTCCCTCCTCATCCCCGGTTGGTGCAGGGTTCTTCTTCGTAGGGAAGAAGGACGGCTCTCTGCGGCCCTGCATCGACTACCGAGGTCTCAATGAGGTCACCATCCGCAATAAATACCCTCTTCCTCTAATTAACACCGCGTTTGAACCCCTCAATCAGGCAGTCACATTTACCAAGCTCGACCTCCGTAACGCATACCATTTGGTGCGTATACGGGAGGGGGATGAGTGGAAGACTGCATTCAACACCCCGTTGGGCCACTACGAGTACCTGGTGGTTCCTTTCGGCCTTACTAACGCCCCTGCAGTCTTACAGGGCATGGTCAACGATGTGCTGCGGGACCTGTTGGGGAAGAGTGTTTTTGTGTATATAGATGACATTCTCATTTTTTCAAAATCCCCTCAGGAGCACATTCTCCACGTCCGGGAGGTTCTCCAGCGGCTGCTGGAGAATCAACTCTTCGTGAAGGCCGAGAAGTGCTCATTTCACGTCTCATCTGTCCCATTCCTCGGCTTCATCATCGAGGAGGGCAGTATCCGGGCGGACCCTGCTAAGGTTAAGGCGGTGACAGAATGGCCCCAACCATCCTCACGTAAGCACCTTCAGCAGTTCCTTGGCTTCGCAAATTTTTATCGTCGTTTCATCCGCAATTATAGTATCATTGCTGCTCCCCTTACCAAGCTCACCTCCACTGCCTTTCCTTTTTGCTGGAATTCCGAGGCCCAGCGGGCTTTTGAACAGCTCAAGGTCCGGTTTTCCTCAGCTCCCATTCTTTGTCACCCCGACACAACCCGTCAATTTACCATTGAGGTGGATGCCTCCGACACCGGCGTAGGGGCCATTCTGTCTCAGTGAGCCGCCTTGGACAACAAACTCCATCCCTGCGCGTTCTTCTCCCGGAGACTCCTCCGCGGAGTGGAATTATGATGTCGGGGATCGGGAACTGCTGGCCATTAAACTGGCACTTGAGGAGTGGCGCCACTGGCTGGAGGGGGCAGGTAATCCCTTTATTGTTCTTACTGACCATCAGAATTTAATTTATCTCAGGTCAGCCAAGAGGCTTAATGCCCGACAGGCTAGATGGTCCCTATTTTTTGCCCGCTTCAATTTTTCTGTTTCTTTCCGCCCCGGTTCCCGCAATACCAAGGCAGATGCCTTGTCCCGTATTTTTTCCCTCCCCTCCAGTCCTGCTGATCCGGAGCCCATCCTACCGGCATCCTGTGTGGTGGCTGCGGTCTTCTGGGAGATCGAGGAGATCGTGAGGGCCGCTCAGACTTCCCAACCGGATCCCCGCAGTAACCCTAACTCCTCTTTATTTGTGCCCAATTCCGTCCGCTCCCAGGTCCTGGAATGGGTTCACGCCTCCTGTCTGGCTTGTCACCCAGGTGTTGCCAGAACGATCGCCCTTGTCAGGAGGAGTTTTTGGTGGCCCACCCTCAAGGGGGATACCCGTGCCTTCATCCTGGCCTGCTCTGTTTGCGCCAGGAGCAAGGCATCCCACCAGCCTCCCTCCGGTCTTCTCCATCCCCTCCCCGTCCCGGGCCGTCCTTGGAGTCGCATCGGCGTTGACTTCGTCACCGGTCTGCCGTTGTCAGAGGGTAATACTGCCATTCTGACAATTGTGGACCGGTTCTCCAAGGCGGTCCACTTTATCCCTCTTCCCAAGCTCCCGTCCGCCCTCGAAACTGCTGAGCTCCTGGTGTTGCACGTGGTCAGGCTGCACGGGATCCCCTCCGACATTGTTTCTGACCGTGGGCCCCAATTCTCCTCCCAGGTATGGAAGGCGTTCTGTGTAGCCCTGGGTGCTTCTGCTAGTTTGTCGTCTGGTTTCCATCCCCAGTCTAACGGCCAGGCAGAGAGGGCCAACCAGGACCTGGGGGCCGCCCTGCGGTGCGTCACTGCCCGTAATCCCGCTTCCTGGAGCCGTTTTCTCCCGTGGGTGGAATACGCTCATAACTCCCTTAAGTGCACTTCCACAGGGTTGTCCCCCTTCGAATGCTCTTTGGGTTATCAACCTCCTCTCTTGTCGGCCCAGGAGGTTGAGGTAGCAGTCCCCTCTGTAAAGTCTCACCTCCTCAGATGCAAGCGCATGTGGAGACTTACGCGCACCGCACTCCTTCGCTCTAATTCCCGTTCCCAGCGTCTGGCGGACCTTCACAGGACCGCAGCCCCGCAGTATAGGGCCGGTCAGCAGGTCTGGCTCTCTACAGCCAATATTCCCCTTCCCTCTTCCTCTAAAAAGCTCCAGCCCCGTTTTATAGGTCCCTTTTCTGTTGTTTGTTTAATCAACCCTGTTTCTGTCAAACTCTCCCTCCCTGCCTCCCTCAAAGTTCACCCTGTGTTTCATGTCAGTCAAGTTAAGCCTGTCGCCTCCAGCCCCCTCAGTGCTCCAGTTATCTCTCCTCCTCCTTCCCGGATCATCGACGACGCCCCGGCCTACACGGTGGACCGGATAATTGACATCCGCCGTAAAGGCCGGGGCTTCCAGTACCTCGTCGACTGGGAGGGTTATGGTCCGGAGGAGCGGTCCTGGCTCCATAAGAGCCTCATTCTGGACCACTCGCTCATCCAGGATTTCCACAAACTGTTCCCGGACAAGATCAGGCCTCCAGGTACGCCAGGTGGCGTCCATTGAGGGGGGGGGTACTGTAACGTTCCGTTCCCTTCCTGTCCTTTTTCCATGTTTTCCCCTTTTCCTTCCGTGTCATGTTGGATTCCCTTGTCCGTGTTTTCCCCTCTGCTGCAGGCTGGGCGTTTCCCCTCTGTTTCGCTCTCTTGATTTCCCACTTTAGTTTCCGCCTATCGCCTTCCCCGCTCGTTGCATACATTCCTCACCTGTGTTATTAGCAATCACTCCCGGTTACATTCCTCACGTGTGCTTTATTGGTTCCAATTTCACTGCCCCATTTAAACCCCCGTCTGGTTGCTAGTTCGTTAACTTACCTTGTTCGTTGTATGGTCTCCACTTTTCTGGTCCCGTGATTCTGTGCGTTTGGTTGTGGGTTTTATCCTTACAGCTTTCGTTTTACCTGTCTTCCAGTTCGGTATTTATCCAGCCTGAACGTTTTACTGCTTTGCATGCCTCTAACCTGTCTCCCTCTAATCACCAGCTGTTCCAGCTTCTACCAGTCTGTAGCTATTGTAATCACTGTGTGTGTTACGGTACCTCCAACTCCAGCTCGAGTTGCGTCCGCAGTTGGCTGCACAGCTTCGTAATCCTGCAGCGGTTCCTGTCCGGCTGTGGCTACCTCCATTGCTGCGGTTACGGTTCCAGGTTCCTCAGCAAACCCAGCTACTCCAACCGGACCTACCTGAGCTCCGCCTCACAGCTCTTCCCTGCCGGGGTCTGCCGGCTACCTGCCATTACGTTCAGTCCAGTACTCGTAAATACCTCCCGGTCCAGCTCCGGTCCAGTTCCAATTCTAACTCACCTTCTGTTTTCTGTCCTGTTCCTGAGTGGGCCTCCCGGTCCAGTTCCAGTCCAGTCCCGGTGTGAAGTTCACCGCCTGTAAAAGTCCAGTTCCGGCTTGGAACAAGTTGCCGTTCCAATTATTCAGTTCCTGAGTGGACCTCCCGGTCCAGTTCCAGTCCAGTCCCGGTGTGAAGTTCACCGCTTGTAAAAGTCCAGTTCCGGCTTGGAACAAGTTGCTGTTCCAGTATCCAGTTCCTGAGTGGACCTCCCGGTCCAGTTCCAGTCCAGTCCCGGTGTGAAGTTCACCGCTTGTAAAAGTCCAGTTCCGGCTTGGAACAAGTTGCCGTTCCAGTATCCAGTTCCTGAGTGGACCTCCCGGTCCAGTTCCAGTCCAGTCTCGGTGTTAAGTTCACCGCTTGTAAAAGTCTAGTTCCGGCTTGGAACAGATTTGCCGTTCCAGAGACGCTGTCCCTGAGTGGACCTCCCGGTCCAGTACAGTCCAGTTCCGGCTTGGAACTCGCTCCTGAGTTTAAGTCCAGCTCCGGCTTGGAGCAGTCCGTATCGGACGCCTGTGTTCCTGTGTGATACTGTGTTTTCCCTTCTGTACAGCTTTGGGACTACCCCAACGCTTAATAAATATTCGTTCTGTTGAATCTGTCTCCTGGTCGTTGCACTTGGGTTCGTCCCGTATCTGGATCGTAACAGATGTAATTTAAATGATTTCACCTTTTATGACATTACTTGGAGTCTCACAAAATATGCTGTTTACACATCTTTTCACAGACCTTAATTTGCCCTGTTTGATTTGTTGAGTGGCACTCTCCAAGTCTTTATAGTGGTGGTGATGATGGCCCAGAAAATCTTGAGGCATTATGTGGTAAGTACTATATATAATGTTGAGGGCAGACATTTAAGTTTTGTCCTTATTCCTGTGCAAACACTAAATTTGTATGATTTATTCATTTTGATCTGGATGTGTGTTCTACAGGCCGCGGACCAAGCCCTCATCCAGGCTGCCACCAAGGAGACCATGGTGGGGATCTTTATCATCAAAGGAAACAATGTCAGTGACGAACTGGAAGACATCAGGATTGTCTTCATGGGCCTGACTGTGCTACTGGACCTGGACAATGTGGCTTTTGCAGCTGCCATGTTGATTGGATTAATGTACGCTTTAAATTTGATCTACCCTCCGCAAATTAATTTCACCCTTGAGGTTCATCAGAAGGTTTTCATTAAAAGCTGCACAACACCACCACCTATTTTTGTTTATTTTATTTCTGACAGTGTAAGCAATAACCGACCCCCAACTCCAAATGTTCACTTGGATTTTTAAATCTTTCTGTGATTTTCTTAAATTCTTAGATATGGGATGCACTGAAACGGAAAAGGATAATGTGGACATTTGTATCTATAGCATCATCTAGCATGTTTACTATGTTCTCTCTTGATAACAATGTGGCTTTTTCCAGGAAAGTTTTTTTTTTGGATTAAATATATTTTTCTATTTTATTTTCTATTTCTTTCATAATCAATGCAGTGAAATGGTGAAACTATTGGAAACAAGACAAAATGTATTTGAAATGGACTACTTTCATACTTAATCAGCAACATTCACTATTATTGTTGATTTGCAAAAATTACTATATTAAAAGGTTTGTACAAAATCAGATATGCCCATGTGGAACTCCATTTATTGTATACATGTTCTTGCTGTGGTGGATTTGTTAAGGGGAACAGTCTCCTGTTTGTCAGAATGTTGTAACTTGTACTTTTTATGAGCAATTACAATTTATATTTTGGTAACAGAAATGGCTTCTGCTTTGTCTGTTTATGGATGATTTATTGCCATCTACACATTTGCATTCAAACACTTAGAGGAAACAGTCCATGTTCTATTTACAAGATTAGATCATGTGGAACCGATGTCCACAATATATTTACGTAATACCAACTATAAAAATCATGTTGGAGACATGGTAATGAATCAAGTAGAATGGACAAATTATGTTGAAGTTATATGACTCAATGGTGTGAGATTTACTTGAACATATTAAGCTGACTGAACAGGAAAACATTGTGTTGAATTTACATGAAGAAATCATGTTGGTTTAACAAATATGAATTGAGTAAATTGAAATGGATCAATTATGTTGAGAGAACGTGATTTAATTATGTGGAACCGATGTCCACAATTTTTTCATGTAAATTCAACATGCATTTTTTTTCAGTGAAGAGCGATACTTTACGTTACCGACGAATGTAGTGCCGGCACTGGTCGACTACAACAACATAGAAGAGCAACAAGTTGCCACGTTCGCTCCACCGCCATTTTGACTTCAAAAATGATGGTATAAACACGCAAATTAACCCAATAGACTGTCGTCGTATTTTATTTGCTTTGGGTGCACTGTGGAGTGTTTAAGTGCGTTTGGTAGTGGATGCTACCGGTTACCATATAGTTGCACTAGCATTAGCAACGTGTGTATGTCCAAAAGGACAGCATGGAATTAGCTGAAAATGGTTTCCATCAATCAACTACATCATGGGTAAGTCGTAATTGAGACATTATGTCCAAAATTCCAAACTATCCCTTTAACATTGGGGCATAAATTTGCTAGCAACCGAAGGCTAATTGAAAGTTTGAACTATCGTTACCACAGTCTCGTGCACTGTGAGATTTCTCACTCCTCGCTCTCTCTGAAGCTTCCACAGTTCACAGAAACCAACCCATAGATATGAACCAGCCCTAGGCTACTAACGTTAACTGTTACCTATTTTTAAACTAAAAGTCAAAAGCGAGTTTTGAATTTTTCCGTTTAACATTTTTCTGAATCACAAGATGTGTGGGCAAATCAACTCAAGAGAGCAAGTTGGATAACTTTATTTTGCCAGGTCAGTGATCACAGCAGTTCCACATAACTCAACGAACAGCAACAACAGGCTAGCTACCGTTACCGAGTGACAAAGCTAGAAATAATACAGCTACTATCTAACTTCGCTAGTGAGATTAAAGCAAATTTATGTTAACTTAGCTACCAACGTTACTCCTTTCAGACATGTCCACAATATTTTCTGTAGCGTTAATGAAGCTAAAAGCGCCACACCATGTGAGCTATCAACTAACATTAGCTAGGTAGCATTACAAGGCCCACATGGAACCTAACAGTGCCAAGCAATGTGACGTTAGGACAACTAATGTTAACATTACGTTAGTCCATCTTTAAAATAGACAGATATTTCACTGAATAGTTTTGGCAGAATGTAACGTTAGACTAAATAAAATCCGACCAACACAACACAGTTGAAGAGTGATAGTTTAAGATGGCATTTTTAGCCAGTATAACGTTAACGTTAGCTCAGTTAATAGCCTAACTTACTTAACGTATAACGTTATGGAGTTATTTTTGGTACAATGCAACAAAACTAATTATCTTAGCCAAGTTAAATAACGTTAGCTAGCTAACGTTATTTTTATGTAACCTTTATTTAACCAGGCAAGTCATTAAGAACACATTCTTATTTACAATGGCGGCCTGGAAAAAGGCAAGCCCCTTGAGGGAAGGGGGTAGGGACTAATAATAAACGTTAAAAATTAAAAGTTAAAAAATAGCAGCATAACATCCACACATTTCCAACACACCCACTACTTACATACAATCACAAACAAGCATGACATAAATGACATGCAGTCTAGCACACAAGCATCAGGCAGGTAGCTAGCATCAGGCAATACAACAACAGAACAAGAATAGGATACACAAGCAATAAGACAAACAGGCAGGTAAAACAGCAGTAAAACAACAAGGGTTAGGGAATATTAGTGGGTCGGGAAACAGCTACATGTATCAGTGAGAATGTCCATAATAGAGTCCTTGAAAACTGACTTGGGGATAAAATTGTCCAGTGTTTTTTGCAGATTGTTCCAGTCTCTGGCTGCAGCAGACCGGAATGACGACAGACCGAGTACGGTATTTGTTTTGGGAACTTTCAAAAGAATATGGTGAGCAGAGCGGGTGTTGGAGGCAGCAGATGTAGTTTGCAACAAGTGACACAAGTAGGGTGGGGGGGGGGGGGGGGGGGGCAGACCAAGGAGGGTTTTGTAGATGAGCATGAACCAGTGAATATTACGACGAGTGTATAAGAATGGCCAGTTGACAGAGGAGTGCTGTGGTGTGTTTTGAAAGGGGCATTTGTAGAAAACTGGATAGCAGAGTGATAGAAAACATCAAGCTTTTGGAGTGTGCCCTTACATGCCGACCTATATATGACATCACCATAGTCAAACATGGGAAGGATGGTCATTTGAACAAGAGTTAGTTTAGCAGAGGGAGTGAAGGTGGAGCGCATTCTGTACAAGAAGTCAATTTTGGATTTGACCTTAGACTGTAACCTGCTGATATGGCGTGAGAAGGACAGAGTGCTGTCTAGCCAGATACCCAAGTATTTGTACTCTGTGACCTGGTCTAAGATAGCCCTGTCAAGGGTGGTAATATCTTGGGCTGGAAGGGGCACAGAACCCTTCTTACCAAGCTACATGACCTTGGTCTTGGTGGTGTTTAGCAGGAGATTTAGGGTGGGGAAGGCCTGTTGGACCTTAAGGAAGCTATCCTGAAGTGATGTAAGTACTGCATCTGGGGAGGGACCAACGGCATAAAGGACTGTGTCGTAAGCATAAAGATAGATAGATGAGTCTACAACAGAACAAGTAATATCATTGATATATATAGAAAAAAGTGTGGAACCTAAGATCGAGCCCTGGGGCACACCCTTAGTGACAGGGAGGGGCTGAGAGAGAAGTTCTGATTTAACACGTTGCACCCTATCAGTAAGGTAGTTAGAGAACCATGCCAGTGAGTGACCAGAGACCCCAATGCTGCCCAGCCTGCCAGCAAGGATAGAGTGATCGACAGTGTCAAAGGCCTTAGCTAAATCAATAAAGATTGCTGCACAATATTGTTGAGAATCTAAAGCGTAAGTGATGTCTTTGAGGACTTTGAGGGTTGCAGTGACACAGCCATGACCAGATCGGAAACCAGATTGAACACCAGACAGAATATTATAAACATCAAGGCAATTAGTAAGTTGCTTATTTACAAGTTTCTCCAACACTTTTGATAAACAAGGCAGTATAGAGATGGGCCTATGACAGTCAGTCATAGCATAACATGTAGACCCAATTAGCCTGATATGTCAAAGTGGAGTTGAAAGGGTAGAAATGAAAACAATAGATGAAAGTATACATTTAATAGCCTAATGCAATCACAGCATGCAATTATACATCGACTCATATAGCTTTAGAATACTTATAAAAAGGATTTGAAATGGAAACAGACAAAGATTTAGATCCACCTTTCAAAAGCTACCTACCAATATTATCACGTTAGCTATCAATATTGGTATGAGGCATAAGAGGAATAGAGAAATAGCCGACACAAAACCGCAGTAGGGAAATACAATGCCTTTTTGTACAGGTCATTACCATGGGTGGCAGCACATACTCTAGGAGTATCAGTTTGGTTCAAACCTTCTCTCAAAGAGCCTATCTGCCCAGTGATGAGTACATGTTGTTTGAAATACAGTAGACTAACATAGCTACAGAACTGTATAGCAGTCAGATATAAAAAACGGAGTACTGGGAATCCCTGATAGTGTAGAGAGCTGAAGTTTGGCTTGGTGGTGCTCATTTGAATTTCCTGTCTTTTGCGGCTTTTGACCAAGCCAAACTTAACTCCTTTGCGTAGAAGGTCACCAGCGGGACCTTTTTGCTCAACTGCGACTTTCGTTGCTACTGCAGCCAAACTATTAGTGGAAATCACAAACTCTGTGTTTTAACTTTATTGGTAGACGGTTTGTGATGATTTCTGCTGAATATGGAGTTTCAAAGTGTCATTATTTCCCCATAGCAAGTCCATTTAACATGCAACCCCCATCTAGTCTATACCGACCCATGCGTGACATAGTGGACAATAGCGTCTGTGTTTCAGTTCATAAATATATTTATTCATCATATAAAATTAGAATAACGTCATAGCAACAAGATAAACCCAACAATAGCCTGATCGTATGCCAGAAAAACCGTGAAAAGCCCTGCTCACTCAAATGCAAAATAAACTGTGAAAGTACAGTCTCATTCTACCATGTATTCTACTAGCAATATATGCTACTAAATATGAAATAAATATACAATCCTACCATTGGTTTTACACATCGAGATGTTCCTTTCAAAATTCAGTGGTCATTTATTGTCTGGTACAATCGGTTTGAGAAATATACAACACTATTACACTATCTGAAAACATCGACTCGTAATACCCCCATGCCCTGTAAGCCTGTCTCATTCATGACAGTTAATTCTGGTTTAATTGTTGGCTTTTTTATCCAATAGAGTACATTATAACCTTAGCAACGGTATATGCCATGTCTTTTTGGGTGCTTCGAACTATTTACTACAGCCCAGCGTAACGTAA
The DNA here is from genome assembly GCA_029718625.1 of Synaphobranchus kaupii. Lineage (NCBI taxonomy): Eukaryota > Metazoa > Chordata > Actinopteri > Anguilliformes > Synaphobranchidae > Synaphobranchus > Synaphobranchus kaupii. The sequence continues at coordinate 44,903,410 of CM056381.1, read as the reverse complement.
AGTATTTTTGTGTCTAAAATACCGTTGGTCTAGAGGTCACGGGACCTGCAAATGCAATGGTTGCAGAGTGGTGAAGCTGCAGACCCTGATCCCTCAAATTTTATTTAAATCTGGTCAATTGTGTTTATTTCTGTACAAAACGACAGTCCACTGACAGTTGAAATGTCAGAGAAGAAAAACTCTCCTGCCGCTTCTCCCGCAGGAAAACGTTTGAAATCGTCGACGAACACTAAAACTTAGTCAGAGGCCGCCATTACCGACGCCATTTCCTTGGCTCTCGCTAAACAGCAAGATCGACTGGAGGCGGTGGTAACGCAAGCCGTTGCAGCAGCTTTTGGCGATATCAAAACGGCTGTAAACTCATTACAACTTAAAATGGACACACACATGTCTACAGTGAAGGTACTTATGGTCAAAATGGATTTAGTTCAGTCTGAGATGAGGGGGGTAAAACGAGACGTAACCAATGGTACTTCAGAGCTCGACAAGTTCCGACTGAAAATGTCAGAACTCGAGGATCGGGAGAGAAGGAACAATGTACGGCTAGTGGGGTTAGTGAAGAATCATGAAGGGGGTGACGCCGTAAGATTCTTGCAGGGAATGCTACCAAAATGGATTCCCTCGCTGGGAACTAAACCCGTTGAAATCGAAAGAGCCCACAGAATCTATGGTCCCAATCCCAACACTGAAAAGACCATGATTTTTAAAGTTTTAAGGTACCAAGACCGCCAAGCAATCTTGCAAGGAGCTCGTAAAGCAAAGGAAAATGGCCATATCCTCGACGCCGGGAAAACACTGAGATTCTTTGCGGATTATATGCGGATTAAAGGAGGAAAGCATATGTCGGAGTTCAAAAAGAGTTTCAAGCAATGGGCATTCAGTCCTTTTAAATTTATCCTGCCACATTATGGCTAAATTATAAGGGTGAACAACTCTCTTTCTCGTCGGTCGAGGAGGCAAATGCATTCAAGGTGGAACTCTCTCCGATATCAGCTCGACGAGAGCTCACATATCCACCGCAGGCGCAGCACCCTGAATGCGAAGATGGAATGGAGGTCTGGGAGAATGGCGCAGAGACTAACAGTAAGAAACTCTGATCGGCCCTTGTTCAATTATTGACCTGGGTGGTCAGTCGTTACAGTGACCTTTTATTGAAGGTCTGGGAGACTAGCTAGTCATAGCTGGTCAATAACATTGTGGAAGCATAGAGAGCTTGAAGATAAGGACTTAAACGGTAGGCTAACGAACTTTTAAAACCCATAGGCTATCCAATATGCTAATTAAGTAACCTATTATACTTTGTATTTGAATGTTGATAACCTGATCTTAAAATCTGATGGCTCAGATTAATGCATATGCAGTGTTAATTGTCAGAACGGGCTGTTTTGTTTTTTTTTGTTGTTTTTTACTACTAAGAAACATTAAGCATAAACATGGTGGCGACATTAATATTAAAAATCATCAGCTATGTTACAGCTGTACGTTTTCATAAGGCATAGACTGGTATAAACAAAGAATGTTGACATATCATTAATTTTTATTTTATCTTTTGTAAGACAGGTTTATTGGGACATTATGTGTCCAGTTCTGCTCAAGACCATACATTCTGCTGTTAAAAAAAGCTCTTTCCATAATCATGTGAACACTGCACTAATCTCCCTTCTGCACAAACAAGGTAAAGACCACACAGATTGTGCAAATTTTTGCCCCATTTCATTGATCAATTCAGAGATTAAGTTAAATGCCAAAGTTTTGGCTATACGCCTCGAAGGGTACATGGGAAAACTTGTACATTTCGACCAGTCTGGCTTTATGAAAGGACGCTTAGCAGCAGATAATATTCGCAGTCTAGTATATATTATACATGAAACTCAAGAACTTGACACTCCTTGTGCGGTCCTCTCGTTAGATGCACACAAAGCTTTTGACTCTGTCCAATGGGAATATTTGTGGATTGTGCTAGAGAAATTTGGTTTAGGAAAAAATTACATTGACATGATTCGGGTAATGTATGCTAATCCATCTGCTATGGTCTGTACTAACGGTCTCCATTCTAGTCCCTTCCCCATCCTCCGTGGAACTCGACAGGGCTGCCCCATGTCACCAAGTCTCTTCATCCTTTCCCTTGAACCGCTAGCATCACATCTAAAACAAAATTCTGTCATTTCGCCTATACATATTAAATCATTACCCCACACTATATCTTTATATGCAGATGATGTTCTTTTGTTTATGTCTGATATCCAAAAATCTCTCTCTAATCTTATGGTTACCTTTGACTTATTTAAATTGCTTTCAGGTTTTAAAATTAACTGGGGGAAATCAGCGTTGATGCTACTTAATGACAAGGCAAAAACTGTCTCCATTCCAACCACCATACCTACCAAAACAGAGATAACTTATCTGGGGATAGATATACAGCCCTCTTTATACAAGATCATAAACAACAACTACTAAAAATTATTTAAAGAGATTGAACGTGACTTAAATAAATGGAGTAGGTGGCCGGGATTGCTCCAAACAAGAATCTGTACTGTGAAAATGAATGTGCTACCACGTTTGAATTTCTTGAGCATGATGATTCCACTACCGTCACCTATAGGCTATTGGGCAAAGGTTGATAAACTCATCAAGAAATATATCTGGAATGGGAAGCACCCTAGAATCAAATACAGTACATTACAGAAATCGAAAAGGGATGGGGGACTTTCCCTACCCAATTTTCGGGTTTATTACCAGTCCTTCCAGCTCCGTCCACTTGAAACCTGGTTGAATTACCTGTAGCTTGGAGGGCAATTGAGGAAGTTCTAGTGCATCCAATCAGACTACAGGATATAGTGTTCTCTGGCATCTCTCACAAAAAATGCATGCTTAACTTTGGGCCTGTTATAGCAAACACAGTTGCTAACTTTAGACTTGTTGAAAAACATATGAAAGGGCTTCCAATGTGGCACCGCCACACACCTCTATGGCACAATAAAGACATTAGGTCAGGTAACAAGCCTTTTGAGTTCAAACCATGGTCATCGAAGGGTATTTACACACTTGGTGACATATAGGGCACAGAGGGTCTCCTCAGTTTCCAGGAACTTTGCGTAGCTTTTAACATACCAAGAGCATCATTTTTTCTATACCTTAGGCTACACAGTGCTCTACGAGCTTATGGAGTTCCATGGGGAACTGAATTGAGTTCCCATTCTCTCATTGATGGGTTCCCCACTAAGGGCTTTGTCTCATGTATGTATTCTAAATTGCTAGTTACAACTTACAAAGATTCACTCAATGAGAAAGCATGGGGAAAAGATTTAATGGTAAATGAGGAGGATCCAATCAAATGGGAGAGTGTATGGAAGAATATATTTGGTTAATCTAAAAACCCCAATCATCAATTGATTCACTACAAAATTTGCCATAGAACATACTGGACACCACTTTTAAGATATCACACAAAACAAGCTCGTAGCCATAACTGTGAATTATGTCATCTTGGAGTCCTGGGTTCTTTAAAACACATGTTATGGGACTGTGCTGAGGTTTATTCATTCTGGGAGAAAGTAACCCGTGTGCTCACAGACTTAGTTGGGAAAGGTATTCCTCTAGATCCAATACCTCTATTTCTTATTGATGACTCTAAGATGGAGCTTAATGAAACACAAAGGAAGGTATGGCTTGCTGGTCTGACAGCGGCAAAGAAACGTATTGTTCAGCGAGGGATTCCTCCTCATAAGCTGTATGTTAAAAAATGGTTAAATTACTTTCAAGAGATAGTTATGATGGAGCTATCCACTGCTCAAATCAACAAAGCCAGGTCTAATACCTTAGACATGTGGGAGAATGCAGACTTACCTATCAGACATTTACTAGAAAATTTAGACAGACATTCACCTTGAATTTAAATAATGAGTGTGCTCAATGTACTTATTTTTATTTATTTATATATATATTTTTTTTTTTTAAACCTATTTTTACATATTGGAATATGACTGTAAATTCAACGTATTTGTTGTCTGTACACTTGTTTACTCAATTCTGTAAATCATTCTGACTGGTTACAATGAGCTGAGGTAAGGGATGGAGTGGGGGCCACCAGGAGGCATGGGGGGGGGGGGGGGGGGGTATTTTGAATTGTACTGACTGTAATGACAATATTGTGAATTGATTATAAAATAAAAACATTTTGTTCTAAAAAAAAAATGCCGTTGGTCTCGCTGGCTACATATGTACCTTCATGTTTCCACTCGAGCACTGTTTCCAATATGTTTGATAGCCCTATTGATATTTTCACATTTTGAGTGCATTTCACATGCTGTAGTGCAATCATTAAATTAATTTTTGATGTAGGCTACCGATGTTCATTGAAGATAGAACATTTGGCAGCATTTTGCAAATGGTGGTATACTATTTTATGTTCATGTTATCGTACATAATATAGGCTATGGCGTATATACTTGTCTCTTAGGGCATGACAAATGCTCATTCCAATTTACTGTGCGCTGATATGTGGTAGATTAAGGTAAAAATTTCCTTGGAGTCATTATGAATAGGAACATTAAAAAAATAAAAAAACTACAGAAAAATGCAATCCCAGGACAAAAGTATACATACTGTAGAGTACATGGAAAAGTGATGTTTTATTGAGGTACAAGAGTGAATGATTAGGCAACATATTTAGGTGTATGTAACACTGTGATATCAGTGTTTTTTTATCTTAAGCCATCAGAAGGAGCAAATGTATATGCTTTATAATGGACAAAACTAATTTTATTCATTTTATGACATGTTTTGCATAGGGGTTTTGGACCCATAGATATCTACCCCCCTATACTGATGAAAATATAGTAATTCCCACTTGAAAATTATGCAAAAGTGAGTTTTATGAGCCAAAACTTTTGATTTGTAGTTAAATATATCTTAATTATTTTTATTTAGAGCAGTGCACAATTTAGCCATTTGGATAGATTTGGAGTCACTAACAGGGTACACTGCTATATTTTGCATCATAGACCTTTAGTAGTTCTGCATATGATCCTCAGATTTAGCAAAACTTGTGGACATGGAGTTTATGATCCAGGAAATGTATATATATTACCGACTTCACTTATGTAGCTCTCAGTATTTTGTTGCAAACTAAAGTTTCTTTGCATTTGTGGCACTTTATTTTGACTTAAATTAGGAAAATAAACAAATCTAAGTTGGTATTGTAAATGGTACCCCTGTCTTGTTTCATTTAAGCCATTTACCAAGTTTATGTGATGCTCACACCTGGAGTTATAAAGCCTTAAACAGAGCACCCCCTAAATAGGTGAAATTTGCGCCAAGGGGTTAACACTTAAAACATAGTTTTTTGTTAGTAATAAAGGTAAAGCATTGAGCAAAATCTTGCCGCCGGCGCCATGGCCACTAGGCATCTGCGCAAAGGGGTTAATTAAAATTATGCCAATATCCTTCTCTACAAGTCTACAGTAAGTATTAAGAGATGCATTTCTGTTTTTAGTTGGCATAAAAGTTGATTTCCCTTTAAACGGAAAACCCTCTCTGTGAGGTTCAGGGGCAGCTGGTGAGGTCAAAAATAGGGGAGGCTGCATTTGTTACGAGTGTAGTAGGTGGTTGGCAGGGGCTGTAAATGAGGGGGGTCCAGGAGGCATGGCTCCCTGTAGAAAATTTTTATAAAGATAACCCTTAAATGGTGATACAGAATCACTATTAAATACAAAAAGGTGATTTTGTCAGTTCCAACCAATCAGCTGTCAAATGGCTCACTATTCATTCCTCACTCATCATTTGAATACCAACTTCAGTGTTGTTCCAGATGTATTGATAACAAAAATCTTGCCATTTAATGAGTGTAATGGTGCAGCTCTCCGAACATCCCTGTCTGTAGAATTCCCTCTCCTGATATGGGTAACTGTGTCTCAGGATCCTACACAATCTCCTGAAATGAATGTTGTTCTCTGCAAACCGCCTGCTGCTATTGATCGGAAAGTTATAGGGATATTAGCAGAGGTCTAAAATCCAGGTTCAGAAAGTAAAAGTCCTTCCCAGTATTATTGATCGGAAAGGTATAGGGATATTTGCAGAGGTCTAAAATCCAGGTTCAGAAAGTAAAAGTCCTTCCCAGTATTTTCTTCCGATCACCTGGATTTGCTAATTATCAAAATTCTTCAAACAGGAGCTAGAACTAATTGGTGAAATCAGCTGGTTCAGTTAAAGGGTGGAAGAAACCCATGACTTTTACTTTCTGACCCCTGGACTTTAGCCCTCTGGATATTAGCAATAGTGAATAAAACATGACAAACTTAATCTTGCACATAACTTAAAATAGGGGTCCTAGTTAGGAGCAACTACAGCAAAAACACAATAGCTAACGCACACGTATTTGCTATTGCACAAATGTAATTAAATTCTATCAAGCTTCTCCAGCTAGCTAGCGAGCACATAGCAAACGTATCAGATAAGCCATCTAGCTAACGTTAGGTAAGTTAGCAAACAATTCCTCAAGCTGATATAACTATTTAACCAACTAAAATGATCAATCATTAATTTATTTCAAATTAAATCAAGGCAAAAATACCAATGGCCCGGTGATTGCTTTCCATTTTCTCCTACCTTCTCTCTACTCTCTCTTTGCACGTTACCTGGCTTTAGCTGTAGGATGGTGAGGGGACACGTTTGCATAAACGTTATAAAATAAAAGTTGTTCGCATAAAATGATTTAGTGCCTGTTAGTTAACTAGCTAGTCAGCTAATTATCAGATGAAATAGATGTTTTGCTTGGTTATCTTCTAACATTACTGCAAGAATATACATTTGTTCTTCCACCGGAATGCGTGGCTTTAAGTGACTAGCGAGTTCACCAGTCGGAAAAAAGAACGGACGGTTAAACGGTTTGTTTATTAAAACATAAGGGTAGCACAAATGGTGGGCGGAATCAGAACTTTTCGCGAATCAGGGTGCAATATGCAAATTTGATATTATTTCTGTAGGCTACTCGCCCTGTCACAGGATGGGGGTGTGGCTGAGGCTAGCCTCACAGACAAGAATTTTCAATGGGCTCTGCTCATACCATCTCATTCAGCATGAGCCACTGAGTGACTGCAGTGTGAAATGCTTCTGAGTGAGGCTGAACGTCACCCTAGGCAAAATAGCCTCACGAGCGTAATGTGCATGTGCACAGACCTGTAGAAGCAGAAATTAGACTCAGATGCGCTCTCGCTATAGCCTAAATATATACAGAATTCTTATTAAAAAATAATATTTTTTTGCAGACGATTTTTTTTGTTTTATTTTTAATCCCTTTAGGGGATTGTCATAGAGGCTCAGCCTCCGTTAGCCTCAATGACAATCCGCCTATGGTGAGGTTGCATGTCAGGTTCACGAACAGTAGGTACATCATTCATGGTGACAGATTTATTAAAAGATTATCTCAGTCTGAGATTATGGAAAAACTTTTGAAAATCAATAAAAGTATCAAAGTCATTGCTGTTGGTGGTGGGACTAAAAAAAAAGTCCCTCATTAAAGGGTAATTCCACCCAAAAATTATGTTTGGTTTATAGAAAGGTAGCTCTCCTCCTGATTAAAATGAGCTTTCAGCCAACTTTCTACTGTGGTGACAGAGCAGAGATATAGCCCCAAATTACTGCGCATGTACCAGCTACTTGCCTTAGAATGAACTACAACAACTAAGCAGCTTACAGTTCAGACAACAGGTTGCCACACCCACTGAACGACATTACAGAAGCGGAGGCCAAGGGGCTGGGCTTTTTTCTGCTAGTGTAGTGCCTGTAGCGTTTCTTATAGACTAGAGAGGCTACGTAACTCGCTGGCAAGTTAGCCACTAATGTTACTGTTATACTGAGAAAATACCACCATCATTAGCTCAGTCTCCAGAAAAACGGTGTCATGGTTTTTGACCCTTTTTCCCCTTGTGGTCGGTTTCCTTGGTAGCCACGCGAGGGCGCTGCCCTTTTAGTGGATGTTTGCTCCGCCCCATCTTGATTGCGGAGCTTCTCTCAGCATCACACCTGTGCGTGGTTACCTTGGAGCTATTTAAGCCCATGTTTTCCTCTGTTCTGGGCTTTGATATAAATTTGTATTGTCTGGCATTATTTGCTCTGTTTTGTGTGTGGTATTATTTTGCCCTTTGATTGCTTAGCCAGTATGATTAGGTCTAGGTTTTTTTTAGGAGACCCTTTTGCTCCAGTGGGTTATATTGGAGTAATGCGGGACTTGCCTTTGTGGATATATTAGGACTCTTCCCCCCTGGCTCTTTTCTGTCTCCGCTTCCTGGTCTTTCCTTTCTTCCGTTACCTAGACCTTTTGCCTTTTCTGTCTCTTCCTCCTCTCTCTGCTTTCTTCCGTGTAAGCGAGAGGAGTCTTTGTTTGTTTGTGGGTGTATTTGTAAAGTAATTTCTTACTAAGAGACCGGGCGTTTTTATCGTACTGACAAGCAGGGCTTTATTTATTCTGAGAGGCAGGACGTGTATTTTCTATTAAACCCGCGTTAGTCTTTTAGCCGGTAAATGTCTGGTGCAGCTGTCCTGTTCATCCTTCGGTACCTGTCTCCGGACATGGAGCTTTGGCGATTTTGTTCGGAACTGTAGTTCTGTTTCGTCCTTCGGTACATGTCTTCCTATAGGGAGACCGGGCAATGTTGTGGAAATGTTTGCGTGTGACTGCGAGTCTCGGAAAGTAGCCTTGGAACGTTAGCTCTCTGTTCCTTTCGCCTCCTCGTTACATTCCTCTTTACTGAGAGGCTAGAGCGTGTATTTTCTACTAAGCTTGTGTTAGTCATTTTGCTAGTAAAGGTACGGGACGGCAGTTTAGCGGCGACTCGTCTGTAAAATGTTTCTCTCTCCTGAGAGATCGGGCGTTTACCCCCCTTTATGTTTTCTGTGTGTGACTACGAGCTTATGGAAGTAGCCATGGAACGTTGGATCTCTGTTCCTGTCGCCTCGTTACATTCCTCTTTACCAAGAGGCAGGGCGTTTATTTTCTACTAATCTCGCGTTAGTCATTTAGCCGGTAAATGTCCGGTACAGCTGTCCTGTTCGTCCTATTCGGTACCTGTCTCCGTACATGGAGCTTTGGCGATTTTGTTCGGAGCTGTAGTTCTGTTTCATCCTTCGGAACATGTCTTCTATAGGGAGACCGGGCGATGTTGTGGACATGTTTGTGTGTGACTGCGAGTCTGAGAGTAGCCTTGGAACGTTAGATCTCTGTTCCTTTCGCCTCCTCGTATACTATCTCGTATTATTTTGCAGGGTTTGTTAGCTGTGTGTTTTATTTGTGCCATTATGCTACTTGCCTGTTCTTATGCGTCTCGTTACCGTTTATTATTTCTGGCTCTTTCTTTAGTCACTTAGCTTGTAGAAGTAAGGGAGCCCGGTGCTTTGTTCCATTAGCCTTGTTTGGTTTTCTTTCTGAGGAACCTGACGTTTGCGCTTCTACTCATTGGCGTGTGACAGTGAGCCGGTTAGTAGCTTCGGTACGTTTGGTGTGTGTTATTTGTGCCATTATGCTACTCGCCTGTTCTTATGCGTCTCGTTATCAAGGCAGGGCGTTTATTATTTCTGGCTCTTTCTTTAGTCACTTTGCTCGTAGAAGTATGGGAGCCCAGTGCTTTGTTCCATTAGCCTTGTTTGGTTTTCTTACTGAGAAACCTGGCGTTTGCGCTTCTACTCATTGGCGTGTGACAGTGAGCCGGTTAGTAGCTTTGGTACGTGTGTTCCCGGTCTTGTCTCCTTCCCTTAATTATGGGATTTCCCGTCCTAGTGGCCTTGTGCTTAATGAATCCCCTTGCTGCGTTTGGCCCCTCCTACCTCACACGTCACGCCACCATTACAAACGGGGGAAATATGGCCCTTCATTTATCTACGTTTGGTATCGTGAAAATGTTAGCCAGCCTGGCCAGAAGTCTGTAACACTTAGCTAGGCTATGCACCCCGGTTCCACGTCGGAAAATCAACCCCAACCTCCCGTTTTTCAGTATGAAATGCTTTTGTATTGACCAACATGCAAATTTGTAAACCTACTCATAGAAGGTTTTTTTCCGTTATTTTTCCGGTTTTCCACATTTTGGAATAGTAAAGACATGAAAACTATGAGATAACACAAATTAAATTATGCAAAGACCAAAAAAGTGTTAAACAAATAAAAAAAAGTCATATATTTTAGATTCTTCAAAGTAGCCACCCTTTGTCTTGATAACGTCCTTGCACATTCTTACCATTCTTTCAAACAACTTCTGTGGTAAACAGGTGATGCCATCATGACTCTATATAAAAGGATATCAAAAGACTCCTGATATCTTATTTCCAGGTACTCTTAGAAGCGATACTATAACCTCTGCATTTGAATGGATCTCTATGGGAATTGGGGGGTGGGACTAGATTTAGCTTTAAATTACACTGGAACAGTGTGGAATACATGGTTGGCTAAATGGCTCTAAGTCATCAAGGGTCTGACGTATCAAACAAGCCTTAAAACATCACTCTGCTGCCAGATATGCAGTAGATATGGATGGATCACTTGAAGGGTTGTTTCTCCTGACAAATTTTCCTATTGAACTCTATGGAAAAATAAGTCAGGAGAAGAAACCCTTCAAGTTATCCATCCATATCTACTGTATTTCTGGCAGCAGAGTGATGGTTTAAGGCTTGTTTGATACGTCAGACCCTTGATGACTTACAGCCATTTAGCCAACCATGTGTTCCACACTGTTCCAGTGTAATTTAAAGCTAAATCTAGTCCCACCCCCCAATTCCCATAGAGATCCATTCAAATGCAGAGGTTATAGTATCGCTTCTAAGAGTACCTGGAAATAAGATATCAGGAGTCTTTCGATATCCTTTTATATAGAGTCATGACGGCATCACCTGTTTACCTGTGGAATACCTGTTTACCACAGAAGTTGTTTGAGAGAATGGCAAGAATGTGCAAGGCCGTTATCAAGGCAAAGGTTGGCTACTTTGAAGAATCTAAAATATATTACTTTTTTAAAATTTGTTTAACACTTTCTTGGTCTTTGCATGATTTAATTTGTGTTATCTCATAGTTCTGATGTCTTTACTATTCCAAAATGTGGAAAACAGTAAAAATAACGGAAGAAACCCTTCTATGAGTAGGTGTGTCCAAACTTTTGACTGGTACTGTATAATTTAATAATTTCCGTAACACCCGCGTTACCGCTAGGGGGCGTTTGGCAGCAAGAGGTTAACTGTGTCCATTCTCAATTAACAGCAGCGATTGCGTTGCTACTGGTTAAACATTTAGTAACGTGTATTTCAATTATATAGAAGCACCCTATTAGCCTGGGATCCTTGAATGTTTATTTTTTCTGTAACATTAGTGTTATTATTTTTTATTGTTTGTTGCATCAAAATTCATTAGCCCAGCCCCCCTGCTGGGGTCCTGTTGTGGGCCGTGGAAGCTTTTGTGGTTGGTCGTGTGGGCCGCGAGTTGTAAAAGGTTGGGAACCTCTGCCCTTGGCTATACAGTTAGGCTAGCTAATGTTAGACTGCAAACCAAGCTGTCAAAATGAGCTAAGTACGGGCTGACAGAAAGCGCAATATAAACCATTTTATAGTGATTACAATATAAAATGTATCCCATCGAGTGTAAACTCACCCGTGATCAAAATAATTGAGTAAACACTCCGCAAAAGTTGAAAGTAATCCGACATTAGGGTTCATTCCAATCGTTTATTTTATCTGTCTTCTTCTCCTCGGTCCTCACCGCCTTTATGGACATTCCAAACTGCTAATGCTGCAGTTCAGATACCTCGGAAACTCGTAATTATGACCTTCCGACCAGGAAAAATACACTGGAATGGCCTGTTAACTCAGAATGACAAGTCAGAAACTCGGGTATCATTTCACACAACTCCGAATTGCCGAGTCGGAGGAAAGCGACATCATTCAAAATGACTGAATCTGTGTTTTAATGGGAAATGCTTAACAAGAGCTTGAAACACAATTTAATTTAGTGGTAGTTTCAATGTATATGCATGCCAACATCCTTCACTTGACAAGATGCATAGAAAATATAGACAAGCTTCGGGGTTATAAACAGTTTGCATGAGTAAAATATGGAAATAGGTTTTTAAAATAGGCTATTGTATAGAAGTATATGTAGGCTATTGAACACTGGCTTGCCTTATGTGTTTTTTCTCTTTCTCTATGTGACAAAGTAGCTCTAAAGCTTTTGACGCTCAGAAAGTAGCGACGGCTTCTTGTTGACAGCTATGGTTCTGACGAAGTGACCACTGGAACGCTCCGAGATCGTAGCGCCGAGCTTCCATGTCGGAGCGACGAGCTGCCAAGTTCATAACGAACGCAGCATAAATGCTCGTCAGAGGAGCGAGGAACGAGGAGGCTACCGGAGGATGCTTCAGCGAGGAAACACGAATACAACCTTTGCGGAAGCCTGTTCTCTGACGTGTTTAAATTATCCACTTCAAAAGATCTGCCACATAGCGAGTACACCCCTACAAAATGCAATTTTACCGTTCCTTTCCATTTATTATAATGCATTTTTATCCATAATCACACTCATTCTTTATGATTAACAAAAGCCACGTTTAGGCTATTTATGAAAAAAGAGGCTTAAAGCATTATAGTTTAGCGCGTCAGAAAAATATGATGCTGACGTCAGACTGAACGAGGACGTTCCATTCATGTTGCCTCGATTCTATAATGGGGAGCCTGGTTCAGAGGACCAGACGCGACGGAGAGGGAATCTGAAAGTTATTCCTGTGAAGGAATTAACCACAAACACGGAAATACGGTAGGAATGAAAGAAGGAAATTAAGTACCTTTCACTCTCACTAAGAGTGACAAAAGAGAGTTAACAGTAAAGGTGGAGAAATTATAGCAACCCAGAAAATAATGGGCGAAAAAACTTGTAGGCTTGAGTATAGGTATAAAAAGTAAATATTACCTCTCACTCTCGATACTGGAGAGTACAAAAATAGAGACATAAAAGAATAGAAAATAAGGCGGCCCGGAAAACTGGCCAAAATAGACTCCGAGTGTAGTCAAAGAAAGAAAAGGAAAACCTCTGAGCCTCAATATGACAGAGTAGTACAAACAGAGAGGTAGAAAGGAAATGGAAAAGCAAGAATAAAAGGAAACTCTAACGCAACAAAGGCCAGTCCCGCGTTACTCCAAAGCAAGGCGATGGTCACCATTTTATGCCTAAATCCTATATCGTTTACCGGCTCCATGTAAACATGAAGAAAACACAGAAGCACCGGAAAACGGAAAACGGAAGCTCAGAGCTTTTATAACCAGCAGGTAACCAAGAACAGGTGAGAAGAATAAGTGCCGGGATAGAACGAAAGCCTGGAACGGACGACGGAAAAATAAGGCAAGAGCGCCCTTGTGCCGCTCCTAGGGAGAACGACCGCAGAAATAACAAGAGGCTGCCAAAACCATGACAGGACCCCCCCCCCCCCCCCCCCTCAAAGGGACGACCCCAGATGATCCCTCAGCCTTATCTATGCGGAAGTAACTAATGAGTGCTGCGTCCAAGATGTTCTTGGATGGAATCCAGCAACGCTCCTCAGGACCTCCCAGTCCACTAAAAACTGGGCACCTCTGCCCACACGCCTCTCTGCCAAAATACGGCAAACGGTATAGACCGGACCTCCCTCCACAAAGCGGGGAGGGGGGTGGCAGCTTGTCCACCGGGACGAGAGCGCTCACAAACACCGGCTTCAACCGGGAGACGTGGAAGGTAGGATGGATACGCATAGAGCGTGGTAGCTGAAAACGCACAGATGAAAACCGGGTTAATCTTGCGGATTATCTTAACGGGACCCACAAATCGCAGCCCAAGTTTGCGGGACTCCACACGCAGGGGCAGGTCCTGCATGGACAGCCACACTCGTTGCCCAACCCAGTAAGAGGGGGCCGGACGATGTTGCTTGTCGGCCACAACTTTTTGCTTGGCCGTGGCGCGCAGGAGGGATGCGCACAAACACGCCTCCAGACAGATTGACACCTCCGAACGAAGGACCCCGCAGATGGAACCTCCACATCTCTCTCCAACTCGGGAAATAACCGGGGTTGATACCCCAGCTGAGCCTCAAAAGGAGAGAGACTTGTGGAGGCGTTACGCAACGTGTTATGGGCATACTCCGCCCAGGCGAGGTGGCGACTCCCGGATGTGGGGTTGGAGGCGGCCAAACACCGAAGTGTGCTCTCCAAGGTCTGGTTAGTACGCTCCATCTGTCCATTAGTCTCCGGATGGAGACCGGAAAACAAACTGACAGATGAACCTAGCAGGGCACAGAAGGAGTGCCAGAACCTAGCGGCGAACTGGGGGCTGCGATCTGACACCACGTCCAGGGGGAGACCGTGCACCCTAAACACGTGATCAACCATCAGCTGCGCTGTCTCTGGTGCTGAAGGCAGTTTGGGTAGCGCAATAAAGTGAGCCGCCTTGGAGAATCTGTCTATGACCACTAAAATTACCATGTTGCCCTGAGACACAGGCAACCCGGTGATGAAGTCGAGAGCAACGTGACTCCAAGGACGGCTGGGGATGTGCAGGGGGTGCAGAAGGCCTGAGGGTGGAAGTCGTGAACCCTTGCTACGGGCTCAGACCGGCGACAAATTCCCGCACATCGCTTTCCATATCCGGCCACGAAAAGCGTTGGGACAAGAATTCCCTCGTCCGATGGACGCCAGGATGGGCTGCTAACTGAGAAGCATGACCCCACTGGAGAACCCAAGATCTCAACCGGGACGGAACAAACAGGCAGAGGGACGGGCCCCCATCTGGGCCCGGGTCTGAGCGTAAAGCCTTCTGCATGGCAGCTTCGATATCCCACATCACCAGGGCCACAATTTGGGCTCAGGATGTGATTCAGTGTGATCGTAAATGTGTGACAGTGCATCTGGCTTAACATTCTTCGCCCCGGGTCAGTAGGTCAGAAGAAATCTAAACCGGGCGAAAAATAATAGCCACCGAGCTTGACGAGAGTTACGCGTCTTGGCCTGTTGGACGTATTCAAAATTTTTATGGTCGGTCCAGACAGTGAAAGGGTGCTCGGCTCCCACCAACCAATGGCGCCACTCTTCTAACGCCAATTTGACCGCTAACAGCTCCCGGTCCCCTACGTGGTAATTTCTCTCAGTGGGTGTCAAGGCACAAAATAAATACATGCATGGGTGAAATTTGCTGTTCTGCGGAGAATACTGGGACAGAATAGCTCCTACTCCTAGTTCTGAAGCATCCACCTCTACCACAAAGGGGAGGGAGGGATTGGGGGTTATCAGGATAGTTTCGGAGCTAAACCTCTTTTTAAGCTCTGTGAATGGCGCCTCAGCCCTAGAGTTCCATTGGAACCATGCAGATGAGGTTTTCCTAGTAAGGGCTGTGATAGGGGCAGCTACCGTGCTAAAATTGCAGATAAACTGGCAGTAAAAATTAGCGAAGCCCAGGAAGCGCTGTACCTCCTTTACTGAAGCTGGAGTGGGCCAATTTTTAACTGCTGAAACCTTCTCTGGATCCATCAGGACTTCTCCGTCCACCTCAATAAAACCCAAGAAAGAGACGTAGTTAGTATGGAATGAGCACTTCTCGGCTTTAACGAATAGCCGCACCTTAAGATGCACTTCTAAAACCTGCCTAATATGAGAAGAGAGATTGGGAGAGAAAATTTAAATATTGTCCAGGTAAATGAAGACGAACCTCTCCAGCATCTCTCTGAGACCGTCGTTCACTAGCGCCTGAAAGACAGAGGGGGCGCTAATGAGACCGAACGGCATCACCCGGTATTCGTAGTGTCCATGGTGTGTGTTAAACACAGTCTTCCACTTACGCCCTTACGCATGTGCACCAGATTGTAAGCATTGCAAAGGTTGAGCTTAGTGAATACTGATGCCCCCTGCAGACGCTCAAATGCGGATTTCGTGAGTGGAAGAGGATACCTGTTCTTAACGGTAATGTCATTAAGACCCCGATAATCTATACAGGGTCTCAACCCTCCATCTTTTTTCTTAACAAAGAAAAATCCAGCACCGGCCAGTGAGGTGGAAGGTCTGATGAAACCATTAGCCAAGGACTCCTCAATATATTCTTTGATGGCTGCACTCTCCGGAATCGACAAAGAATACAGGGAACCCCTGGGAGGGACAGTATCCGGATACAACTCAATAGCGCAGTCACACGACCTATGAGGGGGTAAGGTATTGGCGCGTTGCTTACTAAAAACCTCAGCGAGGTCAGCGTACTCCCCCGGTCAGGTCGTATAGCCCTGGTAACCAGAGCACTGAACGTAGCAGGTGGCTCGAGCACGGCCAGGGCGTCCTTAATGGGATTGGACAACGCATTAAGAAATAGAGACTTAAGCGGACCGTCAGGCCATCCTGTCTCCCCTGCCAGTGCTCGAAAAGTGATGGAAAATGCTGCCACCGTGTCGGTACCCTGGTGAAGACGAGTAAGTCTCATGGCGGCTTCCTGACCGGAGACGTCATGATCGAAAACTAACTGCATCTCCTACATCAATTTAATCGGGTCACGTACAACAGGAGCGTTGGCCCGAATTAGGGGGTCCACCCAAGCGAGGGCATGGTCATTTAACAGGGACAAAATAAAGGCTACCCGGGACTCTTGTGTGGTAAACCGGGAAGTCTGTGCCTGAAAAAATATCAAGCCCTACGACCGATCCTTTCACCACAGCCATAGACTGTAAAATGCATAAAATGCACCGTTTATACACGCTAAGAAAATCATGTTCACGTATAGAAACAATAATATTTGTAAAAAACGTTGTAGTAAAAGCATTTTCCCTTGCTTACTATTTTTTTTAAAACATTGTACAAATAAGCATTCGCCATTTTCCCTTGCATACTGTACTATATACAGTACCTGATGCCCTTTCAGTTTAGAAGACACCTAATATGGATTATTCCCAATTAAAGAAATGGGAAAAAGGATTTAGTCTCACACCATGGTCTCTGGTTTGGTCATTCTGCTGTTGTCCAGTATAACCACTGCCTCCCATTGCAACCTAGAGCAGTCAGATGTACCTGGTCTAACAACGCAAAAGTTAGCCACTTGCTACATGAGTCAATGGACTACGTTCACACAAATTCCCATAGAAATCCATTGTTTTTCAATGTTAAACCGATCCAAGTTGGCCCCCTAGTGGTTGGCGTATCCATCCCAATTACTTTATCCATGTTTGTCTGAAACGATAAACTACAGCTTCAAGAAAACCCCATCAATTTTGACACAGGATTGTTTAAAACGGTAGCCGCTTGCGAAAACCTCAGCCTCTCCGGGTTGCACTGTGGGGCAATAAAATAGGACGATACTATTAATAGCCCAAAGCACTTAGGACCCTCATCTCACCAAAGCCACAGAATGCATAAAATACAAGCTAAGAAAACCATGTACAGATATAGAAACAATAATATTTTTTTAAATAAGCATTCAGCGTTTTCCCGAGCTTACTGTACTATATACAGTATGTGATGCACTTTCGGTTTAGAAGACACCTAATTCTTTTCTTCAAAATCTCTCGTATAAATATGTTTATGAAACCAAATATCTTACCTGTATATGAAGCTACAACAGTTTTCTGATTAACCCTGAAGAGTTTATGTTGTTACATTTCGCCAAAGTCCCATACACTCAACATTTTCACAGCGACCACCTATCACACTTAGGGCTGAAATACATTTCTGTTGTTATGTAAAAATACACATGCTTTTGTATGTTTTTTTGTTTTTTTTACTAATTTAAATACATTAGGCTACTTATTTTATGTATATACTGTATGTAACTGTTCTGAAATAAATGTATTCTGTTGAAAATTTCTGAATGATATAGCCTCTTCTTCAATTAGAACTTTAAACCATGAATGTGCAGTGAATATCTTTTGAGATATTGACAGTTAAATAAGACAAGTAGAAACTAGGTGAAAATTGCCTCTGGAGGGCCAAAGTTAATAGGGCTAAACAGGAAATATTCCTCTAATTTGTGTAGAATGTGTATCAGTGCACAGCTGCAAGTCATATTGCTTTTATATTCTTAAATGTCGTATATACTTGAATTTATTTAGGCTTTTAAGGGCTCAAACCCCTAATTGCCACTTGTGGCTATATATTTTTGTTAAATTATTCTGAGATCAGTAAGTTTGGGGCTACTGTGCTACGCATAGTGCTGAACACTCTGGGATCAGAGGTGGCATGGTTACCTGCTTTCTGGTGAAATAATAGGCCTTTGTGATGGATGAGGGTGTGTGCCTGGGTGTGATGAGGTGGAGGTGGTTCCCGAACAAAAATTTTGCACCCGGGCTCATGACAAATATGTTAAGCCACTGGTTGAAATGCCACTTGAATTTGAATTGTTCATGTTCAACTTCTTATATGACTGACAAACAAACTGACTAGGTAGCCACAAACTGGTAATGTTCAGCCACATTTTCATGCATTACAATTGTTTGGTCTCAACATATGTTCTGTAAGTTTCCTGGCTGGCTAGTCAGACATTAATCTCCATTCAAAATTCACTTACCAACTGACATTTCCATCTTGTCATATCCTCCACCAACTTTTGCCTGTGACAAGGCTCACAATGTTCTCTCTCTTACCCCATGAAGTTTCATGTAGAGTCCGCAGGCATTGCACACAGGATCCCCCTCAGCATTACGGCGCCACAGCGTGGTGGTAGTGGTGTGACAGTTGGTGCAGGACAGACCCACCCTCCTCGAGGCTGACTGGATGAGTGAGTGAAGGAGAGTGACAGAGGTAGATTAATGTGAGAATGAGTCCAAAAGTGTGAGATTAAAATGTTAATGTTTTACACGCTTTGTACATACTTTGCATTTTTATTGACCGTGTCATTTGTAGGGTAGTGGGAAAATTCCCCTTTTTGAAATTTTGAGGTAATTTTGGGAATTTATTGGGATGGCAGGTATGCCTTCCGCAGCTTGGCGGGGAATGCCCCATAGCCTACCTATACAGCACAGAGAGTTTGGCACTTTTCAGGTTTTCCTACAGAAGTAAGTTATTAAAGTTATTTTGTCTTATTTTTCTTACTTAAAACGAGGTGAATGTCACCCGACATGGTCTGGTAGTCTAACATTAGTCTACTCGCTACCAACACAACAAAACGTTCACTGCAGGTCGCAGTTACGCAGTAGGCTACAGGAACACATATCCCATTTCTCAGGCACAGACAATACAGTTCTAACGCAAAATATTGGCTGGTTAACATCACGTTGTTGCATTAATGTAAAAAAAATTTTTTTAATAAATAACTGTGCCATTGGCTACATGATTTAATCTCACACAAATGCCGACAAAAACATTCTGTGTGGAGCCTTATGCTGTGCTCTTGCGGTCATGTCTGACACTGGAAACCGAAGCTTCAACAAAGCTATTCCATGCACATCCATGGTTTACAGTTCGAATTGAAGAAGAAGCTGTATTAAGAAATTTGCAACAAAATACATTTGTTTCAGAATAGTCACTAGTAACTATATACATAATAACAATAACATAAGTAGTTGAATGTATTTAAATACGTTTTAAAAAATTATAATTAAAAAAAAAACGTACACAACCGCGTGTGTTTCTACACAATAACAGCAACGTATTTTAGCCGTAAGTGCGATAGATGGTCGCTGTGGAAATGTGGACTGTATGGGACTTTGGCGAAATTTAACAAGATAAACTCTTCAGGGTTAATCCGAAAACAGCTGTAGCTGAATATACTGGTAAGTACTTGGTCTCCTACACATATTTACACGAGAGATTTTGGAGAGAAAACAATAGGTGTCTTCTAAACCGAAAGTGCATCAGGTACTGTATATAGTACAGTAAGCAAGGGAAAATGCTTTTACGACAAAGTTTTTTACAAATATTATTGTTCCTATACGTGAACATGATTTTTTTGGCCTGTATAAACGGTGCATTTTATGCATTTTACAGTCTGTGGCTGTGCCGACAGGATCGGTTGGAAGTAAAAATTTACGGGATTTTCTTAAAGCTGTAGTTCATAATTTTAGACTAACATGAATACTGTCATTGAGACGGATACGTCTCGACCACTAGTGGCAAAGTTTATACAGTTCAAGTAGGCTACGTACCGTCATGCAGCTAAAATGACTGCAAACACTTTAATTTAGTTGTAGTTCATGGTAGACTAAAACACAGAATGAGTTACAATGCATGCGTGTGTCTGCATGTACTCTGTATGCATGTCTCTCTTGATGTCATTATCTTCATGCATTATCATCATTAGTTAGCTACCAAACACATTACATTAGTACACAAAAAGAAGTGATATCTCACAAAAAAATAAGTTTTCAATGTAATAAAATGCCAAGTTACTCACGCATAGCCTACAAAGTAAGTTCTTAATTCCAACTTGCAAAAACTAAGCCTGCCTTTAAAAGTATTGATATCAAAATGTGGCCAAGTTACAACTAACAATATTGCCTATCGTAGCTCACACTAATTAAACTAGGTCTATTCCAAAGCAATGCTATCCAAACTTTCCTAAATTATTTAATGCAAATTTAATGCAAGAATGTGGTCAATGAAACTGTATGTGCCACATCAAACTGTGAAAGGACAATAATTTATAGTGGAAATAATCTGAGATTCGCATGTGTTGCAATCAATACACTACATGGTATGTTTGAACAATTGTCTGAATCCAGTGTTTTGGGTCTATGAAAAGCACAGCATGAATAAAATATATTATTAATATCATGAATGTATTATTATTATTATGTATTTATTGATGTATTTATTTATTTGGAATATTAAGATTTCTAGAAACCTGTGTGGTCCTACAGATCCTAGACATTCTTGTGTTCACAAAATTCTGTTCACAAATAACATAACTATTATTTTGTGAACAAATTAGTACTATTACTTATTTGGCATCATCTGACCCACAAACATACAGTAGGCTACATTGACGTAGGCTACATTCAACGTCAACATATTTCTATTCTTTATCTGCATTTATTTATTCATCCCCTCTTTCTCTATTGTAAATTATCATCTGATCAAAAAGTCTCTGACATAAAAAAAAAAACCAAGTTACTCACGCATTGCCTACAGAGCACTGTCTATAAGTCCTTAATTCCAACTTGCAAAAACTAGGCCTGCCTTTAAAAGTATTGATATCAAAATGTGGCCAAGTTACAACTAACAATATTGCCTATTGTAGCTCACTAAATAAACTAGCTCTATTCCAAAGCAATGCTATCCAAACTTTCCTAAATTATTTAATGCAACTTGGCCCTGTGTTTCTTCATCTTAGCATGTGAAGAGATTGTGCCTCATGGAACAACATATGATTTCAATGAATGTATTTAACAGTTGATGAATAATTACATTCCAGAAAGGGTATGGTTGTACTTTGTTGGCAAGTTTACTTTAGAAAATGTACAGGTTTTAAAATGTTAACTGGTGCTACAGATTTCATTACAATTCACAAACAAATATAGAAATAAAAAAGGTGGATGAATAAATAAATACAGATAAAAATTTGTAATATTTTGACCTAGAAAATAGCGTACACATAGCATTGTTATGAACGCATCCAATAGTTATGATATTTGCGAACAGAATTTTGTGAACACAAGGATATCCATGCTCTGTAGGACCACACAGGATTTGATAGAAATCCAAATTATTCCAAATAAATAAATCAATAAATACATAATAATAATAATACATTTTATTCATTCTGTGCTTTTCATAGACCCAAAGCAGTGGATGCAGACAATTGTTCAAACATGCCCGATAGTGTTGTAATTTTTCTGTTTAATTTCTAAGTGCAACACATCTGAATCAGAGTATTTCCACTAAATTATTCTCATTTTGCAGTTTGATGTGGAACATACAGTTTCATTGACCACATTCTCTTGAGATGGTAAGATGAAGAAACACAGGGCCAAGTTGCATTAAATAATTTAGGAAAGTTTGGATAGCATTGGAATAGAGCTAGTTTATTTAGTGTGAGCTACAATAGGCCATATTGTTAGTTGTAACTTGGTCACATTTTGTTATCAATACTTTTAAAGGCAGGCCTAGTTTTTGCAAGTTGGAATTAGGCAGTGCTCTGGTGGCTACACGTGAGTAACTTGCTTTTTTTACGTCGGAGACGTAATTTTTACTGTTTTCCACATTTTGGAATAGTAAAGACATCAAAACTATGAGATAACACAAATTAAATTATGCAAAACCCAAAAAAGGGTTAAACAAATAAAAAAAAGTCTTATATTTTAGATTCTTCAAAGTAGCTACCCTTTGCCTTGATAACGGCTTTTAACATTCTTGCCATTCTCTCAAACAACTTCTGTGGTAAACAGGTATTCCACAGGTAAAAAGGTGATGCCATCATGACTGTATAAAAGGATATCAAAAGACTCCTGATATCTTATTTCCAGGTACTCTTAGAAGCGATACTATAACCTCTGCATTTGAATGGATCTCTATGGGAATTGGGGGGTGGGTCTAGATTTAGCTTTAAATTACACTGGAACAGTGTGGAACACATGGTTGGCTAAATGGCTCTAAGTCATCAAGGGTCTGACGTATCAAACAAGCCTTAAACCATCACTCTGCTGCCAGATATGCAGTAGATATGGATGGATCACTTGAAGGGTTGTTTCTCCTGACAAATTTTCCTATTGAACTCTATGGGAAAATAAGTCAGGAGAAGAAACCCTTCAAGTTATCCATCCATATCTACTTTTTAAAACCTGTACATTTCTAAAGTAAACTTTACAACAAAATATAAAATAGTTGGAATTAAGAACTTACAGACAGTGCTTTTTAGGCTATGCGTGAGTAACTGTTACGTGAATAATGTTGAAAACATATTTTTTTGTGAGATACTATTATCATAAATCGTAAGTATGTATTACATTTTTTGTGCATTGGGCCTATTTGAGGGGTCACTGCAAATACTTTGCACAAATTGTTATGGTGAAAACCATGGGTTTTAATAGATGTCAACAAACACGACGTTGGTTTACCACAATGTGAACACATTTATTTGTATGTTTTTTTTTCAAATTCAGTTTGTTTAACAAAAAGCATATTAGATAAGAAAACATAAAAGCTAAAACATACATTAGTCATTTCCTTTAATCTAAGACGGCAAATTAGATATGCCTATGCAGTGGCGATTTTAGCATGACATTTGTGGAGGGGCAGTTTTGTATGATGTCACCATCAAAAAACTAAAGATAGCCAATTAGTCTATGGTAAGCCTATGCTATGGTCTGCGCTGTAAGCCTAAGTGCCAGGGAGCAGAAAGATTTCAAAACTGAATACAATGTATCGCTTCAGCACAACACAGAACCCTACATTGAGGTTGCCTATACTGCAATAAAGTAATAGGATGAGACAGACACGTTTCTTCAATAACTTGCATGCTTTATCAAAACCGTAAATACAAGCATATGACACGTTGTTAACACGTTAACTTGTAGGAAAGTGAAAACAAGTTTGATCAAGTTTATCCAGAACAAATGCTATTATAGCTTAGCTAAAATACAAAAACCGTAAAGCATGCCAACGGCATATTATAATCACGAGAATGATCAGATAAATGTCAAATAAATATGCAAACATTTAATACAAACATTTGGTATTGCTTTAGCTATGTTGAGATATGCCTTAACATAGCTAAAGTGAATGATACCAAGTAATTCGTTAATGATTTATTAATTAGTTATGATGAATTAATGATTCATCATAAAAATAAATACATCGTTCAAACTTGAACTTAAAGAAACTTCAAAATGGTAAAACATAAGTGTCAACCTCTGGAGAGAGTTGCCTTTATTTTCACACCTGCAAAACTACATATATATTCACCAAAAACCGTATAGAACATTATCTATTAAAATCACTAGCCATCACAGTTATTTGTCTGATTCAAGTTTATTTAATATATTCCTGTATTTAGCTTTTAACATAATAATGACTGTGTAACAAATTCAGCAAGGTGCTTCGTTGTCATAAAGCATATTTTTAGATCATAACTTACAGTCCTGATGCGCTACTTGCTTTCGTTGTCATAAAGCGTATTTTTAGATCATAACTTACAGTCCTGATGCGCTACTTGCTTTTGCTACGGCCTCAGAAATTGAGAGAATATCAGAGAGAGGGAGAAAGAAAATGTGATTGCAGCGATTAAATTAATTATGTTGGAAAACGTTTAAAAAAAAATGTGTTAGACTAGATTTCCTGTATCATAACCTTATATGCCTGTATACCTTCGAAAAGGTGTAAAAACCGTATTTTATATTGGCAAACTTGACACCTATGACAAAATAAAATCAAACTAATGGAAAAGCTGGCTAGCATTAACGATAAACATACACTGAATTGACTTTGTTTTTGTTTATTTCCTGGTCACGTCAGCCCACGTTAACGACGTTAACTTAACGTTTATTATTTTTTCGCCACCTGTTCTTGCTAGGCAGAATTAGTAGGGGCAAAAACATTTCTGCCCCTCCGCCCAACATCATTTGCGGCAGGTTTTCCCTGCTTACGCAGATCACGCTCACGTTGTTTCCCTAGCAACGGTGGGGCAGAGTGCTCCGCTGCCCCACAGCAGAGACATAGGACAGGGAACGCAGTCCGCAGCATGAGCACACACATACACACAAAGGAAACTACTCCAAAACAGCACTATAAGGAGTTTCAGTCAAGTTTATTATATTTATACACGCCAATTTCACGACTGAATCACTGTTTTGTATTAAATATAAAATACATTTTGCCACAACGTTCAGATGTTACGAGTATCTTGCACAACAGCGCCACGTCTGGTGGGGCATTGCCCCACCTGCCCCTAATGTAAAAACGCCACTGTGCCTATGTATTAGAAATATCTTCATATTTTGACTAAAATATGGTTAAACAAATTATTTTAACTTACTTGCTTGACCTAGGCTAATTATTACCACAGCTAGCTTCATCTTCAGAAAGACACTCTAAAGAATCTGGACAATCCACCTCAGATTCAATTTGTGTGGTGTCATCTTTGATGGGCTCAAAGAGTTTCAAGTTTGACCAAATAGCCACCAGTTTCTCAACTATATTGTTTGTCAGCATGTTGCACACTCTGCTATGTGTTCCACCAAACAGGGGACCAGTTCTGCTCTGATGCAGCTGATTTTGGAGGATCTGATGAATAATTGAAGTAACAGGGGACATGGCTTCATACTTAGAGCCCCTTCCACCAGGTTGCTGCATTGATGTCTTTGGCTGCCTTCCAGATGGCATTAGCACTCCACAGCCATTCCTTACCTGAAAATCTAGTCAAATTTATAAGAACTTTCCCCTGATGTAGATTAAGGTGCTGTGCAATGGCAAGGATGGTACCATATGCCGCAGAAACCCACTCTCCAGAAAGGACCTGGGCCTGTTCAGCACATTTTACTTGTTTATTGTTTTATTGTTTATTGGTTGTGTTTTATTAGCTTTGTTTAATCTTCCTATTTTGTAAGGGTTTATATATGATCCTAAATTACTTTGTTTTTGTATCATTTCAAATTGGTGATTTTCTTCAGCAAATGCCTTATGACATCCTGTAAAAAAGTTTGGATTCTAACATAGTAGGAAGTTTAGGCATGAGATTGAAAATTATGTAAAGTTACCCGGGACCCCCCCTCGCCTTTACAAGCCTAGTCAATCATATATCATCAGAAGGACTTCAGAAAATTTGGTTATTCAATAATTAATAGCAGGCTTTTGCCTAAAATACAGAAACAGATACAGCTATCTTTGTATATTCTTGGTTTAGAATCATAACCCCCACACACCAGGCGTCTCTGGGGCTTTATGAGGGGTCGGTTGATGCCATTCATCTTGTGGTAGAGCCCACAGGCATTGCACAAGTAGTGTCCCGTCCCGTCCCGCCTCCACAAGGGTGTGGACATGGCCCCACAGTTCACACACTCACGGCCTTCTGCAAAGTCATCAAATAGTTCTATAGAGAGAGAGAGATAAAGAGAGAGAGACGGAAACGGGGCGGTTTCATCATTCATTTCATCATAGTTCATCAATAAAACACAATAAACACAACATTCAGGTCTTGTAAAAATAAATCAAGAGAGACTGAGATCAACATACAGGAAAACAGGTGTAATATTCCAATGACTAATGGCTGGGATATTCCCAGTTCGTCAGAATAGTCACGTACAGGATATACATAATAACCATAACATAAGTAGCCTAATGTATTTAAATAAATAAAAATTTAAATGTACAAAAGTGCGCATGTTTTTACAGAACAGCAATATATTTCAGCCTTAAGTGCGATAGGTGGTTGCTGTGGAAATGTCGACACTATGGGTGAAATGTAACAAGATAAACTCTTCAGGGTTAATCAGAAAACAGCTGTAGCTGAATATACTGGTAAGTACTTGGTTTCTTAAACATATTTTTTCACACTATGCAAATATAATGAGGTAGGCTCCACAAAATTACTTCTGTCACATGAAGGTGAAATATCCCTGTAACTCCTTTGCGTAGATGCATAGTGATAATGGCGCCGGCGTCACCATTTTGCTCAACTGAGACATTCGTTGCTCCTGCAGCCAAACTATTAGTGGAAATTGGAAGACGATTCGTAAGGAACTCTGCTGAATAGAGAGTTTCTAAGTGTCAATATTGTCCCGTAGCAAGTCCATTTAACAAGCACCCCCCCCCACCCACCCAGTCTATACCTACCCATGCGTGACATAGTGGACAATAGCGTCTTTGTGTGAGTTCATAAATATATTTAATCATCATATAAAATTCTACAATTCTAACAATAGCCTGATCGTATGCCAAAAACGCAGTGAAATGCCCTGCTCACTCAAATGCAAAATAAACGTGAAGTTATTGTCTCATTGTACCACGTATTCTACAATGAATATCTGCTACAAAATATGAAATAACAATACAAATAACAATAAACAATCCTACCATTGGTTTTACAGATAGAGATGTTCCTTTCAAAATTCAGTTGTCATTTATTGTCTGGTACAATCCATTTGAGAAACACTTTATACCGCTATTACACTATCTGAGACTCCTAATAGCCCCCATGCCCAACAAGCCCGTCTCATTCATTACAGTTCATTCTGGTTTAATTGTCGGCTCTTTTATCCAATAGAGTACATTATAACCTTATTTTGTGCTGAAAAACTTATTGCAGGCCAGCGTAACAGCAGTTTTCATTTTAACGGTCTGGTATTATGCAAACTCTATAGAAAACGCATTTGGGAGGGGAGTATTCCCTTTCCCAATATGTAAGTATTTTTGCGTCTAAAATGCTGTTGTTCTCGCTGGCGACATATGTACGTTCGTGTTTACACTCGAGCACTGTCTTTCCAATATGTTTGATAGGCCTATTGTTATTTTCGCATTTTGAGTGCATTTCACATACTGTAGTGCAATCGTTAAATTTATTTTTGATGTAGGCTACCGATGTTCATTGAAGATAGAACATTTGGCAGTATTTTGCCATTTTGTGGATGGATCACTTTAAGGGTTGTTTCTCCTGACTTTTTTTCCCCATAGAGTTCTATAGGAAAATGAGTCCGGAGAAATAACCCTTGCAGTGATCCATCCACATCTACTCCATATCTGGCAACAGAGTGATGGTTTGGGGCTCGTTTGATAGCTCAGACCCTTGATAACTTACAGCCATTTAGCCAGCCATGTGTTCCATACTGTACCAGTGTAATTTACAGCTGAATCTAGTCTCACCCCCCAATTTCCATAGAGATCCATTCAAATGCAGAGAGGTTATAGTATCGCTTGTAACAGTACCTGAAAATAAGATATCGACAATTTTTTGATGTTGATGGTCACAGACTTCAGGAAGTAACAGCATGTAAAGGATATGCGACCAAATATGAAATATGATACTTTAAAAATATGTTAAAGCAAAGGGTATGAATACTTATGTAAATGAGAAATTTTTGTTTTTTATTTTTAATAAATTTGCAAAAATCTCAAAAAAACTTTTTTCACATTGTCATTATGGGGTGTTGTGTGTAGAATTTTGAGGGAAAAAATGAATTTAATCAATTTTGGAATAAGGCTGTAACAGAACAAAATGTGGAAAAAGTGAAGCGCTGTGAATACTTTCCGGATGCACTGTACATAGCCTATAAAGCAGAATAAGCCTTGCTGTAAGAAATTAACCGGGCGATCCAGCAATATGCAATATCCAGCAATCCAGGAGATATGTAATGTGAAGCGGCAAGGTGAAACTTAATAGCAGCAGCTTCACAATGCATGAGAGCTCCAGAGCCTTTGAGCACGATAAAGGTTTGTTTTGTTAAAGCTATAAGACGTAGGCAGTAGTCTTCCCAAGTTTTTTCAAATTTAGCACATTTCGATTTGTTCCCATCATCAAGTATTGTTACGTTTTTTATTCCCCCATTTAGACCTTCACATTTCATTTGCCAGGTTCCCACCCACTTCTGAATTGTTTTAAGAACTGTTCATATTTTATTTATATCTCAGGAAAAAATCAAGTTTAGCTGAGAGCGGATTATAGTAGATTACGGTTTGCCAATTAATAATGGAATTAGAATTAGAATTTATGAGTGTTAGGTTTTGCTCCTGAGAGAGCGAAAAACCAAATAAATACCTCCCGTCAGCAACAAGGTGGCCAAATTAGCTAACCGGCTGCTAGCCAAATGCTTAACGGAGGAAAAAGTGGAAAATTCCCTCTCTGCCCCTTCAGCGGCAACAAAGATTTTTACCTTAGGAGCAAATCAGCCTAACTGGCTTGATAGGATTTTAGAACTCCAACTAATATTGATTACAAACTGAAGCACAGTGTTATCCTCCTCCGTACTTTCCAAACGCTAACAACTCTTCCACCAACTCTACCTCCAAAAAGGAAATGCGCGCCTACAGCAGGCACGTGCAGAGCAGCAGTTGAAGTAGCACCTATGCAGAGGGAGTGACTTGCGGAAAACCAGACCATGGTAGCATTGACTTGCGTTGAAATAGCCTGAAAGACTTATACAGGAGCAAACAGCGCTGGCAGCAGGCAGAAAGTGAGCATCGAAATGAAGTCTGGTTTTTTCCCCTTGCTTTTAGAGTGTAAACTACGCACCAACGGTGCCCTGCCAGCACCAGTTGCAGACACCGCATACACCAATGCAGCCTCCAAATGCATATAACACACACACAAATGGCGCGTTTAGCTTCAGAACAGATAGCGCACACACTAGCATTTATTTTAGTTAGCTGCAGAGAGCACATAAACTAAACGTCTTAAGCACTGGCCATACTCATTTACAAGAATAAATTGCATGTTCAAAACAAAATGCAATCTCCTTATTGTTCATAAATCTTGCACATGAAATTCTAGATTTTGCAAGAAGGCAGCATTTTTATTCTGACTCCAGCCATTATGTAATGCTGCTTTTGCTTTAGCTGCATTGAGCACGCATTGAGAAATACGAAATGTGAAAACAATTCCTGCAGTAATGCAGCGTTTACATTTAGCCAGTGCGCATGCTCTGGTTCCAAAAAGCGCCATAGTCTAACATGGCAGCCTCCATGAATTGGCTTCATGCACCAATGAGCAGCTCCCATAGGAATCCCCGGAACTGGCAAGCCGTCTCCAGTTCGTATACATCTCGATGATACTGCTACCATGTGAACGAACAATTTTAGATTTGACAAGATATACAACTGGCACTTTGCCCTATTGTTTTTAGGGGGGAGTGATCAGGCATGCACAGTAGTGTTTTCAGTTAGCTTAGCAACTGAAGTTACATAACGTAGCCTATACTTAGAGCGCGTGCATCAGACCAGCGCTAAAAACTCAATTGACCTCCGGTCATTCAATGAGCGCCTGTAGTCTGTCTAATAAATTCCAGCCCTGAAGTTGGAACTCTTGCTCCACCTACCTTTTTTGATGTGAACGCAGCATAATTGTTTAGCCGTCTGATGGTAAATGCGGGTATGCAGCTTTAACGAGAATTCATGGGTAGTGTAGCTTTTTAAGAGATCCTGACTGGTCAATGTGAATGAGGGCAGATATGGACATGATGGAAGGAAAACAAACAGTCACAAATGAAGTTAGTTAGCATGTGAGTGTGTTTTGCGGCTGTTTTTAAGGTCTCTCCCTCTAAACTGTAAGCTTTACAATGTTCATTGGTGTAAATAAAGAGCCAAATGAATGAAACCTGCATCCTCGCCATTTGCATGGGACCGTAACGTTGATAAGTTGGGCATTACCCCGAAGCTGAGAGGTCGCAGGTTGGTCCTGAAACCGGAAAACAGCAAACCATTAGCAACTTCGGTTCCCCCGTGTCTCCAACTATGGCTCGGAGGTTAGACAGGAAAAGGTGACACGTATTTGAGTGCAAGGTAGGCTGCCAGAGAATGCATTGCATTACATAAGCATTTGCGCTAGCCACCATGAGCAATAATAGGCCAACTTAAGAATTCCAGTTTAGCTTCCGGGTTCTATTTTGCAGTAGCTAAGCTACAACAACAAGGGGTATCTCTCGGGAATAATGTGCAACAAAACATTTCCCAACGTGATACAAATATCTAACATTTAATAAGACAAACATCAGCACTATAAACTTAAATATAAATATCCCAAATCAGTCACAATTACGTATTAGCTTTTACGAACCTCCTGACAGTAAATCAGCTAACAAGTAACGTTAGCCTAGCTAATCGACCAACAACCACAATGTACCAAAGTCCCATTTTACTGGAGGGCGTCAGCAAAGCACAGTAGCCCATGTAAACACATACAATTAATGTTTTAAAGCAGATGGTGTAGCTCCCGAGGTTCATGTAAAACGTTAGCATGTTGGAGGCCATGAAACAACCAGCAAAAATTGCAATTATAAAGTGCGTAGGACATACAGGCGGAACAGATCCTGTGTCAGCAGGAAACGATTATGCAGATAAAGCTGCTAAACTAGCAGCAGAGTTGGCGTACTGGCCTACAGCAGATCAACAGGTGCTTCTGAATGTAGAGGAGGTGGCATTGCAAGACCTAATACAGGCACAAGAGGCTTTTACAGTGTCAGAAAATGTGGAATGGGAAAATAGGGGATATGGGTTGATAAGTCCACAGGTACAGGAATATGGCAGCAATGTACAGGGAAAGCAATCGCATCAAGCACACTAATAGACGTCATTTGCAGAGCGGCCCATGGTGTTGGCCACTCTGCAAGGGGGGAGATGATGAGAGAAATACAGAAACATTGGTTTATCCCAAAACTAACAGAACATGTTACTAGCATGATATCAAGATGCTAAATCTGTCAGGAAGACTCTATGCCACCACCGGTGGGTCCATTTACCCATTTGGTAATGGACTACGTAGATATGATTGATCGAGCGGAAGTCAAAAGATAATGTCTAGCAATCATTGATAGATTTTCAAGATGGGTAGAAGTATTCCCCACTGCGGATTCTAAAACTGTAGCTAAATCCTTGGCAAGAGAAAGTTTCCCCAGATTCGGGGTCTGTAAGACCCTGAGCAGTGACAGTGGTTCATATGACATGATAGCAGACGTTTGTATGTGTGTACCATCCCCAGGCAACGGGTATAGTAGAGAGATGCAATGGAACACTAAAAATGAAATTACAGAAAATATGCAGGCAAGCAGGGATGAAGTGGGTACAAGGTCCACCATTAGCACTCATGGCCATGAGAACTATTCGGAATAGATTTACCCATTTGACACCCCATGAGATGGTAACAGGAAGAGTAATGCCAATCCCCACAATAAGACCAGAAAGTAGGGAAATAGGCCTGGAAGCACTAGAAGAAGAACTCCATAAGTACCTGAAGAGACTAACCCAGGCTGTGAGGTCTGTCTATTCTCAGGTGAAGGGGCCGGCAGTTGAAGAGACAGAGCTATTGGTGAATCCAGGGGAGTGGATCTATGTGACAAAGTTTTAAAGAAAGTGGAAGCAACCCAAACAAACGGGAGCCTATCAGGTAATATTGGCCACTCCAACAGTGGTAAAGGTTAAGGAAATAGGACCATGGGTACACCTAAACCATTGCAGAAGAGCCCCGGAACCGGAGGTCAAGAAAGAGCCCAAGAAAAAAGGAATGAAAACAATTGAACAAGTATGCGGATTCTGCTTTGTCATGATAATTCTTGCATGGGTGTTCACTGAGGCACTGGTGCTAATCAAGAAAGGAAAAATGTGTGACAGACAGAATAAGGCAGCAATCAATGAGAGCATGTCAATTACTCTTAAGCCCAGACTAAGAGAAAGGAGGGCCGCTGAATTGTCCATATGGAAATCCTTTATGCGAATGGGGAGTGAAGGCAGGAGCAGGATGGAAATGCGTGAGAATTAAATTTGGAGACGAATGGTGTAATCGGATGGATTGGGAGAAGTATTTCATGCCAGGGCTGTTGGAGGATGTTGAAGAGAAGGAGGAGTGAGAGGAGTATCTCCTGAACATACAATCACACATATCACATATACTGACTACAGTACACGAAGAAAAGAACAAAAGGGGACATAATAAAGCCCCGACTGACTAAAGGCCCTTAGGATAGATAAGCCAGACATATAAATAGATTAAGAAAAAGGGCCAAGAAGGTAGGAGACGCCTGAGTGAAGTACTGGTAACCTCTCCTCAGGTCATGGGCTCCTAAGAAAAGGCATTGCGAGTATAATCCAATTCTTTTGATATAATCTTTGTATAATTATAACAAATCTTTGATAATCATTAAATACAGTAACCTTTTGATTTAACCACTGTTAATTAAAGGAAGTATTAACTTAGTTAAAGTATAAACTATGCATGAAACTAATCCACCACAAATATTTATTTTTATCATACAATTGAAACATCAACAAGAGAGTGTGAGACCAAATGGTCTCAAAGGGGGGAATATGTAGAAGTAAGCTGTTTTGTGAAGCTGTTCTGTAGGCCCACGAAAGCCACATATGCAAGCCTCTATATAAATAATCAAATAATACAGTCAAGATCTAGTGGAAAAGCACTGAGAATGTCGGGGGGGCGAGATGATGCAGGTGTCTCCCATTGTCCATGATTCTCAGGCTAAAGCAGGATAGTTCCCTATCAACAAGGATGAAGGCATCTAGCATCACCATCAAAACAAGAATGTGTCCCTCCTGTTTTCCCATAGTTAAGCAAGAGTTGTACCCATAACAATAGATAAGATAGATCATGCTGACCAAACAGTTGGGAGAATAAGAAATTAAAGGAAATTACATGGTCTGATTAAAAGGCACATGAGGATAAGTCGCAACTTTATTTGGTAGATCAAGAGTGCCCCCAAGCGCATAGGGTAGAAACTGGTTATATGACATGTTTATTTTTCGCCTAATTTGTTATTGGATAAAATAAGATATGACGAAAGGGTGTCACCGCACATTATTGGTGTATTAGTTAGGTAGAGGAGGAGTTATGATATTATATAAACTAATGTCTGTCTTTGTTCGGGGAACTCCTGATCCCTCTGCGTAGCGTAAAGGACCTCCCGTTGGTGTCAACGTTCAATAAAAGGTTAAACTGAATAGAAGACTCTTTTCCTTCATCTTCATCTTGAGAATTCTCCAGCTCAAAAACCCATCTCAAATTGAACCTAATGAGGAGAGAGTAAAGGACTTCCCTCCGCAATGCCTATTCATTCAAACAAACTGTCGTGCTACTAACAACATGGGGCCCCGTCTAGGGGGGTTTCCGAGTAGGCTACACACTGCACTGCCCATCGGATGTTTCAAGGGGGTTCCCACATTTTTATATTGTCATTGCTGTAGGACTAATGTGATCAGCCTTCGGGGGCCCCCTCAACGCTGCCCATCTAGGGGGGTTTCCGAATACACACTGCACTGCCCATCGGATGTTTCAAGGGGGTTCCCACATTTTTAGATTGTTATTGTTGTTGGACCACAACTTCTTTACCTCAACGATAAGATACAAGCATAGTAGCTACACTATAGCTGTTTTGTGAAACACGCACCACCTGCTTTAGCAGCTTAGTGGAAGAAAATGTTCCTCATGATTATAATAGGCTATCATCTGGTTGACTGGCGTTACAGTTGTGACAACAGACATCCGCAAAGGAACAAACTAATTGTGCAGAGATAACTTCAATTGACAACCGAGAGGCTGATATAGGCTAGGCTACACTAGTCTAATGGTTTCGCAAGCGGTCACATTTTTCCTGCGTCGCAAATTTTGGGTGTTCTTAATTAATTTGTTTTAATTTATAATTTCAATGAAATATGAACAGACTACCATAATTGGTATGTTGATGACCTACCACTAGGGGGCCACCGTGGATAGAGAAACAAGTTGGGTATGGCTTTATTACCATAGCAGAAGTAACACAAATCCGGTTGTCTGTAAGCTATCCTCATACTGAAGTGCTCTGGCTATACAACTCACTGATAGTAGGCAGACTGTTTTCCTCATTATTCTATAGGCTATCAGTGATCAGGAAATCCATACAGTCTGAAAAAGTTTTTTTAACTTTAGCTATAGCCTAAACCTTTAATTTGCCACACATACAGACAAGTATGTGACAGCTAAAACGTCTCCCCTTTTCCCTCCTCCCATTGTGGCTGTCTCCACCGAACTATACGGTGGATGTCCCTGGCCAGCCCGTCTTTATCTGCTATGCCTACATATGACACGTACCGGGGCTATCCCTGGCCCAAACTTAAGGCAAACATCCACGCAACAATATCTCATCTTGATTGATAAATTGATAACCTTAATTTATCCCCGAGAGGAGAAGCTTGATTAGCCACAACATGATAAAAACAGTTAGACTACAACAACCTATAGCCTAAACTGAACTAGTTCCCCTTATGTCTGATAAATTAGCTAGTGGTTAGCTTTCATCCTAGTTCTCACCAAAGTAAACGATCCAGCCTACAAGTCTCCTACTAAGAAATAGGCCTAGCCTACATATCTTGTGTGTGAATCGCCGCTGGCTTATCTTGCCTTCATATAAACTGTGATCACAGCAAGATAACTGGCTAAAATAGCTGGAGTTGGCAACTAGCTAAGCTAAAAACCTGGGGAGCTCATCACCCAAACGGAAATTAACTAGGCTAGCTACAGTAAAAAAAAATTAAAAAAAGGTACAAAACAGAACAACCCAGCGAAAATGTCTGGGTTGTGTAACGGCCGGCAGTGCAACCCACAGCAGTGTGTCTCTGTAGGCTACGAGCAGCGGGCCGAGTAGAGGAGGGAGACGCCGTCTGTGTAGGCTAGGCTACATGCAGTGCATCGGTGTGTGGATGGTAATTGTGTTTTCAGGGGCAAAATGCTTTATTTTTATTTTTCATTTTTGCCCTTTGCCCCCAGTATTTCTGATTCTGTTTGTGATTTCCACTAATAGTTTGGCTGCAGTAGCAACGAATGTCTCAGTTGAGCAAAATGGTGACGCCGGCGTCATTATCACTATGCATCTACACAAAGAGGTTAATATCTCTGCCGTCCGATCGCTGATTTTATTTCAGAAAACTGCTAGTTACATAAGACAGAATGAGCTACCATTTTTCATGATTGGTTCATGGGTTTAGTGGGCGTGAATTGACTTCTAGATCGCTAGATAAACGCGTGACAAACATGGAGTTCTCCATTTATCTATTGACCTATCGCTAGACTCCTCCCCAAACCGGATATTGTCATATGTTATCATACTTTAGCAAGCGTTATTACGCATACTGACCCCGGTCAAGCGGTTCGGTCAAGGTGCATTGAAAACCATGGAAAGATTGCATTAGCTCATACTGAAAATTGTTAAAAAAACATACAGTATAAATTGAATCAGAAAAGATATGCTTGGGGAACCTGTAATACCTACACCGGGTACCCTGAAAGATTGGAGGGAGTAAACCACCATACAAAGAAGTGTCTCTTCTGACGTCATCACAGCAGCTGAGAGAAAGCCAGTCAACCCCCGAAAGTAAGAGGGATTTATGATCACATTTAACCATACTATAATTCTGTGTAATTCATGTTACTTCAGAAACAATATTATTTTGTATAAAATCGGAGTTTTGTACCGCCAATTTTCTCAGATTGTAATGTGGAATTAGCTAACGTGAGTGTAAATCTCTAACTTAGCTTGCTTGCTCTAGCCCCCTAGACTAGGTAAATAACGTTAGGAAGCTACACGGTGCAAACGTGTTAGCCTATTTCCCCCAGCTCATTTCGAGCTGAAATTGTGAAAAAGTCTGTCATGCTATTAACATAAGGTTAAGTGAACTGATAGATATATTTTCCGTATTTAGTGTAGACTAGATCGCTAAATAATTAACAAAAAATAAAAACAGTAACATTAGTCTAATAACAGTTAGCTCTCAGCGCAAACAGCGAGCCATTTTATATTTTTATTTTTTATTTTTTTACTTGTAATGTTAGCTCTGCTGTTGCTATCTTTATACATTTTATACTCAACCGTTAGTCTTATCAATAGCAAGGCTACTAACTATCTAGTGTTTTCACATATGTCTACATTTGAAGGTAAATTATTTGGCATTTGTTGTTGATCAGTCCTGTCAAATGAATGGAGAAGGAAATTAAACAACAGCAAACATTTACTAACGTCAGCTTCAAGTTTTGTTTTCTGACTCACGTTTTTGACATGAGAAAGATTAGCCTGTTTCGAAAAATAGCCTATGACAAAAAGACACATTCAGTTGAGCCAATGTCACTCGTGATTTAGGTCTGTTGATTTAGAACAATCTCTTGAACATTATGCTATTTTATTATTTTCTCTTTTTATATTGTATTTTAGGGAGCCATTTTAAAATCTTTTTCATCTTAGCATGTGAAGAGATTGTGCCTCATGGAACAACATGTGATTTCAATGGATATTTTTAACAATAATTACATTCCAGAAAGGATATGATTATAATTTGTTGGCAAGTTTACTTTAGAAAATGTACAGAATTTAAAATGATAACTGCTGCTACAGATTTCATTACAATTCACAAACAGACATTTATATCAAGAAACATCATGTACAATAGAGAAAGGGGGGATGAAGTACGGCGGCGGAGCGATACTTTACGTTACCTACGAATGTAGTGCCGGCACTGGTCGACTACAACAACAAAGAAGAGCAACAAGTTGCAATGGCCACGTTCGCTCCGCCGCCGTACTTCCACAGAGAATATAGGTCAGCACAAAGTAAAGGATTCAACGGTAGTTTGACTTAAAAAATTATGGTATAAACACTCAAAATAATTAAGAATTTACGATAATACATTAAGAATTGATGATAGCCTACTATAAACTGCAATCTCTTAAAGGGTTAGTTCGGAATTTTGGACATAATGTCTCAATTACGACTTACCCATGATGTAGTTGATTGATGGAAACCATTTTCAGATAATTCCATGCTGTCCCTTCTTTTGGACATACACACATTGCTAATGCTAGCGCAACTCGTAGGAAACTAGTAGCATCCACTACCAAACGCACTTAAACACTCCAAGGTGCACCCAAAGCAAATAAAATACGATGACAGTCTATCGGGGTTATTTTCAGTGATTATACCATAATTTTTCAAGACAAACTATCGTTCAATCCTTTACTTTGTGCTCACCTAAATTCTCAGTGGAAGTACGGCGTTAGTTTAGTAGCTAGGTAACGTAAAGTAGCCTATAGCTCTGCCGGCCAAAAACAATATCGCGCGTGTGAAAGAATCAGACTCGTAGTATTGTTAGCTAACGTGCAGGTAAGATGGTATTTCGGTGTGTATTTCAAGGTTGTTCAAATCATGCAAAAAAAAATGGGCACCACAAAGTTTTCACCGATTTCCAGTGGAAGATCAACAAAGAAAACAGCTGTGGCTTCTTGCTGCTCGCATGGATGTCACCAATTAAGACTCTAAAAAAGTTTGTAGTGACCATTTCACGGAGGATGACTATGTGAAAATCAAAAAAGGACGGGAGGGACACCCTCTACTGAAGTAGACTGCTGTGCCATCACCTGTTTTTCTTCATGCACCGAAAACAACTGACGAGCAGGTAACTAAAAAATGATTGCATGCGTGATCTATCTATTCAGCTAGCTAGCTAGCTAGTTGCCATGATTGGGAAGTCATGGAAGTGGTCAAACTTTTCCTGCAAATTGGTAGCCAGTGTGCTTGCTTGTATATGCTGTGTTATTCTGTAGCATGTTTGTGTTTAGCTGACTTGTTGTCTACCAAATATGTAACTTTACGGCAAAACGGATTGTGTCGGCAACTGTGGAGTACAGCAGATAGCCTACAGGCAGATACCCTGGCTAATCTACAGCTAGCTCCGCCGCCGTACTTCCACTGAGAATTTAGGTGAGCACAAAGTAAAGGATTCAACGATAGTTTGACTTCAAAAATGATGGTATAATCACTGAAAATAACCCCGATAGACTGTCGTCGTATTTTATTTGCTTTGGGTGCACCTTGGAGTGTTTAAGTGCGTTTGGTAGTGGATGCTACTAGTTTCCTACGAGTTGCGCTAGCATTAGCAATGTGTGTATGTCCAAAAGAAGGGACAGCATGGAATTATCTGAAAATGG
The DNA here is from genome assembly GCA_029718625.1 of Synaphobranchus kaupii. Lineage (NCBI taxonomy): Eukaryota > Metazoa > Chordata > Actinopteri > Anguilliformes > Synaphobranchidae > Synaphobranchus > Synaphobranchus kaupii. The sequence goes on along the minus strand of CM056381.1, from coordinate 44,864,853 downwards.
TTTCCATCAATCAACTACATCATGGGTAAGTCGTAATTGAGACATTATGTCCAAAATTCCGAACTAACCCTTTAAGCCCAAAACGTCGATTTAAAACTTAGTTATTTACGACAATTAAGCAGGACAGTTTACCAGCACATTGTTTATGGTGTGACATCAAGCTGCAATACATGTTTGAGAATTGCAGCTTGATGTCACACCATAAACAATGTGCTGGTAAACTGTTCTGCTTAATTGGATTTCACAAAACTTTGGTTTGAAAAATCATTATACCTTTAGGCTTCAAGAAAAAATACTTTAAAACTTTCATACGGCTGTATGTGATTTTTTTTTCCAATTTTAAACCGATTTGTGCTTTTCTGCACTTCGTCATGAGTAGTTCGGCTGTATTCAGTTTGGCGTTGTGAAACTCAGCCAGTTTCTGAAGTACCAATCCCGTGGCTTAGTATATTTTAGCCAAAGGGGTTTTGTTCTTTATTGCAGAGATTTATGCAAAATCGTCGTCAATTGGGTATATTTCTTTGACTGATAGCACAATAGGCCTATCTGAAGTGGGAAAAACTGGCATCGACCTGCCTCCACTGCGAGGATTATTTGCTTTCCATTGGGTTTTAAAACTGTCTGTCAAATATTCCAGCCAATAGCCAAGACTCTTATCTTTCAGACAAGCCGTCATTCAACACAAAGCCCCAGGAATTCACGTAGATACTGCCCCGCGTAAGAGGAGGAGGCAGCCAAACGTAATTATCGAACCAATTGTGGTTTAAACCAGCATTCATGGGTTCAGCTAATTAGCTCATTTGGCCAATGTAATTGATGACAACAAAAACATGCATACATGACGGCCCGGCAGGAATAGAATTGCCCACCCCTGGATTAGACAGAAGCATACTTATTCCTACTTTGCAGTAAATACATAAAAATGTGACAGTTATGCACCATTTTGTGATATGCCACACCCACAGCCACTTTGTTTTGCTTTTATTTTTTATTTTATTTTTTTTCAGTGGCTGGAAATGAGCTCTCCAGTTGGCCCATGACAAACCTTTCCTCAAAGTTTTATGCCATTATGTGTATCCATTGGTAGGTTATATGCCTTTTTGTGATAGGCCACACCCCCCACCCCACCGCCTTTTGCCAATCGACGTGAGAAGTTAATCAGCTGTTCCTTGGCCCATGACAAACCTTTCCTCAAAGTTTTGTGGTGTTACGTGAATCAGTTTGTAAGTTACGTGCCTTTTTGCGATAGGCCACGGCCACTGCCATGTCCCCTTTTGGCCAAGAAGTTAATCAGCTCTTCCTTGGCCCATGACAAACCTATCTTCAACGTTTTGTGGAGTTATATGCCATTTTGTGATAGGCCATGCTCACTGCCACACCCACTTTTGGCCAATTGGCATGAAAAGTTGATCAGCTCTTCCTTGGCTCATGACCACCCTTTCCACCAATTTCTTTGCAAATCGGTTCATAACGTTTTGAGATATCCTGCTAACAAACAGACAGATAAACAGACAAACGGGGGCAAAAACATAACCCCCTTCCAACTCTAATAAAATATGAGCACCCTGTAATAATCACTGTATTACATGTAATATTGATGCTTCAAAATAATACAAACTGCTCACTTATATTTGTGGTTTCACAGTAAAACAAAGAAAAAGAACCTTGTCAAACCCACATGTACAATGCAGCCTGGCTCACAGGGAATTGCACTGGGGGTCAACTGCCAATCCTGGTATTTCTGAAATTGGCTTATCAGTTCATTGGAAACTGTGAAATGTACTGCTTTGGAATGAAAGGAATTCAGTTGTGATTAAAAATCTTCAGTTACTCAAGGAAGTGTGTGCAGGACAGGGGGAAACCTAAGTATTTAGACCCCACCTTGTATCAGGAACATAAGTGAGTATTTTAACATTGTCCGGGGTTTAATGTTTTGGTAGAGATGAAAACATAGTATTTGTATTATCTGAGTAAACATCCTGAGTTTGACAGGAAGTCCTACTCTGAACAGAATGCAGACCTCCAGAACACAGAACCGTAAAATGACTGACAAACACAAGATACTGGCTACCGTTCAATTCAAAGCAGCAATGCATTATTGGCATAAGCAATCTATCTACATTAGATCATCTAAATAAAAGCTAAATACCCAAATATCAGCAAATACTGATGTCTCTACAAGCAAGGACAAAAAGGGTTATTTTTCATACACTGAAGACATCACCTGAAGCACTATAATGTTAATGTTTTTTTTAAAATTTATGTTATGTTATATGTGTGTCTATGTAAGCAGGCTCCAGATTTCCCTGATGACCGCAAACTCACAAACAGCAGGCCCAGTTCTACAGGAACAGGGTTGTTACAGGCATTAGGCTGGGCTGGGACAGGAATTGGTCCCCAAACTGATTTGTTGGCTTAAGAATCACAGGCAGAGGATTTTATATTTGTTGCCTATTTTATAAAAGGGAAGCCATTTTAGCTTTTAGTAAACTCATTTTTGTTGTGTTTTTAGGTTGGATTCAAGATGTTAAGCATTTTGCATGCGACACTGATGAGGCATGCTTTGTTGAATTGAACATACTGTATATAATGCTCCTGAACTGAATCTGGAGAATTATATAAATTTTGCCTGGATCATAGTTTTATCCATGAATGAAATTCTGTAGGACATCATCAGCACCATTGAGAGTGCCCATAATTTGGTATGCATTGCATAATGGTTTGATGGAAATCTAAATTAAATGGATGTTTTCGCTTTGAAAACCACTTCTCTGTGGAGTGAAGTACAGATGAAGTGGGGGGTCAAAAGGTTGCCTGCTATGTTGACACACACAAGCACTTGGGCTGACTGATCCATCCAACCAAAGGATATTACAAGGGCTGGTCATGGCATAAACATTGCAGATGATGTTTTTTTTTCATGAGACTCATCATTCTACCCACTGATCTAGGATCAGATTAGCCAGTCCACAGTCTAAACCTGATAGTTTTGCGCTGCAATTCTAAATATTTCTCACTGCAGAGTATTATTTTTTAACTGCTGTTTTTTGGGTCGTTTCAGGTCTGGCCTTCCCCAATTATCCTATTTTTCTGTAAATTATCTTTGTGACAGGATCTCTGTTAAAAGAACAACGTAAATACAATTTAAGTGAACTGAACATGTTCTGGCTTGTATATATTGTTTTTAATCTATATCCAGGCCTGCCAATAGATCTAAGCATGATTTGCCATTAGGCTCAACAGCATATGTACTAAGAGGACTACAGGCTTACATGTCTATTAAGATTTCCACTTAAGGACAAGAACGGACATATTACTTTAAAATATCTATCAAGGTATTCTTTCAATGATGTCATTTAGGAATCAATTGAGCGACTCATAATTGTACCAATTTAATTTTTTGGGGGGTAGGGGTCAGATGTTTTTGTGACAATATTGTGGAGTTTTTTTATTGTTCAGAAGTGATCAGTTGCTCTCTGGTTCAATGAACTGTCCAATGTTCAGAGTATATCTTGCAACCAATAATAAACTTCACTTATATATCTGCTGTCACTCATAAGAGGTTTTTAATGTTGCTTAAGGGTCCCGCCTACTTATTTCATATATTGCCTGCATGACCCATTTAAACAGCTGGGTGGATCAAGGGGGGTTACAGCAATTCCTTTTTGTCCCCTTTAGGTGACATGAGTCACTGGTCTTAATCTCAAGAACCATATTCTACTTTTCTGAAACCTACGCTACAAGGGAGGGACTTTCAATAAAAATAAAATAACTCATATTTTTGAAAATATATATGTTTTTATCATCCAAAATACTATTTTGTCAAAAATGTAATTACTTTTTCTCTCCAGTGTTAGATAGAAAAGTGACCCCTGAGGAAAAATATTTTTTTCTCTTATATCTACTGAGAGTACTTATTCAATTTCATAAGCTCATTCACAATATGAACAAATGTCTATGCTACTGAAAATTTACCCCAATCTGAAAAACCTATATTACAATATATGAGTAATTTTTCTATGCTATGGACAATTGACCCCAAACCCAGAAACCTATAGTACAATACATGGGTTATTTTTCCATGCTATTGAAAATTTACCCCAATCTCAAAAACCTATACTACAATACATGGGTCAGTTTTCTATGCTATGGGAAATTTACCTTACCTAAATAATTATGTGACTGATGGGCATTTTCCTATCACAGTACAAGGGTCATGTTTCTATGCTATAGAAAATAAACACCATATACTTAAATTTATACATGACCATTCATTTACATACATACTTACTCAATTGAAATATTTTACATATATTTACAATTATATATACATCATTAATGTAAATGAACAGGACACATGTATAAATATTTTACATGTGTCCTGTGACGTTAATCTTAGTACCCCAAATACAAATTGTTGTATGTGGCTGAACTGTGCAAAAAGAAGCTAATAACAGGCTAGGCCTACATTTTTTCCAACTAAACAAGATCACATGAAGATACATCTATATTAAAACGTTTCTGTTAAAATGAAATAAATAATTATTCCGGTCATTTTCTTTCTAGATTCATATTTTAGCGGTTGATTGCGTCTTGACTGCCATTAGTCTTGTGAAGCTACACGTTCCGATAAGACACTAGAAAGGCCACACGGGCTGAAAATAAATAACCTTATATTTTGTAGACTATTTTCAGATTTTATTCTAATTGGCTTTTTCAGATGTAAATTTAAAAAAACATTAGCCTACTTTGCTTCTTTTCTTTTTTTTAAACAGTGCAGTGCAGTGAGAAAGATTGTAGCCTAAATCATTGTACACGTGGAAACCTCCTCGTTGTTCATTTTACAATTCTACTCCTCAGCTTATTATTATTATTATTATTAGTAGTAGTAGCAGTAGTAGTAGTAGTAGTAGTAGTAGTAGTAGTAGTAGTAGTAGTATTGAGCATAGGCTGTTCAAATGCTCATAACTAATGTATTAGTCTTTTTAAAAGAGATCCCGTGTTGTCCTTTATTTTAACGCTGTGAATAATGTTAATAATTAAGCGATGTTTGTGTATAGTTCACAAACATTTATTTGGAACAAATACAGTGCATAGTGTTCAAAACAACGTGTATATCGTTGTTTGTTTATTGTTTTATTCTTTGTTTATTGATGAGTGCGCGTACTTTTTAATGAAGTTAATGATCGCTGATTTTAAATAGGCTATAGATAAAAGGGGTCGCCTTAGATGAAAGGCATACAATGTCCCTCCAAGTTTTTGGTCATAGCGACACTTAAACAAACGTAGGTCTGTGAAAATACTGGTCCAACAGTATAGACCTAAGCCTATTATTTCTGACTCAACGACCATCACGTGCAATCGTCCTTTCTTTAGTTTTTTGGGGGAAACGGTAAATAGTAGACATAAGATTAATTTTAATATTGTAATTGTCACTAGTGTTATTCTATTACAGAGCGTTAGGTTTAAGGCTCTGTAGTAGGCCTACGTTATACACTAGATGTAAGTTATATGATTGTATAGATATGACCAAATAGGCTAAGATGTTTTTAAGCCTAAATTTAAAGATACTCATACGTTAATTAAGTATTTTAAACCTATTTCTAGTCCCTGCTATTTTATGGCCATTTCACACAATGGGTATCTCGCATGAAAAATTATATCTGAAATGAATGGTCTAGCCCGCAATATTCACTCAGGGCGGATCTTTTTCTGTGTGTGCAAAAGGCAAAATGTTTGAATAGCACATTAATGTGGACCATATTTTAGTAGGCAACAGTGTCGTCATATACACTTGTGGCTTGCAATATAGAATATTTAATGAAACTATGTTTAATAACAAGACAACAGTAATTCGAACAAACAATTGGAACAAATAGGCTATATTTCTGTTCTCGATAACCAAATAGCGAGTAACTATATTGCAATTTTCTAATTCAAACATCCAACTCTTACGTAGTCTAGGCCTACGTAAACATGCCTTTACAATTTAGGCATCAAATAGTAGGCTAGACTACCTCTCAATAGTTGTTCATTTGCAGGAGGTAGGTAGCCTATTACATGTTGCCTCCAGTCAAATGACTTCCCCCTCCATGTTCTTTCTTGCACTAAAATCACATATTGCCAATTAACGAGTAAAACCTACTAAACGTGTAGGATGCCACTTCCGAGATGTTGGCTTCCAGTATACTATTGTGCAATATTTTCTTGTAATATTACCAAAAAATAGAGTTTGGTTTAGATAGCCTCCTAATCACCTTTATCTACCTCACACTGCTTCTAAACAATTCTCGAAAAGTTCTTGAAATAAATCTGTTTAAAAATAGCACATAGACTGATATAAAAGTGCTAATCCGTTTCAGAACAAATGGACAATATGTTTTAAAAGGAAACACATCCAGAATATGTTTTACTGTATGCTAGACTGTAGGGTACTGATTAATAAAATGAGTTATGCGACTATAATAGGCCAAGTCATCAATGACACTGGATAGCACGTTTGGAACTGTTCTCAATACAATATATCATGGTGTTATAGTTCTACATTGTAACAAATGTGACCGAATCTGTAGGCTACCTGATACGCCAATCATTTATTTTGAATCCAACTCTTACCTATATTAGAGTGCCTGGTTGCGCTCGTCGGTCCTCCAGATTGCAGACTTTGTAAGACTGAGCTGTCAAAGGGGGCTGTGGCCCAGGTGCCCCCCATGTTTGGACTCATATATGCTGGATACGGACTGTGATAAGACCCGCCAAGTCCTCTTGTTCCGTAGTGTTCCCTACCATTGCTGGGGATGTTCAGAGGACTGGTGTAAGTTGATGTCTCCCGGACAGAGGAGACCCCGGAGGAGAGAGGGGGGCTCGTGGAAAACATGAAGCGAGATGATACTGAAGAGTGGTGCGCGTTGCAAGAGGGAACCGACTCTGTGCCGGGTTGGGCCCAAGCAGAGTGACTCGACACCGAACTTCTCTGCTGGGACGGTGCGTGCGTTTGGAGGTATGGCAAGGCTGGGATCATGGATGTGACCCGAGTCGTTGGTATGTAGACTGGCGAGGTAGCAGTAGCATTGTGAATAAAACTCGGCTCATAAGACGGGGGTTCATGATTTGTTGTCATTGTTAAGCCTTGGTACATATCCGAGCCTGAGGGGTGACCATTCGTATCGGCGCGTTGACTGCGAAGTTACTTGTTGTTAGGGTTCCTTGTGAAGGTCCGCGTATTCCAATGGAACAGTTCAACTTTTTCCCTTGTTATCCATGTAAAGGCATCTCCATTTCTGCGCACGATGTTTTCAACGTGTTAGAAAACAAAACGCAGTGTGCAGCAGAAAAACAGAAACAAAAACGAATGAGACTTCACAAAGGGACGAGGGGCGAAGTCGGTAACCGTCTGCACCAAGTAAGCGGTTGTCAAATCCCAGCTGTCTAGTTTCTGCGCTCTGTTCTGTTCTGTGCGCGTGCTCTCTCTCTCTCTCTCTCTCTCTCTCTCTCTCTCTCTCTCTCTCTCTCTCTCTCTCTCTCTCTCTCTCTCTCAACCTACCAAAGAATAGGCTAATCATGAAGTTTTCTTTCACTGTGCTCGAATTTTAAAAAAAAAGAGAAGCAGAGAAGAATTAAACAGAAAACGTTTTCAAATATTTCACTGTCAACGGTGCCGTGTATATATTTTACACCTAATATCCGGTTCATCATAATATCAAATTATATTTATTATAGATGGGAATAGTCTGGAACACATGGTTGGCTAAACACTGGCAGCAGAGCGATGGTTTGAGGCTCGTTTGAAACCTCAGACCCTTGATGACTTACAGCCATTTAGCCAACCATGTGTTCCATAGCCTGCTATTCCCGTGTAATTTACAGCTTAATCTAGTCTGCATTTTACACTGTCCCAACTTTTTCGGAATTGGGGTTTTCACATGGGCAATGGTACCTCTACAAATATATTTGCTTTACAATAAAGCCAATGTAATGGACCAAAATCATTATCAAATATTACAAACATTTTGATAATTTATAAAGGCTTCACAGAACAATTGACAAGGGTCATTATTATTACAATTACTAGTGACTGTCTGTGATTATGTCATCATCAATATTTTATCCTGGAGACATATCTAATTTATCACGTTGGTAAAAGTAATGCAGTCATGAGTAGGCTACAACTACCTTTACACTACCTTTAGTCTAACATTAAGTCTTATATTATATTTTCGTTTTTTTTTTTTTTTTTTTTAATATATGTGTATAAGTCCATAACCTATCAATAATATTTTTCTTCTTCAATTATTATTATTATTATTATTATTATTATTATTATTATTATTATTATTATTATTATTATATATATCAAATAAATATGCCAATTTTGGTTTGGGTTTTATATTCTTTCTGTACTAAAACGTTTGTAACAATTAAAAAATGTCAACCATGTTGCATGAGCAAGTGAAGGGTAGGTTTCCCACAAAAAAAAAGAAGTGTTTCATCGGCTACCAAAGGATAAATACAATGTACTTAACAATGCCCTTAAATTGTATATTCGTAGGGTACATATAGGTCTAAATAACCAATATTGTATGTTCTATGCATATGTGGCTAAAGATTATGCTAATAAATCAGAATATTTAATTTAAATTATCCTTCCATACAACGGCTATTGCCTATTTTCGATTGTCAAATAATTGTTGTTACTTTTGGGGAAAAAAGTGGATTATTTATTATTCTTTTCAATATTTCATACGAGAGACTGTTGCATACCCTGGAAAATGTCTGTTATATAGCGATAACCAAGATTTCATTGTGGATGGACAAATAATATAGACATAGGCCTAGTCCTGTTTAGCGCTAACTAGGCTACCTTATCCAATATCGACCATTCTAACAGTAGCTTAAATGATATTTCATAACATTGCATATAAACATTTATCTGTGGAATGAAATACATTGTATGACCATTTAAAAGCAAATTATACAAACGTCTCCAAGTTTCATATTCGTTTGACCTAGATTTGGGATACAGAAATCAGTATTTTTAATTTATCTGAGAAGACTTAGCCGGTTAAAATGATTGCACACCGATTTTGTACTGCAGTTGTTATTCTCACAGACTGATTTATGCCTGCTGTTAACACCTCTTAACAAAAACACAATAGCCAATTTCATTGCCTGTATGAACACTTCCTTTAAGAAGTCCTTTTTCAAGTGTTCAGATAGCTAGGTGTGTATGCGTGTGTGCACAACATGTATTTCGGTTTCTGTCAGTACAATTTAGTGTACAATTTTCAGTTTCTCAATTTCTTCGGTGTAAACGTAGTTCAATGTAGTATGATTCGACATAGGATCCCCGTAGATACACAATTTAAACACAATTGTTTTATTCGATTTCACAGATTTGATGAGATGTCAAGTTTTCAAAAAACTATGGCGGTGATTATTTATGGAAGAATATTAGTGTTATTCGCTTCAGTACAAAGGATTTTCTTTAAAAATGTGATTTTTATAGCCGATATAATAATACAAACAATGCGAATAATTATTATAAAAAATATAGTCCAACAACTGTCGCAACTTCGCTATTGATATAAGAGCTAAGTGATTTGAATGTAATTTATAGACTAATAATAATAATAATAATAATAATAATAATTAGGATGTTTCTGTATTTGCAAAGTAATAGCCATAACAATAATTATTCTTACCAATTGTTTAAATATAATCAATATTGCTTTCATATTTCTATTAGGCTATGTGATAATTTGTATGACGTTGTACATGCTGAACATTAAGCGCCTTTCATTTGTTAGCCTATAACGTTATTGATATTTTAAAATTGCGCATACTAACACGCAATACTGCATTTTTATTTATTGGTTAATAACGGTTTTTCAGAATATTAATACACAGTTGGAAACATTTTCAATATTGGGTATTTGCTAAGGTCACCCACAATAACGGACATATTAAAAGAAGTATATCCCTTTACCCTAAGTAAATAAAGATAGAAAACGTAGTCTGAAAACGTATGTGTATGATCTTTAGGTCATTTACATGACTATTGCAGCTAGTGATAAACAGCTGACCATTTAAGGCAATATACGAGCCAATGCTGGATAAGTACAAATCAAGGCATTGATAGCTCCCATGATCATTGCGCTGTAGTATACTCAACCATAAGCTATCAACCATAGTATATCATCCCAACTAAACCGTTTTCAGCGTAAAAAAAAAAAAAAAAAGCCAAGTTACTCACGCATAGACTCACGCATAGACTCCAAAGCACTGTCTGCAAGTCATTAATTCCAATTTTCAAAAATAAGGCCTGCCTTTAAAAGTATTGATATCAAAATGTGGCCAATACAACAAACAATATTGCCTATAATTAAACTAGCTCTATTCCAAAGCAATGCTATCCAGTCTTTCCTAAATGATTTAATGTAATTTGGCCCTGTTTTTCCCTGTTTTTTTTTCATCTTACCATCTGAAGAGAATGTGGTCAATGGAACTGTATGAGCCACATCAATATTTGGGTTTTTACAGAAACCTGTGTGGTCCTACATAGCCTAGACATTCTTGTGTTCACAAAATTCTGTTCGCAAATAACATAACTATTATTATGTTAAGAAAATTAGTACTACTTATTTGGCATCATCTGACCCACAAACATACAGTAGGCTACATTAACAGGGCAAACATGTCTGGATAGATTTGTAAAATTCAATATGTATTTTCTAGGTCAAAATACTTAACAAAATAATTTTTAACTGTATTTATTTATTCATCCCCCCTTTCTCTATTGTTAATTGTTTTTTGCTATAAATGTCTGTTTGTGAATCGTAGAGAAATTTGTAGCAGCAGCAACATTTTAAACCCTGTAAATTTTCTAAAGTAAACTTGACAACAAAGTACAAACCCCAATTCCAAAAAAGTTGGGATAGTATATAAAATACACATAAAAGCAGCATGCAGTGATTTGTAACTGATCTTTTACATATATTTAATTGAAAACAGTACAAAGCAAAGATATTTAATGTTTTACCTTATCAATTTTATTGAGTTTTGTAAATATACACTAATTCCGAATTTGATGCCTGCAACACATTCCAAAAAAGTTGGGACAGGGGCAAAAAACATCTGCTTGGAACATTTCACAGGTAACCAGGTGATGCTATCATGACTGGGTATGAAATGATATCAAAAGACTCTTGATATTTTATTTTCAGGTACTCTTACAAGCGATATTGTAACCTCTCTGCATTTGAATGGATCTCTATGGGAATTGGGGGTGGGACCAAATTAAGCTGTAAATTACACGGGAATAGTATGGAACCCATGGTTGGCTAAATGGCTGTAAGTCATCAAGGGTCTGAGGTATCAAACGAGCCTCAAACCATCACTCTGCTGCGAAATATGCAGTAGATATGGATGGATCACTTTAAGGGTTGTTTCTCTTGACTCATTTTCCTATTGAACTCTATGGAAAAATAAGTCAGGAGAAACAACCCTTCAAGTGATCTATCCATATCTACTGCATATCTGGCAGCAGAGTTATGGATTGAGGCTTGTTTGATACCCTTGATGACTTACAGCCAATTGTCCAACCATGGGTTCCATACTATTCCCGTGTAATTTATAGCTTAATCTTGTCCCACCCCCCAATTCCCATAGAGATCCATTCAAATGCAGAGAGGTTATAGTATCACTTGTGAGAGTACCTGAAAATAAGATATTTGTTTTTTGAACTTCAAATTCGGAATTAGCATATGTTTACAAAAATCATTATATTTTCTTTGTACTGTTTTCAATTAAATATATTATATACAGTACTGTGCAAATGTCTTAGGCACCCTAGATTTTTTATGTAGATTTTTTCTTAGATGTTTATTTTTTGTCTTCTGCATTAGTGTGTCAGTAGAAAAGAGCAAATTGTAGATTTCCAAACATTGATTTTCCAAAAACTTAATTGAACTTTCGTCAAAGAAAAGAAGAACAAGGAGTTCTGCAACAGATGGTATGGTCTCCACAGAGGCCTGTTCTCAACATCACCAAGGCTGTTTGGGATTACCTGGACAGACAGAAGCAAGCGAGACAGCCAAATTCTGCAGAAGAACAGTGGCAAGTTCTCCAAAATGCTTGGAACAATCTACCAGCTGATTTTCTTATAAAACTGAACAACAGTGTACCGAAGAGAGTTGATGCTGTTTTAAAGGGAAAGGGTGGTCACACCAAATATTGATTTGATTCTGTTTTTTATTGTTTACTGTTCTTTGTAGTGAATTGTTTGATATTTAGAAACTTTTAATTTAATCATTTTTGAAAGGATATTCGCCTTAAGGATTTTCTTTACATGTGCCTAAGACTTTTGCACAGTACTGAATATATATATATAAAAATATGATACTGGAGAGATTTTTTAAAGTGATTTTCATTTGTTTACCAAAGTGTCTTGGGTTTACTTTATGGGAAAGTTTTACTTGTATGTGGTACTTCATATAGCCATGTAATACATAACATAAACTCATGGGCCAGACTTTCTTGAACTGTTTTAAATTTAAACTTTGTTTTCGATTTTTACCCATTAATAGGACACGAAAATGTGACATTTTTTACACTGTCATAATTGATGTGGAAATATATACCTATCCTAATGGCCTACATTTCTTTCAACCAAATATTTTTGAAGATTTGATATGCCTTTCTAAACCCCACTTTGCTTCGTGAAAGTTTTCACTCGTATTCATATGGGAGAGCAAAATTAATCAGGCTCATGTACGTAATTCATTGTGTCCTGAGAGTTACGTACACAAGATGCCATCGGCAATCATGAAAAATACATATATATCGGATCGATCTTTGTTTGTTTCTGTCATGCATAAGCCAAGTAAAAAAATATATGTGCCCAAATTCATACACTCCACGATAATTTAAAACAAGGGGAATATATAGTGCTGACTTTCTTTCCGTGTCCCAATCGTCACGTACATAAGCATGAATCGTTTACCCACGTGTTTCTTGGCTGGTGGATTGGTCAACCTAAAAAAAAGAAGAGCATTACTGTCTGGTACGAAACTACTAAGAATTGCTTTGTTTCAATTGCTGCCGACGCTACAGGAGCCTGATAACCTTGTGTGTCCAAGCTTCCTCACGCGGTTACGTACCTAAGCCGTTCACGTTTTACCTCGCACCAGTTAATCAAAATCATCCAAATCAAAGCATTTACATAGCCATCGTGTTATAATCATGTCCGCATATTGAAAGGTAGGATTTTATTTTTATTTTTTAATTTAGAAAATTAATCTTTTCTTGCATTGATTACGTACGTAACGGTGTCCTCTAATCAACCGGGTATTACACAGCCATAAATAGATTAGAGCTTCCAGTTTCATTGTGGACCGCCTCGGATGGGGTATGTATCTACACTTTAATTAATTAGAAAAAATAAGTTATACTTTTGCACTCACGTGTCATTGAGACACCATGTTAACACTACTGTGGTAAGTTTTATATGACCTGAAGACTATTTCCAGTTATTGAACTATCTTCTTTCTTTTTGATAGAGTCAGAGAGTTGTCAAACTTGTAAATAAATGTGTTTGCATTGGTTTTTGCAACAATTAATTTTTTGGTGTCTATGTCACGTTTATATGTCCCAGTATCATATTTTGACTTTTAGACAATTTACAAATCACTGCTTTCTGCTTTTATGTGCATTTTACATACTTTCCGAACTTTTTTGTATATTTTGTATAACCGTTTGTATATTATCCTCAGAGAGAAGAGAACTGACCCCTTAATTTCATGGGTGAATTAAAGACACCAAAATATTAAATTCATTAATTCACTTTCAAACTGCATGGAAAACTATCACTATCACAGAAGAGAAGCTTTAAGGCCATCCAGAGACATCAAAGACACCATTCATTGGCAGAGGCTGTTATGTTCGAGCGGGGGAGAAGGACCCAAACGCAGGCAGGAGTACGAAAAACCGAAGTTTAATAAGGGCAAGGCAGCAATCCGTGGTATAACAGGCAGGGTCAAAAAACCGGGGAGACAGGCAACGAAACAAAACACAGTCCAAAGAGTGGTCAAGGAACAGGTAGGGGTCAAAACCGGGAAGGCACAGCAAAAGCACAAAAACAAGATCCAAAAGCAGGGTCGCGAGAACACAGGCAGGGGTCAAAACCGGGGAGGCGTAAGAGGAACAAAAAGAGAACAAAACAGACAGGATACAAAACTAAACGACAACAGGCAAAAAACTAGAAAACAGATACTAGGAATAAACAAACAACTCGGGAAACTACTCGGAGGCACAGAAAGAAACAGTCGCAAAATATATGATACAAGGAACTCGCGAAGACAGACTGAAATAACAAGGTTTAAATACACAGGGAGAAGATTACACAAAAGGAATCAGGTGTGAAGAGGGGGAATGGGAGAGTACACAGGTGAGAACAATGAGGGTTAACAAGGACCAATAATACAATGACGGGGGAAACGTAAGACACGGACTGGAATACACATAGACACAATGATAACAAACGGCCTGGGGTTAGCAGGTAAACAAGTGCACAGCTCAGAGGGGAGAACATGAAAGTGGACACACGTGCAGAGAATGCGAAATCAGATAGATACAGGGATAGGATAACGAGGAGGGAAATGACAGCTGCAGGTAGAAACTCAAGATTAATTAGTAATTAGTAATGTTAGTAGCGAACTCTAAAACCCTAATGTTAGTAGGTTAGCTGGTTAGTATTATATACACGTTAGTTTGTTAGCAGGTTAGTATTAAATCTAATCTAACAGTTAGTATGATTAGTACATTAGTATTATATACAAATATAAATAAAGCCAGAAGGAAGAAAATGAGGTATACGAAATAGAGAGGAAACCCGAATGTTCCCAAAATCACCCGAATAGTGCAATGACAAAGACAGGGGGTGGAATCTCAGAAAACATGGAACGCGGACTGACAATCGCGAGGGAAAAGAAATCAGGAAAAATAATAATAAAGAATAAACAGACAGACAAATTACAGGATCCTAACAGAGGCAGAGGGGAGGGGCTGTAGAGTCAAGCCGGAAAGTCTGCACTCCCCTTTCACCTTCTCCACATTTTATTATGTTACAGACATATTCTACAATAGATTGAGTTCATTTTTTGTCTAAATATTCTACACAAAATAGCCCACAATGACAAAGAGAAAACAGGTTTTTAGACATTTGTGCTAATTTATTAAAAATCAAAATGTAAAATATCATATGTACACAAGTGTGCACACCCTTTGATATGACACCCAAAAGTGAGCTGAGGTGCATTTTGTTTCCACTGATACTGCTTGAGATGTTTCTACAACTTATTTGGAGTCCACCTGTGATAAATTCAATTGATTGGACATGATTGGGGATTGCCAACACCTGCCTATATAAGGTCCCACAGTTGACAGTGCATGTCAGAGCAAACTCCAAGTCATGGGGTCAAAGGAATTATCTGCAGACCTCAGAAACAGGATTGTGTCAAGGCATAGATGTGGAGAAGGATACGGAAAAATCTCTGCAGCTTTACAGGTCCCAAAGAGCACAGTGGCCACCATCATTCGTAAATGGAAGAAGTTTGGAACCACCAAGAATCTTCCTAGACCTGGCCGCCCGGCCAAACTGAGCAATCGGGGAAGACGGGCCTTGGCCAGGGAGGTGAGCAGGAACCCGAGGGTCACTCTGACAGAGCTCCAGCGTATCCTTGTGGAGATGGGAGAACCTTTCAGAAGATCAACCATCCAGGCAGCACTCCACCAATCAGGCCTTTATGGTAGAGTGGCCAGACGGAAGCCCCTCCTTAGTAAAAGGCACATCACAGCCCGCTTGGAGTTTGCCAAAAGGCCCCTAGAGGATTCTCAAACCATGAGAATCAAGATTCTCTGGTCTGATGAAACCAAAATTTAACTTTTAGGCCTGAATACCAAGCGTCACGTCTGGAGGAAACCAGGCACCGCTCATCACCTGGCTAATACCATCCCTACAGTGAAGCATGGCGGTGGCAGCATCATGATGTGGGGATGTTTTTCAGCAGCGGGAACGGGGCGACTAGTCCTGATAGAGGGAAAGATGAATGCAGCTAAGTACACCGAGATCCTTGAAGAAAACCTGCTCCAGAGTGCTCTGGACCTCAGACTGGGGCGAAGGTTTACCTTCCAACATGACAACGACCCGAAGCACACAGCCAAGAGAACAAAGGAGTGGCTTCGGAGAAAGTCTGTGCATGTCCTTGAGTGGCCCAGCCAGAGCCCAGACCTGAATCCAATTGAACATCTGTGGAAAGAGCTGAAAATGGCTGTGTACCGACGCTCCCCATCCAACCTGACGGAGCTTGCAAGGATATGCCAAGAGGAATGGGCAAAAATGTCCAGAAACAAGTGTGCCAAGCTCGTAGCTTCTTTCCCAAGACGCCTTGAAGCTGTAATCACTGCCAAAGGTGCAGCAACCAAGTATTAGGCTAAGGGTGTGTACAGATATGTAACCCCTAAATAACCTATTTTTGTCAGTAAAATAAAATTGCATATTTTCTAAAAACCTGTTTTCACTTCGTCATTATTGGCTATTGTGTGTAGATGTTTGAGGCAAAAAATTAACTCAATCTATTGTAGTATAAGTCTGTAACGTAATAAAACGTGGAGAAGGTGAAAGGGGTGTGCAGACTTTCCGGCTTGACTGTATATGCTGATCCTGGGCATGGCGCAACAATGACTTTGAATACATGACACTGTGTATTAATTAGCAAATGTATTGTTCAAATTGTTTTAAAATGTGTTGTCTTCTCAGTGTTTTCTTTTGCTCAATAAATTAGTTTCTTTTTTCTATTTTGTCCTATTGTATCATCCAAATGTAACCTGTTATATTACCTTTAAATGAATTGTAACTGCCCCCCCCCCTTTTTTTTCTTTATCACTTCATTATTACTGCCATGTGGTGTATTACAGGATTTTGCTTCCAACTTGTCTTTTGATGAGAGGAATTTGGGTTCAACTTGTGAATTGTGAATTAAGACAATGCTATTGGTATCCTAAGCAAAATATTCTCATCGTCTCATTTTTCATAATAATGGATTCAAGAGAATATGTAAGAAGTGAGCACCATGGCTTATGTTGAAAATGATTAAATCAACAGGGAAAAAAACATGGATAGAGTTCTACAATAATTTACAAGTCAGCGTTTTCAGTTGCTGGCTCATTGAACCCACACAGACAACACTGTCAACGCTGACATTTTCACATGAGGCACCTGTACATTCATTATGGGGTCAGTCATTTTGAACAAAAAAGTGTATCTCGACACGCACCATCAGATTTTTCTGAGATGTCTCCTGTCGTTAGAAACTGGTAGGCATTTATGTAACATTATTTCATAGAAAAATTATCTGTGAGAAATCAAACTAATTGAGGCACCCAAAAATAATCAAATTTTTTTTTGTTACAGTTCACATAATATTCTGTAAATAAAGTATCAAACATTCCTTTTCTGTAAGATATGAGGGAACCAAATAAATGGTCAAAATCAACCCACAGACCCCAAATCCACAACAAACAGTATACAGTATTATAATGGGGAGCCTGGTTCGGAGAACCAGACACGACGGAGAGCGAATCTGAAAGTTAATTCCTGAGAAGGAATTAACCACAAGCACGGATATAATCAGTGAAAGGTAGGAATGAATGAAGGAGGAGAAATTATAACAACCAGACAATAATGGGTGAAAAAACTTGTAGGCTTGAGTATAGGTATAAAAGGGAAAATTACCTCTCACTCTCGATACCGGAGAGTAGAAAAAGAGAGTACAGGGAACCCCTGGGAGGGACAGTATCCGGATACAACTCAATAGCGCAGTCATACGACCTATGACGGGGTAAGGTAGTGGCGCGTTGCTTACTAAAAATCTCAGCGAGGTCAGCGTACTCCTCCGGTACATTAGTAGGCAAGCAGAACTCGAGCGCCCCTACTACTAGTCTCAGGGTCGAAAAAAGAGTCAGGTGACGATTCTCAATCGGAATCAGGAGGGTTCTCATCCCCCAGAACCTCCTAGAAATCCCCTCCGCAAAGGAATCCCAGGCCAGACTCTCTCTCCTCTTTACTCTCAGAGAGACAAAGTATCCTGGTCAGAAGGCCTCCCCCAGATCACTAATGGAGCTGAGTTTGGAACGGTCACTGGCGCCGCCCGAATAGAGGTTAATAACTCACGGTGACTCCGTTCCATGTATCGGACCATTTCTTTATTTCATTCTCTCTCTCCTACCCACTCTCCCGCATCTCTCATAACAACCTACCCCCTGTAACTTTCAGGAGAAATCTCCACACTCTCACACTCCTCTCTCTCTACCTCTGCTCTCTCTGTACTTCCTTCTCCTGCATCTTTTGTTAATTTACCTATTGAAGTTGCCACCTCCACCTTTAACTCGTGCCTCTCAGTCTCTCGATTCACTATGTCCTCTCGTCTCCAAACCGGCCCGATCATCACCCCCATGCCCGTGGCTGACTGATTCTCTCCGATCCAGCAGAACCACGCTGCGAGCTGCCGAGAGAAAGTGGAGGAAATCCAGATCCCCAGATGATCTGGCCTCGTATCACACTCTGCTGGCAGCCTTCACATCAGCAACTACGTCTGCTAAGGCAACATTTTACCAGTCAAAAATTATTGCATGCATGTCTAACCCCCGTAAACTATTTTCCACCTTCTCTTCCCTGCCGATCCCTCCTCCACCCCCCTCACCCTCTTCCCTCTCTGCCGATGACTTCCTGATCCACTTTGAGGAGAAGGTAGCCGTGATCCGAAACTCCTTCACACATCCGGTGAAGCCTCCTATGCCCCATAATGAACCCACCGCTACATTTTCGTCCTTTAAGACTCTGTAGGACACAGATGTACTCCAACTTGTAACGCGCCAGCGTGCAAGCGCCAGCGTGCAACCACCTGCCCACTGGACCCCATCCCATCGGCAGTCCTCCAGTCTATATCCGGTGAGGTCCTTCCATATCTATCTTCCATTTTCAACACCTCCTTAACCTGTGGCTATGTTCCTGCGGTTTTCAAAACTGCCCGTGTTACCCCACTCCTTAAAAAACCTAGCTTAGACCCCTCTGATCTTAGAAACTATCGTCCTGTGTCTCTCCTGCCCTTCCTGTCCAAAGCTCTTGAACGAGCTGCCCTTAACCAACTGTCAGTTTTTCTCCACCAGAACAACCTGCTCGACCCTCATCAGTCCGGCTTCAGAACTGGGCATTCCACTGAAACTGCGCTCCTGGCTGTGACTGAGGCACTCGCCACTGCCAGAGCCTCCTCCCTCTCCTCTGTCCTGATTCTCCTTGACCTGTCTGCAGCGCTTGACACGGTCAACCACAAACTCCTGATCTCCACACTAGCTGAGATGGGCATCTCTGGAACTGCCCTCTCTTGGTTTACATCCTATCTCACTGATAGATCCTACCAAGTCTCCTGGAAGGGCTCTGTCTCTGCACCTCATCCACTTCTTACAGGAGTCCCGCAGGGATCTGTCCTGGGTCCTCTGTTGTTCTCCATTTATACTAAGTCCCTTGGTTCGGTCATTAATTCACATGGCTTCTCTTACCATAGCTATGCTGATGACACTCAACTCTTCCTCTCTTTCCCTCCCTCTGCCCCACAGGTAAAGGAAAGGATATCTGCTTGCCTGGCTGACATCTCTGAGTGGATGTCTAGCCATCACCTGAAGCTCAACCTCGACAAGACCGAGCTGCTCTTCATGCCATACAAGACCTCCCCGCTCCTAGACCTGTCCATCAGCGTTGACGGAACCATGGTGACCGCCTCCCGCTCTGCAAGGAACCTGGGGGTGGTCCTGCACAATCAGCTGGACTTCAAAGAACACATCAGGGCAACGGCACGGTCCTGCAGGTTCCTCCTGTACAACATCAGGAGAATTCGGCCGTACCTGACCACTTACTCCGCCCAGCTTCTTGTCCAGACCATGGTCACCTCACGCCTGGACTACTGCAACTCCGTTCTCGCAAGCCTACCAGCCTGCGCCATTCTGCCCCTACAACTGGTCCAGAATGTGGCTGCTCGGCTTGTGTTCAACCTCCCGAAGTTTTCGCACGTCACCCCCCTGCTGAGGTCACTCCACTGGCTGCCGGTCGTGGCCAGGATCAGGTTCAAAGTTCTGACCCTGGCCTACACTGCAGCCAAAAGGTCAGGCCCTTCCTACCTACAGGACTTAATCCAGCACTACGCTCCTGCTCGACCACTTCGCTCTGCTGCTGCAGGAGGACTTGCACTTCCCTCCTTCCGTGTTAAAGGCTCCTGCTTGTCCCAACTGCGGAGCTTTTCCACCCTAGCTCCCCAGTGGTGGAATGAACTCCCCACTCTGCTGCGCTCAGCTGAAACACTGTCTGTTTTTCGTCGTGGTCTGAAAACGCACTTTTTCAGACTCCACCTCGACTAAAATTATACCTATAGGGCCATTCTATAGTATTCGCTTCCTGTTTTCTATTTAACTTGTGTTTTTTGGTTATGCTATAGTTCAGAATGTATAGCTGACTGTGTGTACTTCTCATGTTTATTACTAGGGATAGCTCCTACGCTGTGAGAAAGCTGTGCTTTGTTGGATATGCTTTGTAGTCGCGTCAATGACCTTCAATATGCACTTATTGTACGTCGTTTGGATAAAAGCGTCTGCCAAATGATTGTAATGTAATGTAATGTAATGTGATGTAATGTTAATAAGAGCACGGCAGTGGGACTTGCACTGGGAGCCCCACTGGCGAATAAACCCCTGTCATTGCCCCAACTAACATGGGGGTCATGTAAAACCAGCCACGAATGTCCCAGAATGAGTGGGTAAGCCGGAGAATCAACTAAAAAAATGTTTAACCTCTCTGAATGACCCTGGAAGGAAGCGCACATGAGTAAGGAGCCAGTGATCAATGATCCCAGAACTCAAAGGGTGGCTATCGAGAGCAGTAACCAGATGGGGCCGAGTGAGGGGGTGTATGGGAATTTTTAATTCCCAGGCCCATTTAGCATCTATTAAACACTCAACTGTTGCGGAATCAATGAAAGCGTCGATGGTGACCGAATGCCAGCACAATTGGACTGGTAAAAGAGTCAGAGAGAGAGTACCATTTTGTCTCGCTAGAGGCCCCGGTTTCCCTAGCGAGACCCCTCGTTTCCCCCCAACTTGGGACACTGGGGTCACATTGTGTGACCCTTGCGCCTACAATAGCAGCACCAGCTCTCCTGCGGTTTTCCCCCTCTAGGCTTGTGGAGAGATGACCCATCCACCTGCATGGGCTCCTCCTGATTAAACGAGGAGTAGGTGGATGGACCGGCTGGAGGTTCTACCAACGGTGAGGGGATATGACAAACAGGGCGGTTTCTACACCCCCGCTCACGCTCCCTGATTCGGTAGTCAGGTCGTATAGCCGTGGTAACCAGGGCACTGAACATAGCAGGTGGCTCAAGCATGGCTAGGGCGTCCTTAATGGGATTGGACAACACATTAATAAATAGAGACTTAAGTGGACCGTCAGGCCATCCTGTCTCCCCTGTCAGTGCTCGAAACGTGACGGAAAACACCACCACCATGTCGGTACCCTGGCGAAGACTAGTTAGTCTCATGGCGGCCTCCTGACTGGAGACGTCATGATCGAAAACTAACTGCATCTCCTCCATCAATTTAATTGGGTCACGTACAGCAGGAGTGTTGGCCCAAATTAGAGGGTCCACCCAAGCGAGGGCATGGTCATTCAATGAAGACAAAATAAAAGCTACCTGGGAAACTGGGAAGTCTGTGCCTGAAAAAATATCAAGCACTGGGTTAGAAAACCCAGACACTTCCCCGGTTCCCCACAATAGCGGGACAGCAATTGGAGCTAAGGGTGCGTGACAAGGGAACGGGGTGTACTGGTGCTTGTGCAGCTGGGGGTGGATTGACTGTGATCTGTTAAGACTCTCGGACAACTTGCGGAGACAGTCTCCCTGATATCACAGCTTCTCCATCAGCTGCTGTATCTGGAGAGCAAGAATACCCTCCTCAGGAGTACCCCCTGTAGCGCCCTGAATGGCCAGCGCTTTATTAACTCCCTATGGTGTCACTGGTCCTTCCATACTGGCTTTGGTATTCTATAATGGGGAGCTTGGTTCGGAGGACCAGACACGACGGAGATCGAATCTGAAAGTTAATTCCTGAGAAGGAATTAACCACAAGCACGGATATAATCTGTGAAAGGTAGGAATGAACGAAGGAAATAAAGTACCTCTAGCTCTTACTAAAAGTAACAAAACAGGTAACAGAAATGGAGGAGAAATTATTACAACCCAGACAATAATGGGCGAAAAAACTTGTAGGCTTGAGTATCGATATAAAAGGGAAAATTACCTCTCACTCTCGATACTGGAGAGTAGAAAAATAGAGAGATAAAAGAATAGAAAATAAGGCGGCCCGTAAAACTGCCCGAAATAGGCTCGTAGCTCAGAGTGTAGTCAAAGCACGAAAAGGAAATTACCTCACCCTCAATACGAGAGAGTATTACAAATAGAGAGGTGGAAAGGAAACGGGAAAGCAGGAACTGTCTCAGAGAGAACAGCAAAGGTGAATAGAACCGAATGACAGAGAAAGCAAAAGCGAAACAGGATCCTAAAAGGAAACTCTAATGCAACAAAGGCTCAGTACCGCGTTACTCCAAAGCAAGGCGATGGAGAAAAGTGGTCACCATTTGATGCCTAAATCCTATACCATTTACCGGCTATGTGTCAACATGAAGAAAACACAGAAGCACCGGAAAAACGGAAGCTTAGAGCTTTTATAGCCAGCAGGTAACCTAGAACAGGTGAAAAGAATAAGTGCCTGGAGAGAACGAAAGCCCGGAACGGACAACGGAAAAATAAGGCAAGAGCGCCCTAGTGCCACTCCAAGGGAGAATGACCGCAGAAACAAGAAGAGGCTACCAAAACCATGACAAGTATAATATCAAATATAGCCGCGAGCAGCAATTAATGGGGTCCAAGCAAAATTGCGCAAATGTCCCACAAATGCAGTCTCATGTGTTTGTCAGGCTGTAATGAATGACACAAAACACCTGACTGATGAATGTTGGAATGTAAATATTCTGAATCTATATACATCTTTATTGACTAATTATTCATCCATCTTTTAAAATATTAAAATTCTATATAATTTCTCGATTGGGCTCTGTGTCTAAGGAGTGTGAAAGACTAATTTAGCCAAATCTACCAAAAATTGTCAGAGATGAGGCATTTTAAGTGTTTGTCACACATATTGGGATAGAAAACTCATGACAGTAGTTCAGAGTGAGAAATGTGCTTGTCGCAAAACTCACAGGTTTGTTGAATTACTGTACTCACCCCGATTGGCTGATCCTCAATGTTTTTCAATGTTCAGTGTTCATGGATGGTCTGTCGGTACCATCGACAAAGACGAAGCTTCCAAAGCATACAAAATTTCAAGTTATTTTGTAATTTGTTTTATGAGTTATGGAAATATTCACATTTTCCCTTTCTATAGCGCCACCTAGTGACTGCGCCAAATCATTTTGGAAGGCCTTGATTGGCCAGACATGTCAAAGCTATATCTCAAGTTTTGTGTTGATCAGACTTTGCATTGAAAAGTTATTAGCATTTTTGTGATAAACCACACCCACACATACATATTCATTGGCTCTAATTTCTCACATCAAAGTTCTGTACAATGGTTCTATGGAGCATGATCTAAGGAGGTTAGCCACCTAATTTCGTACAAATCGGTCAACATTTGTAGAACAAGAAGCATTTTAAGTCTTTTCCACATAATTAAAAATGGCGGAAATCCAATATGGGTGACATGATGGGTTATTGAGGCAAATTTGTTCTATCATGGAGAGACAAGTATGGTATTATAAAGCTCCTGACATTACTTCAAACACTGTGAGAAATAACCTTGCATGCTTTTGTGCACCCCTGTGTATAACAGACAGGAGGATGTACGCGCGTTGTGCGCATGCCTATGTAAACACACTTATATTGCGCTGCCAAAATAACATAGAAATAACTGCGACATGATGTTACACCAGGTTTGTGGTGGTTTTAGCACAAGCACTTTCTGCTGGCTCAAAATAGCAATAAGCCGAAATTTATCCTGGCCACAGGAACTCTATAGCACCACCAGGTTTGATTCAGATGATATTACAGTGCTGAGCTCACCAAGTTGCATATGATTATGTCAAATCATTTGGGATTTATTAGCATTTTTGTCACAAGCCACGACAACATAGTTTTTTTATTGGCATGCTGTGGGCATATTTTTTCTCAATAACATTGGTTTATAAACTCCTCAAAAAAAGTTCGGAAACGTTATTTCGGTCGATTATTCCTCCCCTTTAATAATACCAATTGGTATTGTATTTTATATCGCTGGAAAGCATGATTAGTCACCTTTACAACGAGGTACAACTTGTAAGGATCATGCATTCGTGGAATGAGCAACACAGCTAACCGTGTGGGTATAGGCCCAAAAAAATGTGCCAAAATCCCCTGCAATATTCTTCTGTTGGTATTCACTCTCGTTTTGAGCTTCAAGTGCTGGCAGGTGTATGCCAGTCACAGGTGTGTGACCTAATTGACAGCTAATTGACAGCACTTGTGTGCATGGGTCCTGCAACTTTGTTGAGTTTGTGTGTGTTGAGTTTGTGTGTGCTCCAAGCATAAACATGCCACGTTTGTCCCTTCAGGATAAGGCACGTGCAATAGGGCAAGTGGAAGCTGGTGTTCCGGTACGCAGAGTGGCAGCATTATTTGGTGTCAGCCCTGGTACCATTTCCAAACTTAGGACCAAGTTCCGTGAGACTGGTGAAGTCAAAGACAGACCACGAAGTGGCCGTCCCAGGAAGACAACACCCCAAGAAGACCGGTTCCTCACCCTTGCTTCACTGAGGAACCGTAGGCTTTCTTCCAGAGATTTACAGGCAAGATTTGCACAATGGTACCACAGACAGATCTCTGATCAGACGGTGAGGAACAGACTGCACATGGCCGGTCTTCGTGCTTATAAGGCTGCCAGGAAGCCTGCAATGACTGCCCTTCACCATCAGGCCCGTTTGCGCTGGTGTCGACAGCACCGACATTGGAACCTAAGAATGTGGGGCAACGTCATGTTCAGTGATGAATCAAGGTTCTGTCTGCGGAAGCTGGATGGCAGGATCAAAGTATGGAGACGGCGTGGAGAACGCTATGCAGATTGCTGCACAGATCGCGTGACACCTTTCAATGGGGGCAGTGTCATGGTGTGGGGCGGTATCTCTCTCACAGGCAAAACAGAACTTGTCATCATTGAAGGCAATCTCAATGCAGTGAGATATCGGAATGAGATTCTGGAGCCAGTGGCGATCCCATATCTCCAGAATCTGGGACCTAACTCCATCCTCCAGGATGACAACGCTCGCCCCCACAGAGCCAGGATCATCACAGAGTACCTCCAGAATTTGGGAGTGGAGAGGATGGAATGGCCTGCCATGAGTCCAGACCTCAACCCAATTGAACACCTGTGGGATCTTGGGCGTGCTGTACGTGCCAGAGTGACCAATGCAACCATGACCAGCATGAGGAGGAGGTGCCAAGCTGTTGTGAGTGCGTATGGATCTTCCACATGCTACTGAGGTCCCTGACAGTGTAAAATGAATAAAGTGTAAAAATGGCCAATATGTGTTGTTTTTTCCTTATTACTGTGGGAGAGTGCAATCATCCAATCCACCAAGCAACTCAAAACAAGAGTGAATACCAACAGAAGAATATTGCAGGGGATTTTGGCACATTTTTTTGGGCCGCTACCCACACGGTTAGCTGTGTTGCTCATTCCACGAATGCATGATCCTTACAAGTTGTACCTCGTTGTAAAGGTGACTAATCAGGCTTTCCAGCGATATAAAATACAATACCAATTGGTATTATTAAAGGGGAGGAATAATCGACCGAAATAACGTTTCCAAACTTTTTTTGAGGAGTTTATAACCATTAAAGACTTTCGTTAGTACATTCTACAAACCAAGTTTCATGCTATTTGGTCAAACTGTCTAGGAAGACATAGATTTCAAATCCGGGTGTAAGATAGGGCCCCTTGTCTTCACATTGCATATGACCCTTGAGCAACCAATATTTCCTGAATATTTTTGGAGCTCAATAGCATCAGCAGGTTTAATTCAGTAAATGTTACACTGCTGAGCTCACCAAGTTGGATATTATTATGTCAAGTCATTTGGGATTTATTAGCATTTTTGTCATGAACCACAACAACATCGTTTTTTTTGCCATGCTGTGGGCATATTTTTTCTGAATAGGATTGGTTTATATAACCATTAAATACTTTCATTAGTACTTGCTCATGTTACAAACCAAGTTTCATGCAATTTGGTCAAACTGTCTAGGAGGACATAGATTCCAAAGGTTTTTCACAAAATTCTAAATTGCAGAAATCCAAATGTTACAACTTAGTACATGCTTATTAGTAGTACATATCTACCAAGTTTCAAGTTGATTGGCCCTCATTAAGTCTGTGTAATGAGTGCTAAAATCTGATTGTCTCATGGCGGTCATATTTTTTGAAGGTTCATCGATGGCCTGTCTGTAACTTTGAACAGGACCGTGACTACAAAATTACAAGTTATTTGGTCATTTGGTTCAGGAGTTAAGGGCATTTTCACATTTTACCCTGCAATAGCGCCATCTATTGACCAAACCAAACGATATTTTACACACATTCTTTGATTGATAAACGGAAAGCACCAAGCAAGTTTCGTGATTATCGGACATTGGTTTCAAAAGTTATTTGCATTTTTGAGATAAGCCACGCCCATATTGTTATTTATTTGCTTGCTACGGCCATAGTTTTTTATGTAGAAACTTTGTTTATATAACTTTTCAAGAGTTTCGTTCATAGAGGCTGCATACCATATTTCATGCAATTTGGTCAAACTGCTGAGGAGGAGATAGATTTTAAAGGTCTTTCACATTATTCAAAATGGTGGAAATTCAGCATGTTGCACATCATGTTTGATTGAGGCAAATGTTTTGCTCAAGTAGAGACATGTAATAACATATAAAGGTTATGACAGTAGTTCAAACTGAATGAGAAATAGCCTTGTTGAAATACTCAAAGGTTTGATTAATTACTGTAGCGCCCCCTATTGACCGATTCTTACCAAATGTTATACCCTAGTACATGCTTACAGGTAGTACAGGTCTACCAAGTTTCAAGTTGATTGGCCCTCATTAAGTCTGTGTAATGAGTGCTAAAATCTGATTGGCTGATCGCGGCCATATTCTTTGAACTTTCATCAAGGTCTTGTCTGTATCATTGACCACGACCGTGCCTACGAAATTGCAAGTTATTTGGTCATGTGGTTCATTATGGCCATTTTCACATTTTACCCTGCAACAGCACCACCTATTGAACAAACCAAACGATATTGTAGACCCATCCTTTGAGTGATATACAGAAAACACAAATAAAGTTTTGTGCTGATCAGACATTGCGTTCAAAAGTTATTAGCATTTTTGTGATAAGCCACGCCCACATTGGTTTTTATTGGCTTGCTGCAGCCAGAGTTTTTGACGTAGAAACTTCCTTTACATAACTTTTAAAGATATTCGTTAGTAGATGCTTCATGCCAAGTTTCATGCAATTTCGTCAAACCGTCAAGGAGGAGATAGATTTTGAAGGTTTTTCACAAAATGTAATTAGAAAAAAATATCATTTGTTTTATAATAAATTAATGTTCCTTATGGGAAAGTTGTTTGGGAGGCCCTAGGGAATCTTGTAAAAAAAGAATTTTGAGGATAGGCCAAAGGGTTCAAAAGTTATAGCCCAATAAATTAAATTTATTCCTATAGCGCCACCATCTGGCGAATCTGGGTAAGTTTTATTATCTGAGGTACTCTTGGGACTGGGTACGTATCTACTGAATCTAGTTGCTCTAGTATGTACAGTTTTTGCTGGGCAAACACTTTTAGGGCAGAAAAATAATAATAATAATCGGAACAATTACAATAGGGTTCCAGCACTTTGTGCTTGGACCCCTAATAAATATAGCTGCAAGCAGCGATTCCTGGGGACCGAGCGGCATTGGCAGCAAATGCCTTAACCTCTTGCTGCCAAACACCCCCTAGCGGTAACGCGGGGCGTTACGGAAATTATTAAATTATACATTTCATTAATTTAATAACATATAATAAACTGCTCACCTCAATATTTTGATTAAATATCCTTAAGATATATCCATTCCTTCTGGGAAAGTGGATTTTAAGCCCAAAACGTCGAGTTAAAACTTCATAAATTACGTTGGAAACAACGACCTAATTCCCAAACATGTATTGCAGCTTGATGTCACACCATAAACAATGTGCTGGTAAACTGTTCTGCTTAATTGTATTTCACAAAACTTTGGTTTGAAAAATCGTTATACCTTTAGACTTCAAGAAAAAATACTTTAAAACTTTCATACGGCTGTACATGATTTTTTTCACATTTTAAACTGACTTGTGCTTTTCAGCACTTCATTATGAGTCGTTCGGCTGTGTTCAGTTTGGTGTTGTGAAACTCAGCCAGTTTCTGAAGTACCAATCCCGTGGCTTAGTATATATTAGCCAAGGGGGTTTTGTACTTTTTTGCACAGTTATATGCAAAACCGTTGTCAATTGGGTGTATTTCTTTGACTGATAGCACCATAGGCCTATCTGAAGTGGGAAAAATGCACATCTACCCGCCTCCACTGTGAGTGTGATTTGCTTTCCATTGGGTTTTTAAACTGTCTGTCAAATATTCCAGCCAATAGCGAAGACTCTTATCTTTCAGACAAGCCCTCATTCAACACAATGGGTTAGGTTGTCACAACGGAACAATTGAGCGTAAGTGGCAGTGGCAGATGCGTCTAAGCGTAAAATTCCTACCAAGATGGCGCAGTGTGTTTAGCTTGTAGCAGCTAGCTACATCCCGTTTAGCAAAGTATGATTCATTAGGTAAGGCCATGTAAAAAAAATAAGTTGTTGATCGTCCTTTTTTTTTTTTTTTAAAGTCGTAGGGAGGGCGGTTTTTATTTTATTTTTATTTTTATTTAAGCACCAGATACAGCGGACCGTAGAGAGAAATAAAGAGGACAGAATATATAGAACATTGCGTCTCTTGACCAAATTGCTTCTGTTTAATTGTAGCCTGTCAACATCAGTTTTGCTCATATTGATTGTAATGTTTCATGTATTTTTGGTCAATAAATGTTCCTTGATTGATTGTATGTTATTGGTTTTATGCTTGTACTACACCATAGACCAGATCTGGCTACAAAACCTTTTTTACAACAATAAAATACTGTATAGACCAAAGTTCAAGCAATCATAAAACATTTAATAGCCTAGGTCAATATAATTATAAGCATGCTCTGTCATGGATAGGCTTTGTTTTGAAATTCATGCTGCACATGTGCTCTAACAATTTTGCGTGGTGGTCGATAGAGGGCTAGGCCTAGTGGATCGGATAGGATCTCCTAGTGCGGTGTGAGTACGATTTTCTATCCAAATGGCTTAGAAATAGGATTTCCCCGTGTTTTCTGCAACTTCTGGCCATCGTCACGAAAATAATATTTTTTTTTTTTAAAAGTCGGATGTCGGGCGGGGACGATCAACAACTATTTTTTTTTACATGGCCTAACGGCGGCTGTTCAGCTTTTTGCTTTACAGTCTCTTTCATACAGTTTTTGGTTATTCAGGCGTTTCTCTGTGCAGCAGGTCCTAGCCCGAAGATGTTTTTGCGATGTTGTCTCAGTGTGTTAAGCAAACATATTTTTGTTGCCGGTATACCAGTGCGAATTCACTGTTATGTATAAAACCCAATGAATTAAATGAATATAGCTAAGGCCATGTAAAAAAAAATAGTTGTTGATCGTCCCCGTCCGACATCCGAAAAAGGCCCCGACGACTTTTATTTATTTTTTTTTTTTTTCGTGACGATGGCCAGAAGTTGCAGAAAACACGGGGAAATCCTATTTCTAAGCCATTTGGATAGAAAATCGTACTCACACCGCACTAGGAGATCCTATCCGATCCACTAGGCCTAGCCCTCTATCGACCACCACGCAAAATTCTTAGAGTGCATGTGCAGCATGAATTTCAAAAACAAAGCCTATCCATGACAGGGCATGCTTATAATTATATTGACCTAGGCTATTAAATGTTTTATGATTGCTTGAACTTTGGTCTATACAGTATTTTATTGTTGTAAAAAAGGTTTTGTAGCCAGATCTGGTCTATGGTGTAGTACAAGCATAAAACCAATAACATACAATCAATCAAGGAACATTTATTGACCAAAAATACATGAAACATTACAATCAATATGAGCAAAACTGATGTTGACAGGCTACAATTAAACAGAAGCAATTTGGTCGAGAGACGCAATGTTCTATATATTCTGTCCTCTTTATTTCTCTCTACGGTCCGCTGTACCTGGTTCTTAAATAAAATTAAAATAAAAACCGCCCTCCCTACGACTTTTTTTTTTTTAAAAGGACGATCAACAACTTATTTTTTTTACAAGGCCTAACATTACTATATTGTAACAATGGCAAGCTAGCCAGAAAAATTACACATAGCAGCTGGCTATCTATTTGTGTCTGAGACGAGCTGTTCCGAGTTTCTTTTGAATTAAATGGCGTCTGACGTGTTTGTTTAGAAGTTATTGTTCCACATTAGTAAACTGTTCTGTATGCAGTACAGCAGGCTGTGCAGGTAAACGAATAAGCAAATTATGCATGACGTAACATGAGGGAGAGATAACATGAGGATGAGTTTGTTGTTGATTATTATGCAGGGTTTTATTTTATCTAGGAAACTGGTGGACATTTGAAATCGTTTGCATAAGGTCCGTTTACCTGGACTCATTTCTGGCTAATGGGGCCCTGGTGGAATACAAGATTCACTGTGCTGCTACATGGGTTTGGAGACTTTGGGGACCACAGGTAGGCTAGTTAGTTGTGTAATATGAAACACACCAAAGACACATCTAAAAATTTACTTTTATTGGCAGTTACCAAATTTTATTGTAAAACTTAAAAAAAGGAATCATATTGAGAGTTTTCTGGAACCTTGCCATTTTGCACAATTTGGCACAATTTGTGCCAACTTTGGAAACCAAAATGGTTCACCTGAAAAAAAGCTCTGTAGAATTTGAATAGTTTGATATATTGACACCATATTTTTAGCAGAGATAGGCAGCATATTGAGGAATCACAAAGAGGAGTTATTTCCTCCATAGCACTTGTAGCTCATCAGGTAAAAAATAAGAAATTTGAATGTAGGTACCAGTTTTTTTCCCCCCACAATTTCTGTACATAAATTGTTGTAATTAAGTAGCAAAATGTGTCTGTAAATGAATTATGACTGCTTAGTCATAATAGTGCAGTTCTCTGTTTTAATAAAAGCTATGAACCATATTTGTAGTCTTTACAGTTTTTGAGATAAACAGCTTTGTTGGTCATTGTAAAAACAGGCGAGAATTGGTATATTTTGCCCTTGGTATTAAGAGGTTAACCACTAAGCTACAGGAACTTTCACAGTTGGTATATTAGGTAGACGACCTGTTAAACAGAGATAGTGTACTTGGCAGATGGCATACCTGCCATCCCAGCCATCCCAACATTTGTATTTCTTTAGTGCCAGCACGCGGATTGATTGGGTTAAAACTGCAGGGCTCAAGTCTTGATCTAACTCTCAATCAACCCACCAAGTTTCAGAACTTTATATCAAACGGTTTTAGAAGTACTAGCATTTGTGCGATAAGCCACGCCCAATGCAAAATTCATTGGCTTCTCATTCGGCCAATTTTTGACTTACGCCTTAGTAAAGTAATGTACGTATGTAGGGATGCGGGTTGAGTACCTAGAACAGGTTTGGTGCAAATTGGGCTAATTCTGTAGGAGGAGTAGCATTTTAAGTGTTTTACAAAAATGCTAATTAGCGGAAAATCGAAGATGGCAGACTTCATGGGTTCTTGAGGCAAATTTGTTGGGCAGGAGTAGCGGGATGTATCCACCAAATTTTCTGACTGAAGATCAAACTGGGCGTCGGCAGTGGGGCGTGTCAATGATTTTTAGTGAATTTTTAAATATTTTCTTATATTTGGATCTCTATAGCGCCACCACGTGGCTCGATTGGGTTGAAACTGGAGCGGTCAGGTCGAGATGTTACTCTTAAAAGACCTTCCAAGTTTCATAACTTTCTGTGAAATGGTTTTGGAATTATTAGCATTTTTGTGATAAGCCACGCCCACTGGATATTTATTGGCTCGTCATTCGGCCATCTTTTAAAATATCAAAATTCTGTATATACGTTTTATGATGCATGGTGTACCAAGTGTGTTTACCAGGTTTCATGTAAATTGGTAAAATTTTATAGGAGGAGTAGTATTTTAAGTGTTTTACAAGTAATGCTAATTAGCGGAAAATTCAATAGGGCTAACTTGATGGGTCCTTGAGGCAAATTTGTTCAGTATGAGCAGAAGGACCTCTGTACCACATTTTGTGACTCTAGATAAAACGGGGCGTATGCAGTGGGCGTGTCTATGATTTTTAGTGAATTTTTTAATATTTTCTTATATTTGGATATATATAGCGCCATCACATGGCTCGATTGGGTTGAAACAGTAGAGGTCAATTCCTCATGTTACTCTTAATAGACCTACCAGGTTTCATAACTTTCTGTGAAATGATTTTGGAATTATCAGCATTTTGTGATAAGTCACGCCCATTGAAAATTCATTGGCTCATCATTACATTAAAAAAATCATTACGTCATTACAAAAAATGCTAATTAGCGGAAAATCCAATATGGCTGACTTCATGGATCCTTGAGGTAAATTTGTTCAACATGAGCAGAGGGACCTGTATACCACATTTTGTGACTCTAGGTCAAACGGGGCGTCGGCAGTGGCCGTGTCAATGTAACAATATTTACACGTGCACTACAGCACCACCAACTGGCCTATCACCACGAAATTTGGTGTGAGCTTGTGAGATGACAACTTCTAACTATTTGCCAAGTTTCATGAGAATCAGCCAAGCGGTTAAGGAAAAACTGAAAGAAGTAATAAATGAGTACATTTATGCCAAAATGTCGGCAAATTCAAGATGGCGCTCACCAAATTAGTAAACATCTATAATCCAAATCCGGCTCTTTGTCACTGTAGCAAGTTATACATCTCTGTAAAGGAACTGTGATTTTTAGTGAATTTTTTAATATTTCTTTATATTTGGAACTCTATAGCGCCACCACATGGCTCGATTGGGATAAAACTGTAGAGGTCAAGTCCTAATGTTACTCTTAACAGATCTACCGAGTTTCATAGCTTTCTGTCAAATCGTTTTGGAATTATTAGCATTTTTGTGATAAGCCACACCCAGTGAAATTTCATTGGCTCGTCATTCGGCCATCTTTGAAAATATCTTTGAAAAATTCTGAATATAGCTTTTATGAGACATGGTCTAAGGAGTTTGTATACTAAGTTTCATCTAAATTGGTCAAATATTGTAGGAGGAGTAGCATTTTAAGCGTTTTACAAAAAATGCTAATTAGCAAAAAATCCAATATGGCGGACTTTATGGGTCCTTGAGGCAAATTTGTTCAGAATGAGCAAATGGACCTCTATACCAAATTCTGTGACTCTAGGTGAAACGGGACGTCGGCAGTGGGCGTGTCAATGTCAAAATTTTGTCACGTGCACTACAGCGCCACCAGGTGTTCAATCTGCGTTATAATATAGAGGATTCAAGAGTTTGGGAATCCCAACAAGCGTGCAAAGTCTGGTGATTCTAGGACAAACCAGCTCACGGGAATTTTAGGTGAAAGGGGAGAAAAAATAAAAAATAAAAAATATAAGAATCTGAACAAAAACAATAGGCTGCACGGTCCCCTAAAAATAAAAAATCTGAACAGATACAATAGGGTACCAGTAGCTACGCTGCTCGGTCCCCTAATAATAATCGGAACAAAAACAATAGGGTTCCAGCACTACGCTCTTGGACCCCTAATTCTCTATGTTTCATCACTAGAATGGAGATGTGGCTTGGAGTACTGCTTCTTCATACTATCTAATGTATTCTCAGTGAATATGGCGTTGGTTATTTTCCTATGTACAGATTAACCAGTCATTGAAGTTGTTTATTTTATGATCCAAAAATGTGATAGTATTTGTTTCTGATGACCAGCTGTACTAGCCCACACTTTAGGTTGAGAATAACATCTGTTACAAATTTAGGATTATGTCGAAATTCGTATCATTTGAAAGTCAAGCTTTAAATTAACATTGAAGACACGTTTTTCTTCACCCAACTTAATCTAATAACAGAAGCAGCACAATCTGATGGTCAGAACTTGGAAGTAGCAGAACCTAAGACAAATAACTGAAATGACTCATTAATCTGTACAGGGGAAAATAATCATCACCATATTCACTGGGAAAACATTAGATAGTATCAAGAAATAATCCTCCTAACCATTGCTCCATGCTACTTATCAGACGTAGAGAACTGATGCTATGGTTGGATTAGAATGGGGTTTGGAGGGTTTTTGGGTAGATTTTGGGTAGATTTTGACAATTTATTTGGATTCCTCATGTCTTAATTATTAGGAAGGTCCATATCAGATTTAGGGTACTATACTGTATTTAATTAATATTATGTGAACCATACCAAGCGGAAATGTCCAATTTGGGGGCAATCAAGTAGCTTGATTTCTCACAAATCAAATGATATATTTTTTACAAAATATAGGTACATGAATGCTTCTCTTAACTGTTTTTAACTAAAGGAAACACTTCAGAATAATCAGCGATGTTGAGTCACGGCATATGAAATGACATGGAATAACCTTATTGCATGCTTTTACATAATATGATGAAGATCAGTGTGATACGTTTGGCTATTATGGTTAACATAAACATTTTTATTCATTTTTGTGTCAGCCTCCTCTCTCTGGCCCATCAGCTGAGGCCAATGTTCAATCAGAATGTTGGAAACAATGCCGACTTTGAGGAACACCCAAACCCCAGTGAGAAACTAAAATAATGAAACGGCTTCCGTATGGAACAGTGCTCCCATCCAAATGCTGTTTTAGTACTAAGCGGTACTGGGCCTCAGTCTCAGAGCTGCTGTCCAGACAGGTCACAGTTAAGGTCCTTCTGCTCCCCAGCCAGAATATTTCCATTACTCTCTATTTACACTTGTGGTTATGCTTTAGCCCAGGGGTGCACAATGAGGGTTAATCCGTTTAGAGATGTCAGGCTCTTTAAGTTCTGCTCTTTATTATTTAAGTAGCCCAGTCATTTATTTGACATATTTTTGAGTCATGAGCTACAGCTGTGTATCTTTGGTAAACACACGTTCATTCCTGTGGTCTAATATTGGGGTGAAACACAGCAATACTGTACCATTTTTGGAAAATAAGTCAGAATAATTTGCTGGTACAAAAACCAGCATACACATAGGCCTTCCAGGTCTGTACATTTGGTACCCATGATATACCAGTGAGGGAGGCTACTATACTATACTATACTATGACCTAGTGTCACTGCCAATCTTAATTTAGCTTCAGTCTATTTTAACATGTTTTTTCATTTCATTTAGATGATTTGGGAAATTAGTTGTTTTTCTACTGCGAGGTATTCCAGTAAAGAGATTCTCCCGCTGAGCTGATGTTTCACTAATCAGTCATGGTCTTGTTTTAAGCAACTCTTACAGTATTGATTTTCTATCTTTGGCCCTCCAGGGTGTCAAGGTAAATAGCACAATATTGCTCCATTGGAAATGCAGAATTATTAATGTGTAACTTTGTGCTGATAATCTAGGGAACCCAATGATGAACGCTGACCCAACTTTGCCACATGAACATGCTGACTACCACTGATCCTCGAGGCTACAAAGCTGGCTTCAAATGAACCGCTAGGGCTCTCTGTTCTTCACTTTGAATAATGGTTTTAAACAAGCATTAATATTTTAAGATTCTTACTTAATATTGTACTCATTTCAGATGCTGCCAGACCTGTTGTTATATATTATAAATATTAAAACATAAAAAGTAAATACTTGCTTAAGTTCACCATTATAGTTAAATCAAAATCTGACTTTTCAAAAAATTGATGTTACTTTTTTCTTCCTACAGAGTTCATTTTGGTGAATTTTGATCTTGCTAAATTGTGTTTGTGATGAAATTGTGAGTCATATTTAAGGGTAAATTTCCATTTAATTCAGGACAAAGAAAGAGCAAGAGTGGTTCAACAACATTCAGTCTCAGTATTGGACAGCAGTTGCACATTCAGTGTTTCAATATGGGCTTAATGTTACTGAGATCATTTCAAGACCCTGCTCTAGAGAAGGGGAAAACGTTTATTTGAATGTTTTCTATATTCCTGACATACTGTCATACGATGCAGTCAGTTCATGAGATGCAGCTAAAGGAAATGAACGGGGCCGTTGACTCCCGTCTCTCCTTTGTGAGTTCCCTCATTAATCTGTCACATATTTTTTACCAGTGTTTCTCATATCTGTATGTCTGCATTGTCCCTAACAGTATGCATTTGGGTTTTGAGTGAGGAGGCCGGCAAAGTGTTCTGTGTTAGGGTTCTGACTGAGTGAGCCCCGGGATGTTGAGCATTGGCTTCTGTTGATTTTCTACAGGCAAAATCTGAAACCCTCCAAGAAGCACGTTAGCTGCAACCTTTCTTAGGCCATGTTCCGGCAGTAAAGTGACTATCTCAGCCGTTCACTATGCAAACAACAGTGTAATGCGTTGGACTGACAGGCTCACAGTTCTGGGCTCTGATAGAGGCCAGAGCTTATAGTCTCCATTTTTTAACCTGAACTGGATTGAATTTTTCATCTCCAAACCTGACTAATCCACCATGCCCTGTCAGTAGCCATATTAATGAGGTGATGGTTGAGCTGCGGGAGCACACAGAGCTGGGATTACTGAAAGAGAAATGTTACAGGAAAATATTCCTTGCTATGAGTGTTAAAATAAGTTCAAATAAGATTGCATATGAAAAATATGGTAAATCATATCTCATGAAAACATACACATTTCTCCAATTTTTTAATGAAATAAGATATTTCATATTTTACAATATTTTTTCCAATGTTAATATTTTCCCCATAAAAGTACAATTTTATCAATCTTTTGTTGGAAAAATAAAGTAAAAGTTTGTTGTATATCGAGATTCCGTATGGTGAAATGAAAACATTTTCATTCATTTTCATAATAAATCACTTTCAAATAAGGATATAAGGGAATTGTTTTGCAGTGATGGAATGAATGTGTGAGGAGAATCAGGGGGCACAGTATTTGCTGCTCAGGATTTGCCAGATAGCCTGACCCCTTTTGGCCTGAATCAGACAGGCAGGCACTGCGGGGTCAGCAGCCATCTTCACCCCTCTTCTTCCAAGCAGACCTCAGGCAGGCTATGGTGGCACCAGGAACAACGCTTCAACCAGACAGCACTGAGAGACAAACAAAAGATAAACAAGAGTCAAAAGGATCTTGAAAAAGTCCATAGGTCAAATAAATGTGAATCTATGCAAGGGAAACCTGCTGAGCCCATTTTGTCAGAAATGAAGCCACTTGTAGTACAATATCATTCTGAAAAGCGGTATGATTCGAATACACTATCATGACAAAGGTTGAGTAGGTGCTATGGCAACCTAATGTTAAATTCCTTGCGTTTTCAGCTGTTTAAACAGTAGGTTTTTGTCTGGAGTCTATTAATTATATAATCCGAATAAAGAAAAATTGTCCTTATTTCCCACTGTTCAAGTTCTGTATATTTGCTGCATTGAGGTTACAGGGTAACTCTTGAGCTGAATATTTTTTAATCAGACCTATTTGTCAAGGTGTGCAAATCCCATTGATGTCAAAGAATGTGAGAATAGTAATCAGTAAACAATAAGTAATCAATACATGCTAACTAAACATTATGAAGAGATGATTCTGTTCACACTTGCCTTGTCAGTTACTAGTAATTGTTTAGCCTCATCTTAACTTCATACCATTTTGTTTAATCAGTAATTAGAAAGCTATCCAGGTATCTGCATTCAGTAGGTTAATGGTTAATGGGCATTGCTAGATGTTAGATGCACATGGGGATATGATACTGTATTTGTTTCAGAAAAAAGCAAACAATAGATTATTTGACCCCTCAAATTAATTTCATTTATGAAAAACAAGGGCGGCACATCCCTGCGATGGATTGGCGACCTGTCCAGGGGGGTATTCCTTCCTCTCGCCCCGTGCATGCTGGGATAGGCACCTGCCCCCCATGACCCTGACCAGGAATAAGGGGGTTAGATAATGGATGGATGGATTCAAACAAAATTAATTAATGAATGGAGGTCTAGGCATGAGCTGTAGAACAGAATAATTGATCTTTGCTCTGAAATGGTACATTTCACTTTCTTTGTATGAAGGTACATTGTTGATATTTAGGACTTTTATTTTTGATATTTGGGGGGGGGGTATAAGGGATAACCAAAGTGCTCAGAACA
Source organism: Synaphobranchus kaupii (assembly GCA_029718625.1). NCBI lineage: Eukaryota > Metazoa > Chordata > Actinopteri > Anguilliformes > Synaphobranchidae > Synaphobranchus > Synaphobranchus kaupii. Next base: position 44,826,269 of record CM056381.1, on the reverse strand, counting down.
CTTGCCTACACCATACAGGTTATGGTTTTACTGTAAACCATTAAAAACTGTTTTCAGGTCATTAAATACTAGTTTGTCTTTTATATAATAATTTATTTTGGCTAACTGACTGCAAGTGACAGACATTTCAAATGCCGAAATTGACTATTTTACACCACTGTCACTGTTATTTTCTGTAGCGCAAACAGCTCAATCTGATTCAACAGCATAATATTTACATCATTTGTAATGCATGAAGAATCATTTATTAGATTATGTTTGGAGTTTTTAAAAACCAAAACAATAATTTTTAATACATTAAAAAAATCTCAATTAAATTATTTATCAAAGGAATTCCTTACAACTTTTCCAAAGGGTGAGACTAACTGAGTAAAAACTGGAGCACTCAAAACGTAATTGTACATATAAGATATAATACATGCAACTACATTTTGAGTACTCCAATATTTACTCCGCTAGTCTCACCCTTTGGAAAAGTTGCTTGGAAATTAAATTCTTTACTGAGCACCTTCATGTTTCATTCCCTTCTTTGAGTAGCTGGGCTGATGCACATATGTTTTTCCTTCTCTGTTTAAATTCTTAAAAAATTGTATTTCTAAATCCCTGAATCTATTGTAACCCATCCGATTTCAAAATGAAAGGAGTGTGTATCAAATGATTGGTCTAAAAGCACTATTAATTAAATATTCAATATTTTGCCATATCAAACACACACACATGCACACATGTATTTTAATGTAAGTTTGTACTAGCAGAGGGTATAATTTCAGTCAATAAAAATGATTATTGTCTGACATGGGACATGCCATGTCAGACAATTATAGGACAGAAATGTCCTACTTTTTAATATTTTTAGTATGGGAGTTGGGTAATATGTTTTCCTTCATGTTCTATAGGTTTAAGCTTGGACAATGAGAATTTACATAAGACTGTTTTCATCACTCTTAACAGTGTGCCTCTCACACATGCAGTCCAACTGACTTAAAAGAACGGGAAGACTAGTGCCAAGAAAATTACAGCCAATCAAGGGCATGCACTGGGGCAGTCATCATCCATTGTTGTGGGCAGGGCCCTACTGTTTAGTAGCAGCTTAATCACCTGAATCTTACCACACTCCAAGCAACTGCTACACCTCAGGTTAGAGGAATCACGTTGTCAATTGTCAAGGAAGACACCCCAGCATGTCCTTTTGCTCCTGTCTCGGGGGGTTCTCCAGTCATAATTGGGGAGGATTGGAGGGTACTGAAAGGGTTACATTTCCCCCATCTCCATGCCTGGCCCTTCATTGATTTATCGGAGTGTGTATTTTTAGCGGGTTGGAGTGCTCTGGCTGAGAGGCAGGGATCCCAGGACCTCTCTCTCTGAGATAAGGTCTGGCCAAAGTCCGTGGGCCCGAGCAATAAGAGCAAACAGAGTGCTCTGGGGTCCAGAGCTGTTGATAAGGCAGAGCTCCCTAGCGCCGCGGTCAGGCCGGCGTAGGCCATGACGCAGCCCAACATAGAGTTCACCCATGGTTCAGTCTCTAAAAAAGCCAAACGGCCCTGGAAAAGAGGCTAATTACCGGGGCAACCTACCCCCGCCTTCACCAGGATGTTTACGGGGTGCCTATGAATAACTTTGAAATTATGGACTTTTTGTTATCATGAAGAAGATTTTGACATTTTGGGTTTCCCTGGGTAAAGAAACTTCTCTTCTCCATTTTTATAAAGTGCCTGTCATTAAATATTTTCCCTGGTTACACCCCTAAGTTACCCTGCCCTGCACACTTCCCTCATGCAGAAAAACACCAGCCAGCCAAGAGACGTTTCTGAAGTGTAATAGATTTAGTCAATTAACTGTGAATTTTGAATTCAGGAGGTTCATACTTCTCTTTTGTTTGTATTTGCCTGTATTGCCCTCTAATGTACCTTGGTCAGGATTGGTCAGCTGCAAGCCTGCAGCAGCACTGTTTTACAGATTCAGTTTAGAGTACATACGATTGATTTGTTTTGGAGCTCACAGGAAAAAGAGGAATCTGAGATGTCAGCTGTGTGCCATCACAAGTTTTTTTATAATTTTGTGATGTCCCATCCAAATCTGTGACTTCTCAATTCCTCTTCTGCCCCACCAAAACCTCCATGCAAAATAAAACAAGGATATGGAATAAAGCAGGAACATTTTCCTGCAGTTTTGAACAATCCACTTTGGATCTCAAAAAGACATGATAAGGAGACTAATATCTTTGTTATTTTTTAAGGATGAGCGCATGACACCAGAAAGGGGGATTGCAAAGATTTTGGGAACAATAGGACTCCACAGTCAAGCCTCTTATCTGTCTCTGGCCTTATCCAGGGCTGTCTCTGTTAGTGTAACCCCCCCCCCCCCGCCCCTCGGCGGACCCCCTTATCAGGACAGGCTTACGTCAGGGCCATGGGGCAGAATGCCGGAGACAGGCCCTGATAGGGAGGCCTGCGCTGTGGGAACAGCCACCTCCGCAAGCTGGGCGCCGGTCTGCTCAGGGCCCAGAGATGTGAGGCGGAAGTTCCCAGTCTGTCCGGCACAATGCCTACGACACAAAGACACCAGTGTTCATTTTGTCAATGAAAGTTATGGTGAACATACCCCTTAAAGGGACAGAAAAAATTGCTGTGTCAACAGGGGAAGATGGCACGTCTTTAGACTAATAGAATGAACACGTCATATTTCAGCATGTCAAAAAGCTATGTGTTTACGTGTTAATTTTTGATGTGTTAAACATCACATAGTAAAGTGTGCAAGGGAAAAAAACACTGAGGCCTCTATCTTGATGATCTTAGCGCTTGGTCTAAAACGCATGGCACAAGTGTATTTAGGGCGTGTCCAAGTCCACTTTTGCTAGTTAGACGGCGTGTTTTTTGAGCGTTAAGTACAACGGAAGGTGCAAATGGGCTGAACCTAGTCTCTTCATTAATTATAGGTGTGTCTTGGGCGTAACATGCAATAAACCAATAAAAATTAAATATCCCATTCCCTTTAAAAGCCTGCTTTTCCACCTTGCTCTTGCTCGTGCTCGTGCGTGTGAAGTGCAAGAAATGAATAGGCTATATGGATCAATAGTATGATCAATATTATTCCGACTAACCATTATGATGCGTTTTGATATACACATTAAAAATCATTAACATTAGGGTTTAACACCGGCATGGTTCTCAGTAATTCCAGACAGTGCTGTTATTTTAGAAAATACAGTCAAGCCGGAAAGTCTGCACACCCCTTTCAACTTCTCCATGTTTTATTACTTATACTATAATAGATTGAGTTCATTTTTTGCCTCAAACATCTACACACAATTGCCAATAATGACGAAGTGAAAACAGGTTTTTAGAAAATATGCAATTTTATTTTACTGACAAAAATAGGTTATTTAGGGGTTACATATCTGTACACACCCTTAGCCTAATACTTGGTTGCTGCACCTTTGGCAGCGATTACAGCTTCAAGGCGTCTTGGGAAAGAAGCTACGAGCTTGGCACACTTGTTTCTGGACATTTTTGTCCATTCCTCTTGGCATATCCTTGCAAGCTCCGTCAGGTTGGATGGGGAGCGTCGGTACACAGCCATTTTCAGCTCTTTCCACAGATGATCAATTGGATTCAGGTCTGGGCTCTGGCTGGGCCACTCAAGGACATGCACAGACTTTCTCCGAAGCCACTCCTTTGTTCTCTTGGCTGTGTGCTTCGGGTCGTTGTCATGTTGGAAGGTAAACCTTCGCCCCAGTCTGAGGTCCAGAGCGCTCTGGAGCAGGTTTTCTTCAAGGATCTCGGTGTACTTAGCTGCATTCATCTTTCCCTCTATCAGGACTAGTCGCCCCGTTCCCGCTGCTGAAAAACATCCCCACATCATGATGCTGCCACCGCCATGCTTCACTGTAGGGATGGTATTAGCCAGGTGATGAGCGGTGCCTGGTTTCCTCCAGACGTGACGCTTGGTATTCAGGCCAAAAAGTTCAATTTTGGTTTCATCAGACCAGAGAATCTTGATTTTCATGGTTTGAAAGTCCTCTAGGTGCCTTTTGGCAAACTCCAAGCGGGCTGTGATGTGCCTTTTACTAAGGAGGGGCTTCCGTCTGGCCACACTACCATAAAGGCCTGATTGGTGGAGTGCTGCCTGGATGGTTGATCTTCTGAAAGGTTCTCCCATCTCCACAAGGCTACGCTGGAGCTCTGTCAGAGTGACCCTCGGGTTCCTGCTCACCTCCCTGGCCAAGGCTCGTCTTCCCCGATTTCTCAGTTTGGCCGGGCGGCCAGGTCTAGGAAGATTCTTGGTGGTTCCAAACTTCTTCCATTTATGAATGATGGTGGCCACTGTGCTCTTTGGGACCTGTAAAGCTGCAGAGATTTTTCCGTACCCTTCTCCAGATCTATGCCTTGACACAATCCTGTGTCCTGTGACAAAGTCTGCAGATAATTCCTTTGACCCCATGGCTTGGAGTTTGCTCTGACATGCACTGTCAACTGTGGGACCTTATATAGGCAGGTGATGTGTTGGCAATCCCCAATCATGTCCAATCAATTGAATTTATCACAGGTGGACTCCAATTAAGTTGTAGAAACATCTCAAGCAGTATCAGTGGAAACAAAATGCACCTCAGCTCACTTTTGGGTGTCATATCAAAAGGTGTGCACACTTGTGTACATATGTATATATATTTTACATTTTGATTTTTAATAAATTAGCACAAATGTCTAAAAACCTGTTTTCACTTTGTCATTATGGGCTATTTTGTGTAGAATTTTGAGACAAAAAATGAACTCAATCTATTGTAGAATATGTCTGTAACGTAATAAAACGTGGAGAAGGTGAAAGGGGGTGTGCAGACTTTCCGGCTTGACTGTATATATGCTGTAAAATTTTGTTAAAAGCACCTGCAACAGCTGAGAATAAGTTACCAGAATATGGCTTCCGTCTCACCTTAGAAAACACCAAATTAGCCTGCTTGTTTAAGGAATTTCATTTGATTATACAATGAGGCATTGTCCAACATCAATTCCATGAGGCTGTTCTCATGGAGTTCTTGAAGTTCAAGCTTCATCCAAAGTTCATTATGTGCATTCTAGGCTATTGATTAATAACATAAATATCATTATTTTGCCTTAATAATGACACTAAATGTAAGTAAGTAAGTAATGTTTATTTGATATAACACCTCTCATAGACAAAGGTCACAAAGTGCTTCACAGGTATTAAAATACACAAAACATCCAGATAAAAGTTACAATAAATCACAAGACAGGACATAGCAACACAGAAATACATTCATGCATGGCTAGACAAATGCCTGTCTAAACAGATGTGTCTTTAGTTGCACCTTAAAAATTTCCACAAAGGCTGCAGCTCTTAAGTCCTGTGGAAGGGCATTCCACAGCTTAAGGGCCAACGTTTCAAAGGCTCGGTCGCCTTTGGTCTTGAGCCTTGTGCGCGGGACAACCAGTAGGCCCTGATCAGACGACCTCAGTGACCTGCTGGCAAAATAAGGGTGGAGCAGATCACAAAGATATGTAGGTGCCTGACCATGGAGGGCTCTATATGTAATGACCATGACCTTGAACTGAATCCTGAAATTGACAGGAAGCCAGTGCAAGGAGGCCAAGATAGGAGTAATATGACAGGTCTTTGTTGGGTAAGTGAGGACTAGGTAAAATGTGTATAATCTGAATCCAACGGTTCCAACAGTCAATACCCTTGTTAAAACGTTCAGCACTCTGAATACTGAACACAAGCGATATTGCGTGCTAGAACCCCTCACTTAACCTACATTCAAAATAAGCTTTATGTGATTTAATTTTATTATTATTATTAAAAATGACAATCATCAATTAAATCGCCGAATTCTTTGATAGGTAAGTCGAACAGTAACCTGGTGGATCAACCAACAAGCCAAAACAAGGTCTAAATCAGGTCTTGAGATTAAAGAATTTTATTAAGCGAAAACAGTCAATTGGAATAATGAATTGAAATCATACATTCACTAAGGAATGTAGGCTGACTACTTAATTTACAAAATGGAAGACATTAAACCAGACATTAATTTGAATATACCAGAAAAGAGAGAGATAAGCCAAAAATTGCCAAATTATTTACCCTCCAGCTGAACAGGAACAAAAGGAAATGCACGAGGAACCAAAAAGAATGACTTCTTCACCAACAAACTCCAAACTGACTAACTTATTTTTCTGCGGTACACTCATAAAATACCTCCACAGGAAGACCATCCCTGTCCTGATTGGGTTAAGGTATGGGGGAGGGGGGGAGAGGGGTCATTTATGACAAAGACTGGCTTATCTTTGATGTTGGGGGGGTGAGAGTGAGAGAGTGACAGAGATAGAGAGAAGGGGGGAAATATTAGATATCCTACATCCCTCTCTTGTAAGAATAGGTGCATGCACCTGCTAAAAACCTATTCTTACATCACCAAATAGGAATCCCATTACACATTTGGACATTGAAGATGCAGTTACCTGCTAACAACAAAAACAACTGTCCAAATGGTTCACCAACCATTTTTAAAACATTTAGTCCATGCCCAGTTTAGTAATCCCTTTGTGATCTAGAGTCATATCTCTATTAGACACTCTTTTGTGTCGCTGCTGTTATGACACCCTCGTTCAGTCTCTTCCTTCTTCAGTGTCCGGGTATCTAGACTGGCAAGGGACCAGAAGTTCCCTGGACTTGGGTAACATGCCGTGCTTTTTCCATTAAGGTTGCAATTGCGTGAGTGAAATGCAACCTACTCCACAGTGTCTCTACCAGTTCTGCACGGCGTGCGGGGGCTCTGTCTCCTGTGACAGGAAGCTGGACGATCCACAGGTGGCAAAGTGCAGTCAGGACCTCTCTTCTGACGGGCGGGGAAGCACCTCTTTCCCTGTCGGAATCCATTTTGGCTCCTTTAGCCTGGATCCAATTGGGTGGACTGCTGATGGCAGTTGCTTAGGCTAGCTTCCCCGCGGCAGGGTGTGGGACTGGTTGCACTTGTTTGCACTTGTGTCTGTGGGTGTCCTTTAGGGAATGGCAGGAGAAGACTGTGGGAGTTGAGGGCTTAGGCATTATCACTCACCGCAACATGTGAAGAGCGGAACAATTAATGATAGCAGTGCATGTTATGACCGCTGTCAGTCCATGCAGGGGAACCTTACGGACAGGGTTTACCGTCCACGGGATTGCCAGTCTAAATAATCACATGAATAGGGCAGACTTGTCCATAAGTGTCCATGAACAGTATTTGGCGGGGCACCTACACTCTATAAAAGGGACTTAAACACAACATGGGCATGGTATTAGGTTAAAAGGTGGTGGTAGGGATGGGGGGGGGGGGGGGGGGGGCAGAGAGAGGCCGAGAGAGAGAGGCCAAGAGAGAGAGACAGAGAGAGGGAGAGAGAAAGAGCAAAAGACATTAGGCAACATCCCGTCATTCCCTCTCTTGGAACGATAGGTGCATGCAGCTGCTAAGAGCTTATCGTTCCATCATCAGAACAACCACACATTTGGACATTATATATATCATTGTACAATGATAGCTGCATGAAAACAACTGTCCTAATGGTTCATTAACCATCTTTAAAACAATTAGTCCATGTCCAGTTTACTAGTCCCATTGTGATGATCCGGTGTGGTGCAGACATTTTTTTTTTTTTTTGTCACTGCTGTCATGGCACCTTGGTTCAGTCAATTCCTTCTCCAGTGTCAGGGTATCTGGACTGGCAAGGGAAGAGGCTCCCTGGACTTCCTTGGATAACATGCAGTGCTTATTCCCCTTAATGTTGTAACTGTGTGAGTGAAAGGCAGCCTAATTCCACAGTGTCTCTACCAATTCTGCACAGCGTGCGGGGGGCTCTGTCTCCTGTGACAGGCAGCTGGACGATCCACAGGCGGAAAAGTGCGGTCAAGACCTCTCTACTGACGGGCGGGGAAGCACCTCTTTCCCTGTCGGGATCCGTTTTGGCTCCTTGAGCTCGGGTCCAGTTGGGTGGACTGCCGATGGCAGTCGCTTAGGCTAGCTTCCCGCGGCAGGGTATGGGTCCGGTTGCACTTGTGCCTCTGGGGGTCCTTCGGGGAGTGGCAGGAGAAGACTGTGGGACTTGAGGGTTTAGGCCTTATCACTCACAGCAACATGTGAAGAGGGGAACACTGCATGTTATAAGCACTTAGTCCATTCAGGGGAACCTTACGGACAGGATTTACCATCCACAAGATTGCCAGTCCAAATAATCACCTGAATAGGGCAGACTTGTCCACAAGTGTCCAGGAACAGCATTGGAGGGGGCACCTACACTTTAGAAAAGGGACTTAAAAACATGGGCATTGTCTTATGTTAAAAGGTTTTGGTAGGGATGTGGGGGGGTGGTGGGGAGGGGGGGGGGCAAGGGCAGGGGCAGGCGGAGTGCCAGTTTTACCTCCTAGAACCCCAGTGTGGTTACTGGCAGTCCTTTGACTGCGGAGGGCCACAGCGTTCAGCAAACCAGGATGACAGGAGGCATCCTGTCATCTTGCTTCTTCCGCACGTGGATGCCCCTTAACCACGCCCGTCTCATCTCTGTCCAGGGGTCTATGCCAGTTTTGGCTTTGGTTCCCTCTCTGGGCAGCTGGGCTGGTCGTCGCTCGTAGGCATCCAGTCCATCACTGCTCTCCGAACACTTCTGACGTCGGAAAGGGGCTCTTGCACTTTCCCTGGATGACGTGTGTGGCTCGGGGGTGGAGAGACAAGGGTGGGGGAAGCTGTTGTTGTAACTTTAGCTGCTTTCATCTTGCTTTGGAGTGCAAGACAACACTCTGGCGGAGACTTTGAGGGCCAGAGGAGTCGTAAAACGGCCGGGGGTTGGCTTCCTGCTCCGTTTCTCCCGGGGTCTCTGATAGGGGAGCGAGACTTTCGCAAAGGTCCCCCTATCTCCTCCATCACAGGAACTGTGGAAGTGGGAGAGTCCACAGAGCACACCCCTTCTGTCTGTGCAGCAGACAGAGGTTCCTCGGATTCAGCAGGAGGTGAAGCAGCAGGAGGGGGAGAAAAGTCCACAAGGGGTGGGGTGGGGTCCTCGGCCTGGGGGGACTGGTCTGTGGGGGCTGACTCCACCTGTTGTCTTTTCTCTAGATACGACCTTATCCCTTGAACAATCCTGCGCTTGGTTTCATCACTATCTGGAGAAATCAGATAGTCCAAATACTCAGTCCGCAGGTTGTAAAGTGCCTCCTCCTTCAGCTGGTCCATTGCATTGAGCTGTTCCACAAATTTTGGGCACTGGGCTATCAAATATTGCCGTTCTGATATCATGAGATACCACTGCTGATCGAACCTTGACTGGCCAGGGAATGCTGGTAGGCCAGCAGTGGAGGGTAAATGAGGCATCTCTCTCTTTGTCTGGTATGCCATAATAATATATATACTTTTTTTTTCAAAACAAAATCAATCAATCTAAGACCAGTCGATTAGAAAAAGATTTGAACTTATCTCAGAGTTTACCGCAGTTTACTCAATACAATTTGGTATGCTATAGGACAACCTATCTCGGTGGGACCTCCAATTATGTCGGGTAAGTGAGGACTAGGTAAAATGTGTATAATCTGAATCCAACGGTTCCAACAGTCAATACCCTTGTTAAAACGTTCAGCACTCTGAATACTGAACACAAGCGATATTGCGTGCTAGAACCCCTCACTTAACCTACATTCAAAATAAGCTTTACGTGATTTAATTTAATAATTATTATTAAAAATGACAATCATCAATTAAATCGCCGAATTCTTTGATAGGTAAGTCGAACAGTAACCTGGTGGATCAACTAACAAGCCAAAACAAGGTCTAAATCAGGTCTTGAGATTAAAGAATTTTATTAAGCGAAAACAGTCAATTGGAATAATCAATTGAAATCATACATTCACTAAGGAATGTAGGCTGACTACTTATAATTTACAAAATGGAAGACATTAAACCAGATATTAATTTGAATATACCAGAAAAGAGAGAGATAAGCCAAAAATTGCCAAATTATTTACCCTCCTGCTGAACAGGAACAAAAGGAAATGCACGAGGAACCAAAAAGAATGACTTCTTCACTAACAAACTCCAAACTGACTAACTTCTTTTTCTGCGGTACACTCATAAAATACCTCCACAGGAAGACCATCGCTGTCCTGATTGGGTTAAGGTATGGGGGAGGGGGGGAGAGGGGTCATTTATGACAAAGACTGGCTTATCTTTGATGTTGGGGGGTGAGAGTGAGAGAGTGGCAGAGATAGAGAGAAGGGGGGAAATATTAGATATCCTACATCTTCCTGGACCTAGTCAACAGCCTGGTGGAAGCATTCTGGACCAATTGTAGACGGTCGAGAGATGACTTGCTGAGGCAGGTAAAAAGTGAATTGCAGTAGTCCACGCGTGATGACACAAAGACATGAATAATCTTCTCCAAAAAATAAATACAGTTGAAGTCGAAAGTTTACATACACCTTAGCCAAATCCAGCCAAATTCCTGACATTTAATCCTAGTAAACATTCCCTGTCTTAGTTAGTTAGGATCACGACTTTATTTTAAGAATGTGAAATGTCAGAATAATAGTAGAGCTTTTATTTCTTTCATCACATTCCCAGTGGGTCAGAAGTTTACATACACTCTGTTACTATTTGGTAGCGTTGCCTTTAAATAGTTTAACTTGGGTCAAACGTTTTGGGTAGCCTTCCACAAGCTTCTCACAATAAGTTGCTGGAATTTTGGCTCATTCCTCCTGACAGAACTGGTGTAACTGAGTCAGGTGTATAGGCCTCCTTGCTCGCACATGCTTTTTCAGTTCTACCCACAAATTTTCGATTGGATTGAGGTCAGGACTTTGTGGTGGCCACTCCAATACCTTGACTTTGTTGTCCTTAAGCCATTTTGCCACAACTTTCAAAGTATGCTTTGGGTCATTGTCCATTTGGAAGAGCCATTTGCGACCTAGCTTTAACTTGCTGATGTCTTGAGATGTTGCTTCAATATATCCACATCATTTTCCTTCCTCATGATGCCATCTATTTTATGAAGTGCACCAGTCCCTCCTGCAGCAAAGCACCCCCACAACATGATGCTGCCACCCCCGTGCTTAACGATTGGGATGGTGTTCTTCGGCTTGCAAGCCTCACCCTTTTTCCTCCAAACATAACGATGGTCATTATGGCCAAACAGTTACATTTTTGTTTCATCAGACCAGAGGACATTTCTCCAAATAGTAAGATTTTTATCTCCATGTGCAGTTGCAAACTGTAGTCTGGCTTTTTTATGGTGGTTTTGGAGTAGTGGCTTCTTCCTTGCTGAGCAGCCTTTCAGATTATGTCGATATAGGACTCGTTTTACTGTGGATATAGATACTTTTGTACCAGTTCCAGCATCTTCACAAGGTCCTTTGCTGTTGTTCTGGGATTGATTTGCACTTTTCGCACCAAATCACGTTCATTTCTAGGAGACAGAACGCGTCTCCTTCCTGAGCGGTATGATGGCTGCGTGGTCCCATGGTGTTTATACTTGCATACTATTGTTTGTACAGACGAACGTGGTACCTTCAGTCGTTTGGAAATTGCTCCCAAGGATGAACCAGACTTGTGGAGGTCCACAATTTTGGCTGATTTCTTTTGATTTTCCCATGATGTCAAGCAAAGAGGCACTGAGTTTGAAGGTAGGCCTTAAAATACATCCACAGGTACAATTGACTCAAATAATGTCAATGAGCCTATCAGAAGTTTCTGAAGCCATGACATAATTTTCTGGAATTTTCCAAGCTGTTTAAAGGCACAGTCAACTTAGTGTATGTAAACTTCTGACCCACTGGAATTGTGATATAGTGAATTAAAAGTGAAATAATCTGTCTGTAAACAATTGCTTATGGAAATGTGACCAACCTGTGGTAGTTTAATGCTTTAAAACAAGTCCACTTTCCCGGGAAGACTGTGAAAAGTGCGATTTGCAGAAGTTGAAACAGACCTGCTCCTGCATTAAGTTAAAGCACAGATACAGAGAATGGCATAAAAATAAAATGAATTGTGTAATGTGCTCTTTAAAATTGTTTTGTTCAGTTATGGAATAACAGGTGAAATCAGCTGGGTTTTTAATAAGCTGAGAGTATGGAAACCTGGTCACTGTAATTTAAAAAATATGGAGGATGAAGAATAAGTTTAAAATTCAGTTAAAATGGTGAAATTTAAATGAATCTCAATTTTTTAACCATAGGCTATCCAAAAAACCTTATGCACAGTGAATCCCGGGGACTGTAGCCTAGGTTATTTGAAAAACAATAAATGCAATATTCACTGGACAAGGTTTTGAACTTTTTACAGTCAAAACCATTCTATTTACTTACAGTTGTATTGTTGCCTATAATGACATCTGAAGCAAATTTTCAGAACTCAAATGTCCGTCTAATGCGCAAGTTTCCCATTGAATGACAATTCACGCATATAGGTGTAAATTACAATTCACGCATTAGGCTTGATATAGGTATTATCAGCAAAGTTTTCAATGGATAGCCATTGTCCCGTAGCAGAAGATTGTCCCCCTGGAAGATTACAGGAACTATTGGCAAATATAAGTCATAGCTTGATCCAGGATAATGGCGAATAGTCTACATGTAACCTACCATCGCACATCGCCTGGATATTTATATGAAGTGGGCTGAAAGCAATTTAATGCAGCATTCCCCTTCACTGAGGGACAAGTATGTGGTCTTTGACCTATGGACCCTTTTATTATTATGCATTTTTCTATATAGCCTACACAATAATAACCCCTTAGGCATTTTTCCCATGCGACCGTCTATGTAAAGTTGTTTTCTGGTTGTTTGATTGTTTATCAGTCCAAAAATAACTGGTTTCCACAATGTCTGAATCTTGACAATGTATGAACGTGAACAAAAAGACATAGTTGCATTGTCACTTGGTAACATCATCAGGACGATTGAGAAATTAATGCAAGACAACGTAGAAGTCAGACATCATACTGCCATCATTAAAAATATGTGGTAGCAACATGTCCTTTGAGTTGTATTTGGATCATAAAAGTAAAAGTAAAAAATGAGACAGTGGATCAATGTGTTTTACCTGACGTTGTGAATCTTTCTCAAAAGTGCCAACGCTTTAATGTTGTTATTTTACCAGCTTATCAATGTCGGTACTCAAGATACAGCTCAACGTAGGAACCAGGACATACAGTATGTTACGTTATTATACAATCTCATACAAGTTGTATCAGGATAACTGCTTCATGGTTTAAAAAGAACACTGCAATGCAACGCATTTTTCCTTATCAAAAGAGGAACATTAAGAGAGAGAAGACAGCTTAGATGCATAAAATACGTGTTCCTGCCAATACCATATCGTCATCATTGTCGTTGTTGTTGTTGTTATGTAGTCCTCTTTCCAAGTAAGAAATAATTATGAGCGCTTTTTAATTTCTGGGAATTGAGTTATACGGCGGCGGAGCGATACTTTACGTTACCTACGAATGTAGTGCTGGCACTGGTCGACTACAACACCAAAGAAGAGCAACAAGTTGCAATGGCCACGTTCGTTCCGCTGCCGTACTTCCACAGAGAATATAGGTCAGCACAAAATAAAGGATTCAACGATAGTTTGACTTCAAAAATGATGGTATAAACACTCAAAATAACCCCGATAGACTGTCGTCGTATTTTATTTGCTTTGGGTGCACTGTGGAGTGTTTAAGTGCGTTTGGTAGTGGATGCTACCAGTTACCTTAGAGTTGTGCTAGCATTAGCAACGTGTGTATGTCCAAAAGAAGGGACAGCATGGAATTAGCTGAAAATGGTTTCCATCAATCAACTACATCATGGGTAAGTCGTAATTGAGACATTATGTCCAAAATTCCGAACTATCCCTTTAATACTTCATGGCCCATTTCTCAACTCAAATATTTTCAGAAACATGAAAGAATACCTTACCCGGACCACTTCGCTAGGACTAACCTGAGATAAGGAGGACTGGAGCACACAGAGCTCAGAGCAAAAAATGATTTAATGAGACTGACGTTTCGGGTTAGTCCTAGCGAAGTGGTCCGGGGTAAGGTATTCTTTCAGTTCGCTGGTCCTGAGCACCTATAGTTCGCTGGTTGTTGAGCACCTATAGTCCTTTTTTATATAGTCGGCCTGTAGCGCGTTTGGGATTACCCCCTTTTTACATTTTCAGAAACATATTTTAGTGGACTATTTATGTGGAATAAGAGAGTTTATGAACAGGACGCCACTTTACTCCGGTTTAAAAACATGTAGCCGAAAACCAAAGGACTGTAGTGCATCTAAGCAATCAGGTGTCGTGCCGTTGTGGGCGACAACAATTACTCATATGACATAGAGATGCCTCCAAAGAGGTACTCTGACATCACGATTGGGGCGGGGGCAGTGTGGGGAGCAGAAAGGAAATTTCAACCGTTAGAGGGCAGCACAAAGACTGAACAATATTATTTCAGAATTGTTGAAATAACGGAATGGATTAATAAGTTTCATTATAAGGTAGGCATACAAACACGTTTACAGCTAAAAAGAAGTGATTTACAGTGTAGTGCTAACTGTATACCAGTTTTATTATCAAGTTTAGTGGTGTCTTTGGTGATGATCAGTAGTTTTAATCATATAATAAGGTTTTGGAACAATAAGTAAATGCTAACATAAAACGGTTATAATAAACTATCTGTTATTATTTTAAAAAATTCCAAAGAAAATGTCAAGGCACTCTTCCATCAAAATTAAAAAGCCTTTATTAAATTGGCATATCTATCTGGACCATTAAAAATGCGTTTCGGCGTAAGCCTTCATCAGAGTGAGTTATAGGTAGAATGAGGGGTGGGAGCTATATAGCCTACACTTGTCATTGATTGAACAGGTAACAGGTGTGTGTTCAAAGTGACAAGCTCCTAGCACAGACACACTATCAAGACAATTACCTGATTGCCTGATTGAACAGGTAACAGGTGTGTGTTCAAAGTAACAAGCTCCCAGCACAGACACACTATCAGTATAATGCACAAGAGTAAAGAGAAAGAAGAGAGAGAGAAAAATAGAAAAGTGCATACATTATAGGCATGTATATAGTAATGTAGAAAATAAAAAATTTAAACATAATACATTTCAAAAGTAATGCATACAAAAGAAAGTGACAAGTATATGCTGAGTATATAGTCCCAGAGTTGTCTTGACATAAGGCCCCTATGGGCCAAGTAGGGGTAAGACAATCAGAGTGAGGAGGGGAATTTTTAAATTTTTAAATAATTTTTAAAGAAAGGGGCTTAAGTCCAATTCATCATTTAGACCTGGGAATTTAGTGGCTTTTAGATGGAAAATCCAGAATGATTCCCTTTTCAGTAGTTGTTTTAAGCGGTCTCCTTTCCTTGCTTCTAGGCCAATGATCTTGAGTGAAGCAGGGTTGTTGCTGTGGGCTTCCTCATAATGCACTGCCATAGGGTAGTCTTTATTAGCTGTACGTATCGCATTTTTGTGGTCCCAAAGTCTGTCCTGTAGTCTGCGTTTTGTTCTCCCAATGTAAAAACGATGGCAAGGGCATTCCAATCTGTACACAATGTATGTTGTTTTACAATTTATGAATGAATTGATGTTGTAGATTCTGTTGGTAAACACATCCTCAAAGGTTTTTCTGCTGGGAGATAGCTAAGCACAACTTTGTCTTTGATGGTGGGAGCTCTCTTGTAGCTGACCATAGGTGGTTCTGGAAGAGCCTCTTTCAGACTTGGGTCACTCTGGATGATTCCCCAGTTTTTTAGAATAATCCTTTTGATGTGGTGAGCAGCTGTACTGTACCTAGTGACAAAGTATGGGCGGTCTGATGTGTTTTTGGGGGGTTTCTTTTTTAATAGGTCATCTCTTTGTATGAGTTTGGCTTTCTCCAATGTTTGTTTGAGGACTGGCCCCTTGTATCTTCTCATTTCAAATCGATTCTTCATTTCGTCTGCATGGTGTGTAAAGTCCTGTTCTTGATCACAGATGTTTCGGTCTGTGCTTTTTTGGAACATGGAGGTGTGGAGGGTTCCATCTTCATCCTTGTGGATGGTAAGATCCAGGAAATTTATTGTGTTCTGGCTGTACTGCAAGCTTACTTTTATATTCCTCTTGGTGTTGTTTAGGTATTCATGAAACTTGTGTAGCTCTGTTTGTGATCCATCAAAGACCAAGAGGATATCATCTATATATCTAATGTACCACCGGATGTTATTGAAAAAAGCATTTGTGGATGCATTAAATACATACTCTTCTTCCCAAAGGCCTAGGAAGAGGTTGGCATAGTTTGGGGCAAAGCAGACTCCCATTGCAGTCCCTTTGATTTGTTGAAAATATTTATCTTCGAATAGGAAAACATTGTGTTTCAGAATCCACTCGGTGAGGGTCAAGATGAAGTCAGTGGGGGGCATTTCACTCTCTGGCCTCGATTGTAAATGATGTCCAAGGGCTCTAAGTCCTTCCTCATGGTTGATATTTGTATAGAGTGCCTCAACATCCATAACCACCAAATATGATGATGTGCCAATATTTTGTAACAGTTTGATTTTGTTCAATACGTGGGTGGTATTTTGTGCAAATGCTGGTAGGGTAGGTACAAAAGGTTTAATGAAGTAGTCAACATATTTTGATGCAGGCTCTGTTAATCTTTCATTGCTGGAAATGATAGGTCGTCCGGGAGGTTTTTCCATATTTTTGTGTATTTTTGGGAGCATGTAAAAACATGCAATGTGTGGATTTTCCACCAAAAGGTATTTGAATTCTTTGTCAGTGATCCAATTGTTCTCTTTTGCATAAGTCAGAATACCTATAAAGTCATCTTTCATGTTTTCAGTTGGATTGCTGGATAACGATTTGTAGAAGTCTCTGTTATTCAGTTGTCTGTAGGCTTCCTCTATGTACATATTTCTTCCCCACACCACTACTGCTCCCCCTTTGTCTGCTGGTTTTATTATAAGGTCCTTAACTCCATATACGGATAAAGGCACACAGGGGCGAGAGGACAGCTGCACCGGAATTATCGGCTATCTGACTAGTGCAAGCTCAATAGAAAATACAAGCCCTGCCTCTAAGAATAAATAGAGCCCTAAAGTCAGTATGATAAAACACCCTGTCTCTTAATAAACAAACTCCTCTTGCTATCACGAAAGACAGCAGATAGAGAGAAGAGAAAGAGACAGAAAATGGCAAACGATCTAGGCAAAACGACAAACAAAGGACAGACCAGAAAGCGGCGACTGAAATGAGCACACAAAACAGGAATGTAACCTGAAAGCTCAAAGCACAAAGCTAAGTCCTGCAAAACTCTAACAAAGCACAACAGACCAAAACAGTCCTCCTTAAAACACTAGATCAATCATACGACTAAAACTTTAAAAGGGCAAAAATAAACCGCACACAAAACAGCACAAAAAACACACAATCACAATGAACAATTAATATCGAAGCCCAGAATAAAATGAACATGGGCTTAAATAGCTCACCGGCACATCCCAGCTGTGAACACTGATTACTTACTCTGTGAAAAGAAGGGACGGAGCCAAAACTCCACCAACGGAGCAGCGCCCACGTGTGGCGACCGAGGAACACGACCGCAAGGGAAAAAGGGTCATAAACCATGACACGTTTGGGCTACATTGGAATTTTCTTTTGGAATTTTGTTCATGGAACCCTGACAAAGAGCACCTTCTAGACAACTTTACTGCCGACAGCCAAGCAGCGCTCCTTTCCTCTGCTATATCTGTTATTATTGTTTAATTTCTAACATCATTGGCGATGTATATGTTACTTTGAGATACATTTTCCTCGCTTATATTGTTATAATGAATGTTAAATTATGTATTAATATTAAGGCATGCTCTTAAACAATGGTTATTGTACACTGCCTGGCCAAAAAAAAAGTTGCACAAGCTAATATTTCCTTGGACCGCCTATAGCCTTGATTATGGCACACATTCGTCATGGCATTGTTTTGACAACCTTATGCAACGTCACAACATTTATTTCCGTCCAGAGTTGCATTAATTTTTGGCCAAGATCTTGTATTGATGACGGGAGAGTCGAACCACTCCGTAACGTCTTCTCCAGCACACCCCAAAGACTTTCAGTGGGGTTAAGGTCAGGACTCTGGTGGCCAATTCATGTGTGAAAATGATTCCTCATGCTCCCTGAACCGCTCTTTCACAATTTGAGCCTGATGAATCTTGGCATTGTCTTCCTGGAATATACCCATTGATGGGTCATTCAGTACATTCAGGTACTCAGCTGACTTCATTTTATTGCTGCATAACGTTGCTGAGCCTAGACC
Source organism: Synaphobranchus kaupii (assembly GCA_029718625.1). NCBI lineage: Eukaryota > Metazoa > Chordata > Actinopteri > Anguilliformes > Synaphobranchidae > Synaphobranchus > Synaphobranchus kaupii. The sequence continues at coordinate 44,807,965 of CM056381.1, read as the reverse complement.
TGACCAATTGAAGCAACCCCAGATCTTAACACTACCTCCAGAGGTTTGTACAGTGGGCACTATGCATGATGGGTGCAACGGCGACTTTTTTTTTTGGCCAGGCAGTGTAGTATGCTGTAGATAATTTTCACTCTATGTACCTTGGTCTTATGTTCAGAAGAGAGCAGGACAGATTTCCTATGTGGAACTCACTAATTGCTGCTAATTGTCTGCCACCTGTATGACGTCATGGCTGTGGTTACTTTACATCTTTGTTCTCAGATTGAGGCTGTATGCTGATGAAGGCTATGTAGCCGAAACCGGTTGTTGTCTCTCCCCAGTAGGAGGAGGGCAGGCGCTTTAGGAAGCGGTTGAGCCCTCTCCAGCCTAGGATCCCATCGGCAACCCTGCCTGAAGCACTGGGGGCCATGGTTGGGAAGAATTAAGGGGGGGGGAGCAAACATGCTCAGCCGCCCTGACCGGATGAAGAGGAATACCCTGATCAGACGCTGATCCCTCCTCAGTCTCTGACTGTTGGGGTTCAGGCGGACAATTTAGGCTGTCCAACTCTGCAGTGGGCAGCCTATCGGGGTGACGCCGGGGCGTTTAGCCACAGGCTTGCATGAGTCATGGGGCCTAAGTGGCTGCCACTGAAGTGTGCACAGCACCAAGCCAAGGGCCCGAATCAGTACAACTGAAGGGCCACAAGGGGGTTAAGAGCCTCAGGTAGTGTATGCTTTCACGGACACAGATACTCCTTTCGGCATCGTATAAAGTACGGTATCACTGATGTGCGTAGTAGCTTCGACACAATGAATGTTGAAGAAAACATACTCCTAAACCACGGACCTGAACAGCACCACTGCAGGGTTTCTGCACACCTTCTGACATTTTCGACATTGAAGTGCGCCCAACACCAAGCCGAGGACCTGAATCAGTACAAGTGAAGGGCCACAAGGGGGTGAAGAGCCTCAGGTAGTGTATGCCCTACACAGAGGTGAAGGGCGTGCAGTTCCTCATCACACTCCCGGATTCTGCACACCTTCTAACATCCTAGATGTTGAAGTGCGCCCGACATCAAGCCAAGGGCCCGAATCAGTACCACTGAAGGGGCACAAGGGGGTGGAGAAGCCTTAGGAGACTGCCAGAATGCCTGCCGCTGCGTCATGAAATTGGGCAGGAGTGGCACAGCTGAACAGTGAGGAAGCAGAAGCTGCCGACGGGGGAAGGCGAGCACACTCAGCCGCCCTGAGAATCACCACCCTTAGAACGTAGACAGCAGTGAATTCACGTGAGCCTGACAATACATTTCTGACAGAAAACATAGTTTATTTACTTTTTTACTTCACTGCTGTGGTGATACAACTTACAAGAAGTAAGTGCTAGTGTATTGTTAGCCTCTATTGTTCGCCGCATGAGGCTAGAATGATCAAGCTAGCGGAAACCAATAACAGTCACTCTGTTCCACTACTCTTTATCCGCCTATCCCTTTCCTTCTCTCTGCATGCATTCTGCACACTCTCTGCTCCGTTAATCACTCATGCATACATTCGCACACGGCACTTAATTGATACTTGTTAACTTGTTGTTCTTTGTCCTGTGCCAGTTCGTTAAGTCTCTTTGTAGTAATACCCTGGTCTTGTCTTGTGGATACTTTGTTTCTAGTCCTGTCTTGCCTGCTGAAAAGCTTTCGTTCTGAATCAGCGTTACTCGCTATTTTCTAGTCTTGTCCAGCTTTAATTAGCTGTTGCCAGGAACGGCGTTAACACGCTGTTCATTCTGTCCTGCCTCGCTGTTACTAACTTTGTCTGCTCCAAGTCTACCAGCCTGCAGCTGTGTGTGCATCCAGCCTGTGCTCCAGTTCTGCCCATCTACATCTGTGTACGCATCCTGCCTGTGCTGCGGTTCTGCCAACCTGCTGCTGTGTGTGCATCCAGCCGGTGCTCCAGGTCTGCTAACCTGCAGCTGTTCATGCCCACTCCACTCTGCCTGGTCTCCCGCTCCCCGCTCCTCCTCTGCTCAACCAGCCCGGATTCCTGCCACTATCCAGTCCCTGGCCTCACCCACTCCCGCTGATCCCCTGCTAATCCATACATGGTTTCTGTCTTGTCTGTCTCTCTCCCTATGCTTCAGGAGGAATTCTTGTCGAAGCAATAAATTATTGGAGTTATTGGAATTCCTTGTGTGTTGAGTCATGCATTTGGGTCCACTTCATACTCGGAACCGTAACAGAACGAACTGGCCAGCTATGGACCCAGCCGACTCGGATCAGATCCATAATGCCTTCGCCGGCCAGAACGCTGTCATCGATCTACAGGGTCACCGCCTGGAAAACGTCCAGGAGACTCTGAAGAATCTCTCGGACCAAGTGAGTCAGATGGGTTCGATGATTAGCCAGATGGCGGTTCATTTACCTCTTTCGAGGGCTCACACCAGTCTTGCACCACCTGCCCCGGAGCTGCAGCCCACAGCGTCACCTCTCTCAGGCAGGGAACCACGAGTGCCATACCCTGAGCGTTACCTGGGGGACCTGGGAAAATGCCATTGCTTCCTTCTCCAATGTGACATCGTGTTCCGCATCCAACCTGCCTCCTACGCCACAGATGCAAGCAAGATCGCCTTTGTGATGGGCAGTTTGGGAGGGAGTGCTCGGGAATGGGCTACTACGCTGTGGGAGAGCCAGTCACCCACCTGTTTCCATTTCGCCTCCTTCACCACTGAGATGCGTTGAGTATTCGACCATCCGGTCTGCGGGCAGGACGCCACTCAGCACTTACTCCAGATACGCCAGGGCAACCGCAGTGTCGCAGAGATGGCGGTCCAGTTCCGCACCTTGGCAGTGGAAGCGGGATGGAATGACACCGCCCTCCAGGGGTCCTTCATGCAAGCTCTGAGCGAGGAGCTAAAGGATCAGCTGGCAACCCGCGAGGAGTCCAGCTCGCTGAATAGCCTCATCTCCCTTGCCATCTCCATTGACAACCGTCTCTGGGCCCGGGCCCGGGAGAGGAAGAAGGGCCAACCGTTTACCTCATTTAACTTGTCTCGCGCCCGAACATCATCACCTCCTGGCAAACCGTCCACCTCCACGTTTGACCAATTGGAGGAAGAACCGATGCAACTGGGTAAAGTGTCCATAGATGCTGAGGAATGGCGCCGGAGAATTCGCACCACTTCCTGTCTGTACTGTGGCAATCCGGATCATCACTTAGCCTCTTGTCCTATTCGCCCAAAAGGTGTGGCTCGCCGGTAACACTGGGCGTGCTGGCGAGCCCTATCTCCACCATTCACTCCGCTCAGAACCGGGTTGAACTGAAGGCAACCCTTTTGTGGAACACCCAAGTCGCTTCGCTGTTGGCGCTGGTCGACTCGGGAGCCGACGCCAACTTCATTGATTCCAATTTCGTCAAGAAAGCCAGGATTCCAGTGGAACCGCTGTCTAAACCTATCACTGCACTCCCCCTGGACGGAAGAATTCTGGGTCGGATCACACACTCTACCATCCCCCTCCAACTCGTGCTGTCTGGAAATCATCGAGAGAAGATCCAATTCTACCTAATCCATTCTGTTCTGGTGCTCGGCCAAACCTGGCTTCGTACTCATAATCCGCACATCAACTGGCGTACTGCGCAAGTGCAGGATTGGAGCTCCCACTGTTTGGCTAACTGCCTCCGCTCTGCCATACCTCCATCTGGGGCCGGCAGGTTCTCCTGTAACACTCTTAAACCTGACTTGTCCTGTGTACCTCAACAGTATCATGATTTGTCACAAGTTTTCAGTAAATCGCGTGCTGTGTCTTTGCCTCCCCATAGACCCTACTGCATCGACCTAATGCGTGCGGGCTGGTCCGAAATTGCCATCAGGTCGTCTCTACAGATTGTATCCATGACTCCCTGGCGTCAGGTATTATTCATCCCTCTTCATCGCCGGTGGGGGCAGGGTTTTTCTTCGTGGCAAAGAAAGACGGTTCACTCCGACCGTGCATCGACTACCGAGGCCTCAATGATATTACAGTACGTAACAAATATCCTCTGCTGCTGATTAATTCTGCTTTTGAACCCCTACATAATTCCTCCGTGTTTACTAAATTGGATCTTCGCAACGCCTACCACCTTGTTCGTATCCGAGAGGGAGATGAGTGGAAGACGGCGTTTAACACCCCCCTCGGACACTTTGAATACCTGGTGGTCCCGTTCGGTTTGACTAACGCTCCAGCCGTATTCCAATCCATGGTTAATGACATGCTGCGGGATCTCCTGGGTCAGTCAGTGTTTGTGCATATTGACGACATATTAATCTTTTCTAAAAATCCCCAGGAGCACGTAATCCATGTTCATCAGGTCCTCCAAAGACTCCTGGAGAATAAGTTATTTGTCAAGGCTGAGAAGTGCAGTTTTCATTCCTGGGTTTCATCGTGGAAGAGGGGAGGATCCGGGCGGACCCTGCGAAGATCCAAGCTGTCACCGACTGGCCCCAACCGGCCACACATAAGCACCTACAACAGTTTTGTTAACAGGCTGTTTAGTTGGGCTCTCTGCCATGATTTAAATGGGTTTGTGATTTCGTTGGTCGTATGAACAAAGATAAAGCAGCCTTAACCTAGCTAATGTTATTTAGCCAACAAGCTAACTTCGAAGCTGTACCCCTAAAGTGAATAGGCTAATATCGATACGATAATGTTACTTTCATCATTGTATGCTACACGTAACTTCAGATGTGTAGTCTGTCCTCAGAAATATTACACACGTCAAAGCATTGGAAGCCATTTTTTTATTATGCACAAGATGATAACACAATGGCAATTGCCGCTAGCTAGCGAACAGTATAACTGGTAGCTAGCTAACATAGCTACTATTTGCGAGCTAATGCTAACTTCCGTGGTTTGAAGGCAATACTGAAGTTGCAATGGGGCTAGGCCTCATCATGTGATGAAGCTGTGATGCTACTATGGTCGTAACGTGACTCTGTTACAAATCTCATCAGTTTGTTCTTAACAAATCAGATATCAGTGCACCTACTCAAAGCTCACCAATTAATGTTTTTTGATCATGTATTTCTCTTTTCTGTACAGCCTATACATTTCTTTGATCCAGAAAAAATGTTACATGTTGTTGCCTGCTTCTATTGATTACCATTGTGTGAGCTGTTGGTGCCTAAATTGCGCTGGGGTGACTTTGTTGGATGCTGCATTGGAAATACATGGCAAAGCTCATCGTTAATACTATTTCTGGGCCGTGGCAGCCATCTTGTGGTAGTGCCACTTGCGGAAGTACCAAACTGAATAGGGTTGAATGGAACCACGTGACCACATTGTCTTTCTAGTTCTGATACAGTTCTGTGGTACTAGTTAGTAAATGGTCACATGATCAAGTGTGTCCCAAACTCAAGTATGCAAGCATGCTTACAATCCACCCAAAGTTTTCTTGGCATACTTGGGAGGACCGAAAAAAGGAAGTATGTACCTGAGCATACTTTCTGTGTGAATTTTCTGAGCTGAAAGCAAATAATTGGAATTTTCAATATTCAGACAAAAACTTTAGAACGCAAAAGTAACTGAAAGTCGGAACAGCAGCGTCACAAGCAACAAGTGGAAAATAAGCCAACTTCTTTTTAAAAGCTTTTTTTATTATCAACAATTACATATAGTCTACACGACAAGTCAGGGAACAAATGACATTGTGGCGAACATTGCACACATCAATAACTAAAGATGAATTAACTTTTAAAAAAAACTAAAATACAAAATTGGGGGTAAAAGGCATGTCCTGAAAAACAAGACACCAAAACCGACATAGCCTAATAACTCTCAGGGGAAAAAAAGGATCCAAAGCGGACAAAAAGAGCATGACAATCAATTAGAATAAAGGGCAAAGAGACATAACCTTCATCAATATATTTTCTTGTTCTTTTTGTTCAGTCTTAACACTTTTCATGGATTTAAAATGGGCTAATTGACAAATTAAGTGATTTAAAAAAATAGTAAAATTGGGCTTGATCCCTTTCCATTTGAAAATGTAATTGTAATATTTACCCAATAAAATTTAAAAATTGATTAAATCCGAAGTGTTCCCCGACAAGCCATCCATATAATGGAAAATATCAATAGATTGGAAAGATGGTATATCAGGCAACGATAGCCATCAATGAATGTCAACTTGGGTCAATGTCAACCCAGAGCCGTTTAGATCGAGTGACATGAATAAAACAAGTGCAAATAAATTGCGATCTGGGCAGAACAAAAAGTATACAATTCAGTTTCAAATTTAAATATCTTCTGTAAAAAATCTGCAACAGGGTAAATCCTGAAAAAAAGTAGTTTATTTTAGTTTTGAGAGTACCATACAGGATAAATAAAATAAATTTCACACAATTTTCACACAATCATTCTGTAAGCAGGACCAGACTCTGCTTAAAAAACAAATATGCTATTTTTAGCCAGATTACATATGAATTGAATACTGAACTGTATTATTGAATGAAATATTTAACTCCTCAAATAAGCCAATTCACCAAGGAAATAAAATGCATTACATGTTGAAAACACAACTGACTTTATTGTTGACATTTGGTAGACCTACAGTAAAAAAAAAAGGTACAGAGTACTCCATTCAGGCCTGGGATCTGCATTGTGACAATGCTCTATGTAAAAATCGCTAAGTTAACAGTTATAAAAATAAAATTGAATATAATCCGGAGAGAATGTGATTAATGTTATCATCCCTGTCGCTACAGTATTGTATTGCAGGGCTTTTTACCGATTAAAGATGGTGGTGTAGCTTAATCAACCATTCAAATCGTAAAATCACAAAACGGTTGTGTTTTAATTCAGAAAATTTATTTATGAAGTTCATAAAAACATTTGAATAGCCAATGCTAAATTACTAAATTAAACAGGCTAAAAATAATTGGTTATGTTTTGCAGAACAAATTATATTGCAATAACCTAATAAAATAAAAAATGCACCCCCTCGCAAGGAGCCGATGACATCGGACATCGGTGATGTTTGATTGGCCGATGTGAAGATGTGACATTTGTTATAAAACTCAGTAGGGGGGCATACAACTACATACAGTGTTTCCCATTAATGTATTAAAATGTGGCGTCCCGCCACAGTTTAATTTCAACCGCCACAGTTTCAAATTGATCAAAAAAAAAAAAATCTAAATTTGAAATTGTAGGCTTATGTGCGCAGCGTAGCCACGTCGCTTCAAAAAGACCCTCTCTTCACCCTGGTCGTTGCGCCTACCCCCTGTGCTTATACTCAAAACCCGCCACACACAGAGGCTGCATCTCCTCACAAGTTAAGCCCTCTGTGGTACACTATAATGGATACATATTGTTTCATCATTAAGCTAGCCAAGTTATCGACTGTGTTACAATATTAATTTATCATCAGCTAATTATCATCAACGTAACAAGGTTATAAGATTCTTTAAAAAAAAATGTTTTACAACTAATGTTATCTCACGAGCTAACCTGAAAATAAAAACAAAATAATATACCCTAGTTCATGTATATTGTATCTCGTGGAAGATAATACTGACGTTATTCAAGGGAGATATGAGCATGATGTAACAAAACGCAACATGCTGTGTTCCCCCGTTTCCCTCACTGAAATAGTTTCCCTGCAGTGCAGGCTCTGTTGTTTTTTTAAACAATCTCTGTCTGGCGTCGCCTGGCTCGTTCAGCTTCTACATCATACAACAGAATCTACGAAAAGACAGAGAGAAGACGAAGAGGAAGAATCAACAGAGGTAGGAAAGATTTAATAGCAAACCAATCAAAGAGGTTTTCTTGTCAATAAACAAGTATTCAACTTGTTTTTATTGTAGTTTCAATCCCACTTAAGACAGGGCTGAGCTATGGACTAGAACAGGTTAAAATGCATTGTGATGGTTTTTGTATTGTCTATTGACAAAGAGCTTTTGAATATTTTTCATCAGACCACGTTGTTGGTGGTGATGTTAGCTAGCTGTCTAGCCAAAAATTCTATATATTTCACGTGTTCCATTTCCCATGTTCCAATCACAAAAATTGTGGATCTCACCAAAAAATATGTTTTCAGTGTAAAAAAAATGGCAAGTTACTCACACATAGCCTACAAACCACTGTCTGTAAGTCCTTAATTCCAACTTGCAAAAATTAGGCCTGCCTTTAAAAATATTGATATCAAAATGTGGCCAAGTTACTAACAATATTGCCTATCGTAGCTCACACTAATTAAACTAGCTCTATTCAAAAGCAATGCTTTCCAAACTTTCCTAAATTATTTAATGCAACTTGGCCCTGTGTTTTTTCATCTTACCATCTCAAGAGAATGTGGTCAATGAAACTGTATGTGGCCCAATGACGTGACGTGCAATTTTGATGTCCAAACCCCTTTATGAAGTAAAAATAAGGAAAATGAAAATGAAAATGTATTGTGGGTATTACAAAGTTATTAGACATTAAAGTCACAAAATGTCATACTGGATAATTGTCCGGACCTCATGGTGAAATGCAAAAAAGATACAAAAAGTGTTAAAAATCAAATAAAACCTAAAATCTCTGCCACAGGCATTATTGTATGAGTGTTGCCAACGATATATTTAAATATTACATCCAGTTGATTGTTATGCTTTGGAGCATTCTGTCCCAAAACTGGCAGTCAGCCAATGTCATCCAGGATAACAAGCAATCTAGAGCAATTTTATGGGGCATTTTATTTTGACACGTTATCAGCCACGAAGTTGCACAATCAAGAAGACCCTGAAGGACCCCCCAAACAATGGTGAAAGGTTTGTCTCTTGTAAAATGTGTTTAATTTACCCTTTTCGCTCACTGGTACACTATGTAGTAAAATCCTGTGTCATTTGGGATAACACTAAAAAAACATATATAATGCTGATTTTATGCAAATATGCTTATTTAATATGAATTTACATACTTGGAAGTTGAAGGTCAAGGTTGCAGATTTCTATAGGTAGCCAAAACAACTGCCTGATTAAGGTTCAAACTGAGTTTCGTCATACCGGATAACAATTTTGTCATATAGGATAATAGTTATTACAGTGTGTAACTATTACTTTCTTTTTATTTTATGGGGCTAAGTTTTTATATTCATAAAAAAGCATTACTTGGCTCTTTAGATACATTTTCTAGATTTTTTTCAGTTTTGTATAAGAGGATACATGCTATTTTGCTATGTCCCATGCAATGCTCATTCAATTTCAATGTGAGTAAAATATAGTCAAATCATAAACTTTTGTTTTCATATTATAATTTTTTTTATATTCCTCAATTTAAATGTATTTTCACATCTAAAATGCTGTTGGTCTCGGTGTTGTGCTGTTTTTATATTCATAAATCTGAAAAAAATAGTTAAAATGATTTAATGGGAAATGTTAAAAGTTTTCTTACTTGTCAAATCCGGGAAAAAAACAACACCTAATGATTATTTATTTTTTGAGAGGGGGGGGGGGGGGGGGGGGTTTGTAGTGATTTTGTAACAGTGTAGCCTAATTCATTTCCCTAAAAAAATATATTTTCAGTGTGATTTCCTTTGCATGACATAAACATGAATTATTTATGAACATCAATTATGTTTAAGTCATCAATTATGTTTAAATTGTAAAAATTACAATTTATGTGGAAACAATTCATACCGAGTAACAATTTCAGTCAGGCGGGATAACGCAAATTTTTTCCCTTAACCTCTTCCTACCAAGGGCAAAATATACCAATTTTCGCCCGTTTTCACTAGTGACCAACAAAGCTGTTTATCTCAAAAACTGTAAAGGCTACAAATATGGTTCATAGCTTTTATTAAAACAGAGAACTGCACTATTATGACTAAGTAGTCATAATTCATATACATACCCTCCTTGCTACTTAACTACAACAATTTATGTACAGAAATTGTGAAAAAACAAAAAACGGGTACCTAAATTCAAATTTCAGATTTTTTACCTGATGAGCTACAATAGCTATGGAGGAAATAACTCCTCTTTGTGATTCCTCAATATGCTGCCTATCTCTGCTAAAGATATGGTGTCAATATCTCAAATCATTCAAAATCTACAGAGCTTTTTTTCAGGTGAACCATTTCGGTTACCAAAGTTGGCACAAATTGTGCCAAATTGTGCCAAATTGTGCAAAATGGCCCAGGTTCCAGAAAAGTCTCAATATCATTTATTTTTTAAGTTTTACAATAAAATCTGATAATTGACAATAAAAGTTAATTTAGAAGTGTTTTTGGTCATTGTTACAATATAGTAATGTTAGCTATATTCATTTAATTCAGAGGGATTCGTTTTTTACATAACAGTGAATTCACACTGGTATACCGGCAAAATAATCTGTTACCTTATATCACTCTGCGTCACTGAGACCGCAAAACCATATTTCTGCTGCACATAGAAACTCCTGAATAACCTAGACATAACTAACCAAAAACTGTATGAAAGAAACTGTAAAGTAAAAATATAAACAGCGCATTTACCTTATGAATTGTGCTTTGCTAAACAGAATGTAGCGAGCTACGGTACAAGGTAAAAACACTGCGCCATCTCGGTTTGATAATTCCTTACACAGGGCTGCACTTACTTGTCTCAGACACAAATAGATAGCTAGCTGCTGTGTGTAATTTTGCTGGCTAGCTTGCCATTGTTACAATATAGTATGTTAGCTATATTCATTTAATTCAGAGGGATTCGTTTTTTACATAACAGTGAATTCGCACTGGTATACCGGCAAAATAATCTGTTACCTTATATCACTCTGCGTCACTGAGACCGCAAAACCATATTTCTGCTGCACGGAGAAACTCCTGAATAACCTAGACATAACTAACCAAAAACTGTATGAAAGAGACTGTAAAGTAAAAATATAAACAGCGCAGTTACCTTATGAATTGTGCTTTGCTAAACGGAATGTAGCGAGCTACGGTACAAGGTAAAAACACTGCGCCATCTTGGTTCGATAATTACGCACGGGTGACACTTCCTTATACGCAGAGCTGTTATCTCCTTGTTTTACGAGGGCAATGTGTTGAAGGAGGGCTCGTATGAAAGATAAGAGTCTTGGCTATTGGCTGGAATATTTGACAGACAGTTTTAAAACCCAATGGAAAGCAAATAATACTCGGAGTGGAGGCAGGTCGAAGACAGTTTATCCCACTTCAGATAGGCCTATTGTGCTATCAGTCAAAGAAATACACCCAATTGACGACGGTTTTGCATAATTCTCTGCAAACAAGTTCAAAACCACTCTGGCTAACATATACTAAGCCAGGGGATTGGTACTCCAGAAACTGGCTGAGTTTCACAACGCCAAAGTGAACACAGCCGAACGAGTCGTAATCAAGTGCAAAAAAGCACAAGTCGGTTTAAAATTGGAAAAAAATCATGTACAGCGTTATGAAAGTTTTAAAGTATTTTTTCTTGAAGCCTAAAGGTATAATGATTTTTTAAACCAAAGTTTTGTTAAATACAATTAAGCAGAACAGTTTACCAGCACATTGTTTATGGTGTGACATCAAGCTGCAATACATGTTTGAGAATTAGGTCAGAGTTTCCAACGTTATTTACAAAGTTTTATCTCGACGTTTTGGGCTTAAAAACCACTTTCCCAGAAGGAATGGATATATCTTAAGGATATTTAGTCAAAATATTGAGGTGAGCAGTTTATTATATATTATTAAATTAATGAAATATAAATTTTAATAAATTCCGTCACGCCCGCGTTACCGCTAGGGGGCGTTTGGTATTAAGAGGTTAAAACACGTAATTCCATTTTGTGGAGTTGAGAAAACAATAATAGTATGATGCCAAGTACTGTAAAAGATTTTCAGACATTTTGCAGCTTAAATCACATTGCAGCGTTAAAATGTGGGTAAAGAATTTGAACTTGAAGTAGGGTTCAAGTTTTTTTTTCTGAGCTCTAAATATTGGTTACTGCTTCACTTTATATATTCATTAAGTATCATTGATTTAAAAAGTTTTAATATGATAATATTTTGAAAATTCATTAACGTTATCCCGTATGACATTTTGACTGGTGTTGTCACATGATTCTCAATAGAGGCCTGTCACATAGAACCAGCACTGCAGTTACCAATAGTTACAGGGATGCGCCGCCTTGTTGGAGGACCAACTCTAACAGAGACGCTTAACGTTACTAGTAGTGTTTGCTACTCTCCATGAAAAGAGTCAATCTTGAAACGATATCTAATGTTAGCTAACGCTACTATGATTACTGTCCGACAATGCCGAACTTCTGCGCTGCGTATTGATGTGCAAATAAAGCTGGGAAAAGGGTCAAATGTCCTTTTACATAATAATCTGAGTACCCACCATAGTAAGCCGCCAGGCAGGGTGAACAAACTAAATTTTACGACCGAAAGAAGAGACTGGTGGTTGAAAGCACTGAGGAGTCAGCTGAATTTAGACAGCAACCAGTAGCTACAGCATAGGCTCGAATCACTAATAAATGATGTTTTATGAACAAATTATAAAGTTATCCAGTTAATATATACATAACTAGCTGGCCTAATGTACGTTTATGTGCAATATCTTAACCTCTTAATGCCAAACGCCCCCTAGCGGTAACGCGGGCGTGACGGAAATTATTAAATTATGCATTTCATTAATTTAATAATATATAATAAACTGCTCACCTCAATATTTTGATTAAATATCCTTAAGATATATCCATTCCTTCTGGGAAAGTGGTTTTTAAGCCCAAAACGTCGGGATAAAACTTCGTAAATAACGTTGGAAACTCGGACCTAATTCTCAAACATGTATTGCAGCTTGATGTCACACCATAAACAATGTGCTGGTAAACTGTTCTGCTTAATTGTATTTCACAAAACTTTGGTTTGAAAAATCATTATACCTTTAGGCTTCAAGAAAAAATACTTTAAAACTTTCATACGGCTGTACATTATTTTTTTCCAATTTTAAACCGACTTGTGCTTTTTTGCACTTGATTACGACTCGTTCGGCTGTGTTCACTTTGGCGTTGTGAAACTCAGCCAGTTTCTGGAGTACCAATCCCATGGCTTAGTATATGTTAGCCAGAGTAGTTTTGAACATGCTTGCAGAGATTTATGCAAAACCGTCGTCAATTGGGTGTATTTCTTTGACTGATAGCACAATAGGCCTATCTGAAGTGGGAAAAACCGTCTTCCACCCGCCTCCACTCTGAGTATTATTTGCTTTCCATTGGGTTTTAAAACTGTCTGTCAAATATTCCAGGCAATAGCCAAGACTCTTATCTTTGAAACAAGCCGGCTATTGAATACAATAGCCGTCGTAAAAAAGGAAATCGAGCCGTGCGTATGAGGAAGTGGCGATCCACGCGTAATTATCGAACCAAAATGGCGCAGTGTTTTTACCTTGTAGCGTAGCTCGCTACATTCCGTTTAGCAAAGCACAATTAATTAGGTAAGGCCCGCAGTTACATTTTTTACTTTAGAGTATTTTTGATAAGTTTTTGTGTAGTTATGTCGAGATTTTTGAGGCGTTTATCCGTGCACCAAGTGCTAGACGAACTGGATAAGCCAGAAGATGTTTTTGCCGAGGGAGACTCATCCTGTCTCAGTGACGCTGAATCCACTGATGACCGAGATGATGTTGCTGACATGTAAGTTGTTTTATCATACTAACAGTGTTATGCTATAAACGCATTGAATTTCGCCATGGCAGGTAACGTCGTTAGGGCTGGTGGTATTACCGATTTTTCGATATACCAGTGTGAATTCACGCAATGCCATGCGGGTTCGTAATTACATTGTCAACTGTATTTTATTGTTTTTCATACAATTAATATTACAAATTGCACATTCCAACGGTATGATACATAATTTATGAAGTAAACTTAGGGTGTATTGTCTGTGTTGACAAACTCGCACGTGTTACGTGGCATTGCCAACAACACAGATGTTTGGTGTAAGCATCGAAGGAAATTTAGCTGCAATGCGTGAATCCGTGTTTCTTCTGTGAAGCTAACTAACCTTATATACTTATGCATAAAATCGGTCCCTCTCAGCTAAATTAATATAGATAGTATTGCCTTTACAGTGGCAAGCTAGCAAGCATCCCTGTGTTTTCCTGTCTGTTTATTATAGTTTATACGAGTATTAGGAATGGAAGTGTGGTGTTGCTGATTTGCCCACAGCTTACTGTGAACTACAGTCGACGTTCATTGCTAGGGATAGCTGCTACATTATGCGAAGGATGTGCTTTGCCTTGTCTGTTCTGTAGTGATCTTGATGTCTCTGTGCGCACTTACTGTACGTCGCTTTGGATAAAAGCGTCTGCTAAATAAATGTAATGTAATGCAAGCAAAATTACAGGTAACAAGCAGCTAGCTATCTATTTGTGTCTGAGATGAGCTACTAAAACGATTTTTTTGAGTGTGAAATGGCTTCTGGAAGTGTTTAGTAAAGTCATTGTTCCACCTGAGTAAATTGTTCTGTATGCAGTACAGAAGGCTGTGCAGGTAAACAAAATGGTAATTTATGCATGGTATGAGGGAGAGAACATGATAACATGAGGGAGTACTTGTTGATTATTATTATTGTTGATTGTTGTTGTATAAGGGGGACTAATGGGTATATCAACATGGTGGACAATTCCATGGACAGGGTTAGTGGGATTTGTAATGATGCAGATTGCTCTCCTGAGGGAATGTGTAGTCTAAATGGCTTCTGTATGAATGGTTAAATAATCTCTCCTCAACCTCCACCCCCATGTTTTGATCCTTTACCTTTTTTTGTTTTTAGTTCATTTTTTTTAGCTTTTTGGACCCTGCCATTTTGTACTTTCTTTGTGTAAATACGGTAACTTCAGCAATTAGAGGCAAGGATCTTTTTATTTGTTACAGCAGGGGTGTTTTTATTTTTTATCTAGGAAACTGGTGGACTTTTGATTTTTTATCCACTGCACTTTTAGTAGTACACCTTAGTGCACTTGTATATAGTTGATATATGTTTGTCATGTATAAAGTTTTGCCTCCTAAAACCCAACCCCAACGTCCCTGTCATAGGAGGTGGCAACAGAATAAAGGACAGGACTGGCAAGCATTAATGTGTAGGGAAGTTTCATACTATTCCCATTATTCATTTGAAAACCTGTTTGCACATTCCTGGACTCATTTCTGGCTAATGGGGCTTTGGTGAAATACACAAGATTCACTGTGCTGCTACATGGGTTTTGACAGCTTTTTGTAACCTTGGGTAGTTAGTTGTGTAATATGCAGAACACCAAGAACACGTCTAAAAATGAACTTTTATTGCCAATATTGACAAATTATCTAATTTTATTGTAAAAACCTAAAAAATAAATCATAGAGACCTTTCTGGAACATTGCCATTTTTGGCACATTTGGCACCATTTGGATAACGAAAAAGGTTCACCTGAAAAAAACCCTGTAAAATTTGAATGGTTTGAGATATTGACACCAGATTGTTACCAGAGGTAGGCAGCATATTGATGAATCAGATAGAGGAGTCATTTCCTTGATTGCATTTGTAGCTCCCCAGGTAAAAATTCTTAAACTTGAATGTAGGTACCCGTTTTTTAGTTTTTTTATATTTTCTGTACATAAATTGTTGTAGTTAAGTATCAAAAACTGGATTTCTATGAGTTCTCACTGCTTAGTCGTAATACTGCAGGTGTCTGCTTTAATAAAAGCCATGAACCATATTTGTACCATTTATAGTTTTTGAGATAACCACCTTTGTTTGTCACTAGTGAAAACAGGCAAAATTTGGCCTATTTTGCCCTCGGTAGGAAGAGGTTAATGTTAGGAAGTTAAAAGTGGATTAATCGCTAGGTTTAGCTAATGTTAGTAACGTTAGCTAGATCATTTGTGTGAACGACTGCTACGCATGTGAAACATTAATGTTAGCCTAATGCGATACATTAAGCATATTGTGAACATCAAAACAGTGTTAATTTGAACTATTATTACATTGCTAGGGGTGCTACGTTGTACGGTTTCTCAAAAATAGATTGGATACCGACTGTAAACATTACCTGTGCTGGCCAGGCTTGGTGCGAGCAATATGAGAGAATCCAGAAGAGGGTGAAAACAAAATGTAACGTAACGATATTAAGCACCAAATAACAATGTATTTGAAAGTAATAATGAAAGTAACGATAAATGTACTTCATGTGTTGAACTGATTTGCCTTTTATCCGTTGAGCTAAAATATGTTTTATTGCTGAAGTAGGCTACTGTAGCCTACCGTTAATACTTTAACATGTAACGTATCACTTTGCTTCCATATGAACTGCACAATCACTTTACTTACCAAGGTGGTAAACTACGAAGCAGGATTACTGAGTTAGTACTAGCTGGATAACTGAGTAAAACCCAGAACAGCTCTTTTTACTTCAGTCCATGTTCCAGATTTGGGAGGGTTCCGGGTTTTACTCAGTAATTAATCCTGCTTCGTAGTATATCCCCCAAGATTCCTTATAATATTTATATATGTTGGTATTATTGTTTTGTGATGTTGTGCACTGCATATTTTGTGTACATTTTTTATATTGCTGAGCTACCTCTAAGCATTGCGCAAAGTAAATTCCGATGATGGCAATAAAAGAAAATAAAACAACCTCCTGATTAAATGTGATAGCCTATAAATTTGGTTTGCATAACGTTATGGAACACAGGCATATGGTCCTCCAACATGGCGGTTGGCGTAAAAAAAATGTGACCAAATGTGACGTAGGTGACAGGCCTCTATAGAGTACTCAAGTGACTACGTCACACTGGTTTCGGAAGTAAATTCCCCATTCATTTAGAGCGTAGACATTAACTAAAGCTTACTTTTAAACCATTTCTACTGATTATGTCTTACTGGCAATTTCCCGGATTGTTCAATATAACGCCTGTTCGCAAACGATGTCATTTTTCTGGACCAGCTTCGAGTATATTTTACGTTTTAGTATTTTTTTTGTGAACATACCAGCGCTGGCACTGTTTAAAAACTCCACGTCCCATAATCCCCTCCGAACGAGCAGCCTTGTTTCCAGACGTTGTCATATAACGTTAGCCAGCAGTGGCACACAGCTCTGTTTTTAAACACTTTTTCTAATGTTAGCCAGCTAGCTTGAAGGACTAAAAGCTAGAATTTCTTTATGTGGTTAACCGTAGCATACTTTCTGACCTTGTCGGGCAGGCTTCTCTACATAGTAAGCTAACGAGCGGCAGTCGCCTACTCCCATCTGCCACAGAGCAGACAGACGAGATGATGATATCTTATTGGTCGAGAACAGGGGCGGCTTGTGAGGTCAAAAATAGGGGAGGCTGCATTTGTTACGAGTGTAGTAGGTGGTTGGCAGAGGCTGTAAATTAGGGGAGTCCGTGGGGGCATGGCTCCCTGTAGAAAATTGTGATTAAAATAACCCTTAAATGGTGATACAGAATCACTATTAAATGGTTCATCCAGGTGATTTTGTCAGTTCCAACCAATCAGCTGTCAAATGGCTCACTATTCATTCCTCACTCATCATTTGAATACCAACTTCAGTGTTGTTCCAGATGCATTGATAACAAAAATCGTGCCATTTAATGAGTGTAATGGTGCAGCTCTCTGAACATCCCTGTCTGTAGAATTCACTCTCCTGATATGGGTAACTGTCTGTCTCAGGATCCTACACTTTCTCTCTCCTGAAATGAATGTTGTTCTCTCTGCAAACCGCCTGCTGCGATTGATTGGAAAGGTATAGAGATATTAGCAGAGGTCTAAAATCCAGGTTCAGAAAGTAAAAGTCCTTCCCAGTATTATTGATCGGAAAGGTATAGGGATATTTGCAGAGGTCTAAAATCCAGGTTCAGAAAGTAAAAGTCCTTCCCAGTATTATTGATCGGAAAGATATAGGGATATTTGCAGAGGTCTAAAATCCAGGTTCAGAAAGTAAAAGTCCTTCCAAGTATTTTCTTCCAATCACCTGGATTTGCTAATTATCACAATTCTTCTGCCAGGAGCTAGAACTAATTGGTGAAATCAGCTGGTTGAGTTAAAGGGTGGAAGAAACCCATGACTTTTACTTTCTGACCCCTGGACTTCAGACCTCTGAATATTAGCAATAGTGAATAAAACATGACAAACTTAATCTTGCACATAACTTACAATAGGGGTCCTAGTTAGCAGCAACTACAGCAAAAACACAATAGCTAACGCACATGTATTTGCTATTGCATTAAATTCTATCAAGCTTCTCCAGCTAGCTAGCGAGCACGTAGCAAACGTATCAGATAAGCTATCTAGCTAACGTTAGCTAAATTAGCAAACAATTCCTCAAGCTGATATAACTATTTCAAGACAAAAACACCAATGGCCCAGTGATTGCTTTCCATTTTCTGCAACCTTCTCTCTACTTTCTCTTTGCACGTTATCTGGCTTTAGCTGTAGGATGGTGAGGGGACACGTTCGCATAAACGTTATAAAATATAAGTTGTTCGCATAAAATGATTTAGCGCCTGTTAGTTAACTAGCTAGTCACCCAGCTAATTATCAGATGAAATAGATGTTTTGCTTGGTTATCTTCTAACATTACTGCAAGAATATACATGTTCTTCCACCGGAATGCGGTGGCTTTAAGTGACTAGCGAGTTCGCCAGTCGGAAAAAAGAACGGACCTCGTTTGTTTGTTAAAAAATAAGGGTAGCGCGAAAGATGGGCGGAGTAAGAAAATTTCGCAAATCAGAGTGCAATATGCAAATGAGATGTCATTTCTGTAGGCTACTCGCCCTGTCACACGATGGGGGTGTGGCTGAGGCTAGCCTCACAGACAAGTATTTTCAATGGGCTCTGCTCGTACCATCTCATTCAGCATGAGCCGCTTAGATGGACTGCAATGTGTAATGCTATAGCCTTATGGACAGAATTCTTATTAAAAAATTATATATTTTTGCAGACAATTTTGTTTATTTTATTTTTAATCCCTTTAGGAGGCTCAGCCTCTGTTAGCCTCAATGACAATCCGCCTATGGTCGAGAACCACCCGTGCGTTGCAGTACTGGATATGCAGTCCGTTAAAGTGGACTACAAGTCGAACTACAATCATTAATGCATTACTTTAAAAAATAAAAATGGGAACATGCGATATATGGTCGATATCCTTGTACCACATGGGTTAATCCAGGAATGTTTTGGCTCATTCTATAAATCAGATTTCAAGAAATAGTCGATAGTCTCCGAAGCCCATTCTGTCTTTCATAGGGAATTTACTTCCAAAACCAGACTCCGCCCACGACTGACGTACTCACCTGAGTACTCTATTAAAACACTTAAAATACATTGTTTGAAAATAAGATTTTAGTAATAAGTAAATAACATCCACAAGGCAAAAACTACTTTGATGTGCAGTTTTAACCTATTTAAATTTTTGGTAAATTGAAAACCTTATTCGTCACTGGGCCATGTGCCACATCAAACTGTGAAAGGACAATAATTTATAGTGGAAATAATCTGAGATTCACGTGTTGCAATTACTACACTACAGAGTATGTTTTGGTCTATGAAAAGCACAGCATGAATAAAATGTATTATTATTATTATTATTATTATTATTTATTGGTGTATTTATTTATTTGGAATATTTAGATTTCTATAGAAAACTGTGGTCTTACAGAGCCTAGACATTCTTGTGTTCACAAAATTCTGTTTGCAAATAACCTAACTATTATTATGTTAAAAAATTAGTACTATTACTTATTTGGCATCATCTGACCCACACACATACAGTAGGCTACATTGGCAGGGCGAACATGTCTGGATAGATTTGTAAAAATGCTATATGTAGGCTATTTTCAACGTCAACATATTTCTATTTTTTCTCTGCATTTATTTATTTATCCCCCCTTTCTCTATTGTAAATTATCTTATCTAAATGTCTGTTTGTGAATTGTAGAGAAATCTGTAGCAGCAGCGAACATTTTAAAACCTGTACATTTTCTAAAGTAAACTTTACAACAAAGTATAAACATATTCTTTCTGGAGTGTAATTACTTGTCAACTGTTTAAAACATTAATTGAAATGATATGTTATTCCATGAGGCCATTTTTGTTATTTGACATTTAAAGTTTGAATGACCACAATCTGTTCACATGCTAAGATGAAAAAACACAGGGCCAAGTTGCATTAAATAATTTCGGAAAGTTTGGATAGCATTGCTTTGGAATAGAGCTAGTTTAATTAGTGTGAGCTACGATAGGCAATATTGTTAGTTGTAACTTGGCCACATTTTGATATTAATACTTTTAAAGGCAGGCCTAGTTTTTGCAAGTTGGAATTAAGGACTTACAGACAGTGCTTTGTAGGCTATGCGTGAGTAACTTGGCATTTTCTTTACGTTGAAAACTTATTTTTTGGTGAGATGTCACTTCTTTTTGTGTACTAATGTAATGTAATGTGTTTGGCAGCTAACTAATGATGATAATGCATGAAGATAATGAAATCAAGAGAGACATGCATACTGTATACATGCAGACACACGCATGCATTGTAGCTCAAATGAATTCTGTGCTTTAGCCGACCGTGAACTACAACTAACTTAAAGTGTTTGCGGTCATTTTAAAGGAGCTATATGTACCAAATGTACTGTACTAAATCATAAAATTACCATGATATGTCATCAGAGATTAAGAAAACATGCCAAGTCGAAATACTGGCTTCTCCGACAACAATGCTACAGCCAGTATGTTCTCCTTTGAAATTTCCATTTCGGGTCGGAACGTCTGTATTTGTTTTGTAATTCACTATTCTCCGAGTTGACTCCCCCAACTGCCCATTACGAACAACCAGATGTACTCCGGCACTCCGACAGCCGATTTACGAATGCCTAAGCTAAGTTCAACATCGTTTTCATTTAGCTAGCTAGCTAAAGATTTAAAGGGTAAGTTCGCTATTTTGGACCTTGGACCCTATTTGCGGTCCGTCTTCCATGAACCTGACCCATGAAGTCCATTTTTTCGCTGATCGGTCCAGTATTGAGTTCGCTACAGATTTCCTGTAGGCTCTCACTGGGCTACAATAGAAGTCAACGGGGCAATTAGAAATGTTATGGAAAAACAACGATAAATGTGCTTTTATAGCTCAGTGTGTATTCTAACGGTCTCAGTATGCTCTCCTGTGAAATGTAGGCTATCGCAAACGCAAACCGAACGTTGAAACAACAGTTCCATTTGAAACTGAACTATTTCTCCGACCGCACTACCTCGCACTGACTTCGGATAACATTACCTGCGCAACTTCAGCCTCTCTCTCTTCTCTTGCTCTCTTATCATCCATCTCTTGTAGTTCCGTGTCCGTGTATTCTGGCTCAAATCTGTAGCCAGTAACGTCAAAGTCAAAATCGAATTCTTCGTCTTCGTAATCATTATAGTCATCCATCATCCAAGTTTTTTTGTGGAAATTGTAGCCTACGTTGCTGCAGGTAAACAAACGCAGACTGCTCAACTAGATAGTTTCATAAACGGCCGGCACACCTTCCCGCTCCCCTACCCCCGACACATAGTAGCTACTCCGCGGGAGCAGCGAAAACAAGTAACAGAGAAATGCTTACTTCCAAGCCATGCCAAGCACGTAAAAATGTTCGGATTGAGATACATTTCACAGGAGAGCATACTGAGACCGGTAACAATACACCCTGAGCTTCCCGTCTCATTTATTGTACATGAAAGCACATTTATCGAACATTTCTAATTGCCCCGTTGACTTCTATTGTAGCCCAGTGAGAGCCTACAGGAAATCTGTAGCGAACTCAATACTGGACCGATCAGCGAAAAAATGGACTTCATGGGTCAGGTTCATGGAAGACGGACCGCAAATAGGGTCCAAGGTCCAAAATAGCGAACTTACCCTTTAAATATATACAGTCAAGCCGGAAAGTCTGCACACCCCTTTCACCTTCTCCACATTTTATTATGTTACAGACTTATACTACAATAGATTGAGTTCATTTTTTGCCTCAAACATCTACACACAATTGCCAATAATGACGAAGTGAAAACAGGTTTTTAGAAAATATGCAATTTTATTTTACTGACAATAAAAATATACATATCTGTACACACCCTTAGCCTAATACTTGGTTGCTGCACCTTTGGCAGCGATTACAGCTTCAAGGCATCTTGGGAAAGAAGCTACGAGCTTGGCACACTTGTTTCTGGACATTTTTGCCCATTCCTCTTGGCATATCCTTGCAAGCTCCGTCAGGTTGGATGGGGAGCGTCGGTACACAGCCATTTTCAGCTCTTTCCACAGATGTTCAATTGGATTCAGGTCTGGGCTCTGGCTGGGCCACTCAAGGACATGCACAGACTTTCTCCGAAGCCACTCCTTTGTTCTCTTGGCTGTGTGCTTCGGGTCGTTGTCATGTTGGAAGGTAAACCTTCGGCCCAGTCTGAGGTCCAGAGCGCTCTGGAGCGCCTGGTTTCCTCCAGCCCCAGCAACAACAAAATGACAATAGTAAAACTATTAGTAGGTTGAAAAACATTAATATGTGATGATATGATTGATGCAGATATTGTGCATATACAATGTATAAATGTATACAAAAATAAAAAAAGGAGAGTTCCCAGGAGAGTCAACATATAATCCATCAACTCCGATGGCTTGGAATCACCCAGGCCAGGCAGAGAGAGCAGCTGACGAGCGCGCTCGGATTCAGTCAAACCGAACGTGTCCAGGAGGTAAGACTTCAACGTCGCATATTTATCTTCCTCCGGTGGGTCTTCGAGAAGGCTCACGACTCTAGCCGCGGTGGAACTGCAGAGAGCAGAAACGACATAATATTTCGTATTATCATCCGCGATTCTTCGGAGTGCGAACTGTGCCTCCGTTTGAGCAAACCAAGCTGCAGATTGCTGTTCCCAAAACTCCGGTAATTTAACGGAAACTGCATTCGCCGCTTCCATGATGCGAAAGTAATCCTTGGAACCGTCCAAAGGCAGATCGGGGTCACCAATGAAGGAGTGCGGGAAATCACCAAACTAAGACTTTTTTCCTTTTTTAACTGCAACGCAGCTGCGTTCTTTATTTATAAACCTCATTCAACTCAACAAACACGTCATAGAAGTTACCGGCTATGACGTAGCCGCGTTGACAGTAGGAGGTGAATTATATATGTATGTCCCAAAGGTAGCCGCCACAAAATATCATAAAACATGCTTCTATGTTAGTTAGCCTAGTTTAGACAACTGTGGTGGCTAGATTTATTTCTGATCCAAATACGATTATACGCCACAATGTTATTGTTGCCATAAATTCTATAATGATGCAGTAGCTAGGCTAACAGAATATTTAAGCAATAACCCATGACAGGCATACCTGAGAAACCATAGGCCTGCTGCAATTTGCAGAAAACAATGGACAACCAAAGCTAGCGAAAACACTCCATTCACTTCTCATCTCAAAATCATAGCCTACTTCTAACACATCGGAAATAAATGTGGACAAAGTAGATTGTCAATTTTATTTATTTTTTTAAAAGAGTCCTGTTACTTTATTTCGCAATATATTTGCAATTACTGAAGGATAATAACTTCACTGTGTGTTCAGAGTCTAAACAATCTCTGCTAACAGACATCTTCATATGGCAAAAGTAGCCTATAAAATCTGAGGCTACTAGACAAAATGTAGGCTACAGATATCTTAAATTACCGTTTTGACGGGTCATAATTAAATTAGCATACAGATATCTGTAGGCTAATGTAAACCGGTATTTAAAAAATGCGCTAATAAATTATTAAAAGGGCTTGCCATATTCGGTAGCCTAGCCTACGTGTGACGAGGTAGAATGGCGATATCTTTGACTTCATTACTATCGTCAGATATCTTGAATTATTATTCTGACTGCTCACATTATAATTGCAATTATGACTTCTCAAAATGCATTTGTAGATAAGCTAGCCCAAAATGTAGCCTAAGTATAAGCCATGGAATGTCTCCTCCGTGCCCCGGAAATGGATCTTTGCGTTTTAATTTAATGTTACATATTAATTCATGTCTCAATGCAAACCGCAATGTCTGGTACATTGTACTGTACATGCAAATACTTGTACAAATGTTCAGGCTATTTTGCATAGGCTACTTCCTTGTAGGAGACGAGTGGAGGAAAGGAGGAGAGGAGTGAAGAATATTGCTCCGCGGGGCAAAAGTACAAAGACAGCAGGCAATAACTTGTGGTACAGGCAGGCAGTGGTCAACAAAACAGAAGTTGGTAACAATGGTCAAAAACAGGCTTGGATCGTAAACAAAAGGCAGGCTTGAAAATAATGCTCAAAAGTGCACTGTAAACAGGAGGCAACAATTTTGTAAAGACAAGACATGAACACTGAGCTTAAATGCAGGTGTAGACAGGTGCAGACACTTAGCTTGAGAGCAGCATGGGAATGGAAATCAGGTGTGGGAGGCTGACAAGGTAACAAGATAATTAGTAATCGTTAGTAATAAACCTATACTGACCTAGCGTTAGTAAATTAGTAAATGACATGCACGAGAAACGTAAGGTAAACATGAACACATGGTTAGAGAGTTAGTATTACCCAATCCTGATCTAACGTTGGTAGATTAGTAAACTAGACACGGGAGAATGAAACAATTTGGGAAGCGTGAGCGACAGCAAGAGAGATAGAGAAACAGCATGAAGCAAGGCTGCGGAAAAACACGGAAATGTGTATGCTAAACAATGAACGGGAACCGTAACATGAATCAAATATAAAACGTGACATGACAAGACTAGAAAATAAATCGTTACACTAATCAAACATGAAACGTGACATGACATGAAAATTAAACGTAACAAGAATTAAACATAAAACGTGGCGTGACTAGACTAAACATAATACGTGACATGTACAAGAAATCTAACTAAGACAGAAATGAAACATAAAACGTGACATGACAGCTGGAATCGTGACAGGACCCCCCCCTAACGACCGACTGCTGGTGGTCTCGTGAGCTTGTCAGGGTGATCACGATGAAAGTCTTTAATTAGTGACTTGTCCAGAATCAGACTGGGAGCGATCCAGGAACGCTCCTCTGGGCCATAACCCTCCCAGTCAACCAAGTACTGGAAACCACGACCCCTCTTGCGAATGTTCAAAAGTTTCTTGACCGTATGCGGGAGGAGGGGGTGGGGGGTCGGGGGGGACATAGGGGGTGAGAAGATACGGGCTTGATACAGGAAACATGGAACGTGGGGTGGATCTTGAGTGAAGCAGGGAGTGACAATTTAACAGATGAGGGGTTGATGATAGACAGAATCTTAAAGGGGCCAATGAAACAGGGTTGCAGTTTGTGGGAAGTAGACTGAAGGGGAATGTCCTTAGTGGAAAGCCAGACGGAATCACCTGGCTTGTAAACTGGGGCTGGAGTGCGGTGGCGATCTGCGACGTGTCGATTACGGTCTGCCATGCGTAAAAGCGCGGCCCTGGCGTCCCTCCAAATCTTAATGCACCGTCTCATGTGGGTGGCGAGGGAGGGAACAGCGATCTCGGCTTCCTGGTCGGGGAACAATGGAGGTTGGTAGCCAAGGGAGATTTCAAATGGGGACTTTCCGGTGGCAGGGCAGGGCGTTGTGCGCGTATTCCACCCAGGTGAGCATCTTACTCCATGAAGCCGGATTCTTGGCCGAAACGCAACGTAGTGCGGCTCCTAAATCTTGGTTGGCCCTCTCGGTTTGCCCATTGGACTGGGGGTGGTCGTAACGTTAAAAAAAAAGTCTACAACGTAAAAAAAAAGCCTAGTTACTCACGCATAGCCTACATAGCGCTGTCTATAAGTCCTTAATTCCAACTTGCAAAAACTAGGCCTACCTTTAAAAGTATTGATATCAAAATGTGGCCAAGTTACAACTAACAATATTGCCTATCGTAGCTCACACTAAATAAACTAGCTCTATTCCAAAGCAATGCTATCCAAACTTTCCTAAATTATTTAATGCAACTTGGCCCTGTGTTTCTTCATCTTACCATCTCAAGAGAATGTGGTCAATGAAACTGTATATGCCACATCAAACTGCAAAATGAAAATAATTTATAGTGGAAATACTCTGATTCAGATGTGTTGCACTTAGAAATTAAACAGAAAAATTACTACACTATAGGGCATGTTTGAACAATTGTCTGCATCCACTGCTTTGGGTCTATGAAAAGCATAGAATTAATAAAATGTATTATTATTATTATTATTATTATTATTATGTATTTATTGATTTATTTATTTGGATTTCTAAACCTGTGTGGTCCTACAGAGCATAGATAT
Organism: Synaphobranchus kaupii; assembly: GCA_029718625.1. Lineage (NCBI taxonomy): Eukaryota > Metazoa > Chordata > Actinopteri > Anguilliformes > Synaphobranchidae > Synaphobranchus > Synaphobranchus kaupii. The sequence goes on along the minus strand of CM056381.1, from coordinate 44,781,721 downwards.
CCTTGTGTTCACAAAATTCTGCAAATATCATAACTACTATTATGTTAAGAAAATTGGTACTATTACTTATTTGCCACCATCTGACCCACAAACATGTCTGGATACGTTTGTAAAAATGCTATATGTACGCTATTTTCTAGGTAAAGATATTACAAATTTTTATCTGCATTTATTTATTCATCACCCCTTTCTCTATTGTACAGAGTTTCTTAATAAAAATGTCTGTTTGTGAATTGTAAAGAAATCTGTAGCAGCCGTTAACATTTTAAAACCTGTACATTTTCTAACGTAAACTTGCCAACAAAGTATAACCATATCCTTTCTGGAGTGTAATTATTCATCAACTGTTAAAAACATTCATTGAAATCATATGTTGTTCCATGAGGCACAATCTCTTCATATGCAAAGATGAAGAAACACAGGGCCAAGTTGCATTAAATAATTTAGGAAAGTTTGGATAGCATTGCTTTGGAATAGAGCTAGTTTAATTAGTGTGAGCTACGATAGGCAATATTGTTTGTTGTAACTTGGCCACATTTTGATATCAATACTTTTAAAGACAGGCCTAGTTTTTACAAGTTGGAATTAAGGACTTATAGACAGCGCTAATGTGCATTTTTTTAACGTTGAAAACGAATTTTTTGGTGAGATATCACTTCTTTTTGTGTACTAATGTAATGTAATGTGTTTGGCAGCTAACTAATGATGATAATGCATGAAGATAATGAAATCAAGAGAGACATGCATACTGTATACATGCAGGCCTAGTTTTTGCAAGTTGGAATTAAGGACTTATAGACAGCGCTATGTAGGCTATGTGTGAGTAACTTGACTTTTTTTTTTACATCGTAGACGTTTTTGATCTGATAACAGTATACACCAACAATATTTGAAATTAGTGCAGGAGATCACTTGAGAGAGAGATAATCTTTGCAGATTTGTTCTTGAATGGCATCGCATAAATAAACATTCAAATTACAATTGTTTCACAGGTTTAAAAAGAAATAACGTCGTCCCATAACAGAAAATCTAGGAACATTACATCATTCCTAGATTTTATTTATTAAAGGCAATATTTAACGTTAGCTGCAATAACGTGGAGCTATTTATCATTTACATTGATATTGACATTGCTGACATTGACTAAGTTGATAACGTTCGCTAGCTAGCTAGCCAAGCTAACGTTAGCTAACCATGCTAGTAACGTTACATATTGCCATAATTAACTGCATGACTATTAATAGCTACAACAATCAATGGCGAGTTTTGCGCAACACCGTTCCTGCGCAAAATGAATGTGGCTTAAGGTTAGGGTGGGGGAGGTATCCAACTTCATGCGAGCGCAGCAAAATCTTTTGCATTAATTTCGCCGTAAATAAATTTTTTTGAGTACAAGAGTCCATGTAGGCTTTGGTTGTAAAGTAGTCGTCTATCGGGAGACATAAAACCATTCACGAAAATGACAAGCAACAAGTCTATAATGTAATTCTGTGCGAGATATTCTAAAACAATTTTTACCATGACACGCTGATAAAAGATGGTATCTATGACAAAATATAGTCAGTAAAAAACTAATAATTAGTTCAACAAAATAATAAAATAACTAATGGTCTGTCGCTTAGCCTTGCAACTGTAGGCTACACTTAACCATGGTTAACGTTATTGTTATAGCAGCACCTAGTGGTAAGAGTTGGTACCTAGGAATTTTAGGTTCTAGGTTTGGTTCGGATTTGTGTAGTATTCGCCGGGCCTGACCAGAAAATGCAAAAAGCCATGTCTAAGCATTACACATTGGTAAAAGATAGATAGAATATATAGATTAATTTCAACTGAGTTGACCACCAGGGTAACAACTGGGCTATCAGCCAACTATCTCCAATTGGGCCTAACCAATGCACAATTAATAAAATAAAGCGACCCAGCAACCAAGTTGCTCGCTGTGAGAATGCGGCGTTATACCGCCTCTTCTGCCTGACATGCGTACTTTTGTAAAAAGCCGAAAGAAACTGGAGAAAGGTGTTTACATGCCCCAAAAAATCGAAAATTTGGCCAAAAAAACCAGGGGTGTAAATCGGGTTTTGAAAACACGGATTATGACCTTACATTATTGTGTTTACATGACCATTTCAGTAACTGGAGTATTGCCATAACCGGGTTCAGATCGGAGTATTAGTGTGCATGTAAACGTACCCTATGTTTCCCTTTTACACTGGTTGAATGGAAGAAGGTTTGAAAAACCCAGTTAGCTTGGGAATACTTTTGTAGCAACTCTTGTTCACGAATGTCTTTTTTTTCTTTCTCTTTTCGTTTTTCTGATCCGCTGGCGTGCTTTTGTAACTCCAACATTTTAGCTTCTGACAATAACAAGCAAAATCAGCATGTGAAAGTAGGCGTATAGCCACCAAAGACGTAGCCTAAATATGACTTTGCAAACCCATTGCATGAATCTGACCAAACTACCGGTAGCCTATGTATGTTTTTTGCTTTTTGTTAATAAATTAATGGATGAATGAATGAATGAATGAATGAATAAATAAAATGAATCTGACCAGACAGCCAATTAACAACAAAAACATTATTTCAAGTGAATTAGTCACTCACTGGCAAACTGCAACATTATATTCTGGCCAATCGAGGCCCCTGATCAGTCGAGGCCCTGGGCTTCAGCCCATGTAAGCCTGTGCATTAAAGCACCCCTGACAATCACATTTTTGCGTCATATTGATAGGCTAATTACTTAAGCGAAGGTAGCCTATGTGTGATTTGTTTTTTTCTATCGCCATGGCAGCCAACACACACATAATTTATAACATTTTTAATTGATATTAACACAGTGGGCTCTATCTTGGCGATCTTGGCGCTTGGTCTAAGCGCATGGCGTAAAGTCCATTTAGGGTGTGTCCAAGTCCACTTTTGCTATTTTAACGGCGTGTTTTTTGGGCGCTAAGCACGGCGCAGCGTGCAAGTGGGCTGAACCTAGTCTCTTCATTAATTATAGGTGTGTCTTGGGCGTGACATGCAATAAACCAATCAAAATGTCATATCCCATTCCCTTTAAAAGCCTGCTTTTCCACCTTGGCGGATTGATTATATGATGGCGAAACAGACATGCTCGTGCGTGTTTAGTGCGATCAAGGAATAGGCCATATGGATCAATAGTAGCCTATGATAAATATTATTCGGACAAACCATTATGAGTTCCCGCTAATTCCCGACAGTGCTGTTATTTTACAAAATATATGCGTTTAAATTTAGTTAAAGGCACCTGCAACAGCTGAGAATAAGCTACCAATGGCTTCCGTCTCACCTTAGAAAACGCCAAATTAGCCTGCTTGTTTAACGAATTTCGTTTGATTATGCAATGAAGCAATGAAATCATGTTCAAGCTTCATCTGAAGTTCATTACCTGCATTCTAATTTTGATTAATAAAATAAATAACGTTATTTTGCTTTAATGATGACAACAAATACAGTAAAGCTGTCAGCTTGGCAATCCATAGGTTCACGCATATTTCCCTTGTTTTATAATGTCCTGCTTATGGAAATGTGACCAACTGGTAGCGTTACTGGTAGCGTAATGCTTTAAAACAATCCACTTTCCCAGGAAGACCATTAAAAGTGTGATTTACAGCAGGGGAAACAGACCTGTTCCTGTAAAGCGCACATGCAGATAATGGTATTAAAATTAATTGTGAATTAATTGTAACGTGCTGCAAATTTGTTTTCATTTCTAATTAGACGCTTAGTTCTCTTTAAAATATTTTGTTCAGTTATGGAATAACAGGTGAAATCAGCGGGGTTTTAATAAGCTGAAGGTATGGAAACCTTGTCACTGTAATTAAAAAAATATGAAGGATATATATAATACGAAGAATAGCTAAGGTTACAATTCAGTTAACATGGTGACATTTATCTCAGTTTTTTAACCATAGGCTATCGAAAAAAACCTTATGCACCGCGAATCCGCTGTAGCCTTGAAAAACAATAAAAGCAATATTCACTGGACAAGGTTTTTCAGTCACAACCCATTCTATTTACTTACAGGCTGTATTCCTAGATAAAAAGAGCTGAATTGTAATGACATCTGAAGCGCATTTTCAAAATTCAAATGTCCGTCTATTGCAGTGCACGAGTTTTCCAGTGAAAATTAGGTGTAAATGACAGTTCGCGCATTAGGCTTGATATACGTAGGTGTTATCAGCTCCTTTTTAATGGATAGCCATTGTCCCATACCATCGCACATCGCCTGGATGTTCATGGAGTGGGCTGAGAGCAATGTAATGTGGCATCGTTTCCCTTCGCTGAGGGAAAGGTACGTGGACCTATGGAACCTTTTATTATTATGCATTTTTGATATAATATTTGAATAATATTATATGATATAATTATTTATTTTTTTATATGATATCATTTTTGAATAATATTTCACATTGTGATCTAGATATTTTAGTCATGCTTGTGCGCGCCCCTGTGTGTAACAGACAGGAGGGTATGCGCGTTGTGCACACGCCTATGTAGACGGACTTATATGCTCCTTTAAAATAACATGTAAACAACTGCGACATGACTTTAGACCAGGTTTGTGGTGGTTCTAGCGCAAGCGCTTTCTGCTGGCTCAAGATAGCAATACGCCAGAAAGAATCCTGGCCACTCCTCATCTTAAGACCAACACACCCAGTTCACTTGTAATGGGTGCAAGAATACATGGTAGTTAAAGGATGTGAACGCAAGGCGTTATTATGAACCATGCACCGGGTGTAAGATAGCAAAGACACTTGCGTTTGGGTTAGCGCCGGGTGTAAGATAGGGCCAGTGTGTCCAGAAATGCTCTGTGAGTCTGTGATGATCCTTCAGCTTGACTACCGCTTCACTGACAGGACAAAATGTTGGTAATGGCCAACTAACCAACTAACGTTAGTTCAGCTAGCCATGCAGCAATCGGCTACACGCTGCCGACCAGCTTAGTTACCTCCTCCACAGTAGGCAGTAGCCTAGTGGATTGAGTGAGCTAACTCGACCTCAAATCCTCTATCGCTAGCATTTGTATTTATATTTAATAGCCTACATTATTTTAATTACCATTGCCTTCGCCAGCCTTACACACCCTCCACCTATGCAGGACAGGCAAGGCAGGCAATTGCCTGGGGCCCCCGACGGCTGATCACATTAGTCCTACGACAATGACAATCTAAAAATGTGGGAACCCCTTTGAAACATCCGATGGGCAGTGCAGTGTGTAGCCTACTTGGAAACCCCCCTAGATGGGGTCCCATGTCGATAGTAGCACGAAAATTTGTTTGAATGAATAGGCGGCTGTCAAAATGAAAAGGATTTACCCCACCGGTTATCAGAAGAGAAGGAAAAATACAAGAAGATTTAAATGACCGCTACGAGAGTACGTTGTAGAAGTTAACATTCTAATGCTGCTGTAACAATCACTACTGGACTGGTACTTGAGCTCGGGGAGCTCAGTAACAACATAAGCTACTTAGCTAACAGTTATGAATATCGTTTTAGAAAAAAAATTAAAATCAGTCCGAAGGGCCCCATGCATGTTTTTGCCTGGGGCCCCCAGAGACACTAGAATCACCTCTGGTGTTGCGTGCATAGTAAATCTTACACACATAGTGAAATTTACACGCTCAGTATAGCCCTGGGGTTATGCACTCGAATACGCATTACGCAGCAAAATGATATGCATGCGTAATTGTTATTTCTCAGCCGTTTTTCTATCAATTTACAGATTTGCCAACTTATCAGCATGGCTAAAGAAACTGGCTTTGCTGACGTGCATTTTGGAGGTGAGTAGAAGAGGAGAGCGACGGAGATTCTTCTAAGCTCAGTAGCATAGATTCTATCGAAGAGGATGTCTATCAATGGCTATGTACACATTGCAGCTAAATACAGTTGTCTACATGTAATACATTCTACAACCGCAGGCACTACCTGGAATTTCAGGTATTGATTACCGAATTTCACTTCGGCTGTGGTTGGTCTGCGCAGTGTGCACCCGAACGGCACTTGACAACTAGTTGTTAATGTTAAGTGACGTAAGCGCTAACATTACGCACACTCCTACACTGCTCCCTCTTTTCTCCTTATTCATTCCCGATAAGAACAAGAGTGAGAGCAAACAAACAATGCCAGCTATTTCTAACAGCCCATAACAAAAACAAGAAGCTGCAAGACCTTGCAAATTTTTAGGATTTGATAGAAACCAGTTACATTGATCAAGTAAAAAGCTTACTGACATTGTATAGAAAACGGCAGCAAAATGCGACCAATTAATCATATTCTGGAACTACAAAACATAAAAATGAACTACACATAGACATGGTGTATAATATGAATAATGTACAAATGTACGCAAATGGCCTGGTGAAAATATGATGATGGAACATATGGCAATAGAAACTAGGCTATATGTTGCACGTAGGCATAGCACAAATTCACATCGCAATAATTTGTCGGACAAACTCATAAATCCGACTACAGGAGCTGTCAAAACAACTGCAATTGTTTGCGAACCGATTGTCCAAAGTGAACATATTTTTGATATTGTTATATTCGCATTGCTCGTAATAGACAACTGTTAGCCTGCTAATTACGCTGAACATATTTTTATTGATAATATCTGTTACCATAGTGTTATAGTTAGCGTACTGGCTTGTGGTGGCCTGTCTTTTCAGATTTCATACCACTCACAATGAAATTGAGTGTTTTTAGCGCTGTTCTCTAATGAGGGTATTTCACACACTGTACTGTGAGCTTTCGGTGGCTCAATCATGTGTTATGTTTGCACAGATTTGCCGTGAAGCTAGAACATTGCGAGTATTTTCCTGATGGAGGAATATTATTTTATTTTATTGTAATCTTGTACATAATATAGACTATAGGGTATTAGTATCTTAATGGGTGATACTTGTCACTTAGGGAATGGAAAATACTCATTCAAATTTACTGTATGCTGATATGTGCTAGATTAATGTAAAATAAAAATAGCAACATTTGTGAAACACACTCCAGAGTAATGTCATTGTAGAGCATGCATTGTGGCAGACCGCATCTTCTTTAGAGTGGCATGACCTCCAGAGGAGCCAGGCACTGTGAAGGACTGAGAATGCAGCCGTGTCTGATGCAAATAGTTGTTTTTGAGTTTTTTTCACCATTTTCATTTTTTATGCCTCCTAAAATCCAACCCCTCATCCATGCTGTAGGAGGTGGTAACAGCAAGTTGTCTTTTTAGAGCTAAAAGTTATAGTAGGTACCATTTCATTTTTGTTATGAAAATGCTTAATTTGATGAATAACTGTGCTGGCTAACGAGGCTCTGGTGAAAAAAGGACACATTAGACATCAAAGACTGAACTGAAACTGTGTGCGATGTCAATGTTTTCATCCATTAAGTCATCATAAGCGGCAAATTTATATGCTTTATAATGGACAAAAAGCATTTTATTCATTTTCGGAGAGGTTTTGGATATTTGTAGTTAAATATATGATTATTTTATGATTTACAGAAATGCAAAATTTTTGCCATTTTGGTTAGATTTGGAGACACTAAGGGACACCAGGATACACTGTTTACATTTTTCTTCATAGATAATTAGTCATTCTCAGATTTCGCAAACTTGTGGTCAAGAAGTTTATGATCCAGGAAATGTATAGTTTTACCTGTTTTACATATGGGGCTCTCTGTATTGCATACCTAAATAATGAAAATAAACTAATATAAGTTAGTATTGTAAATGGTAGAACTGTCTTGCTTCATTTAGGTCATTACTTCAAGGGGGGTATCCCCAAAATGCCAGGATGAAATATGGCAGCCACACCAAGTGGCATCCTGTTCCAATTTAAGAAATGGGAGGGAGTAATTATATTCCCTCACTCCCTTGTTTATCCTCCCTTCCACCGAGGGTATAAAATGCAAGCTTCCAGAAAGAAGGGAATCCCACAATGTAATGCTCCACATGGAAAAAGTGGGCGGTCATGTTTTAACTCTATAGCGTAGCACTTCCAATATTGGTTGCGAGGGCGCTTCAGTTCTGTTTTTGTTTGTTTCTCCTCAATCCCCCCTTGCAGAGCAAGTTCAAATTCAAATGCAGCCCAAGCTTCCAGCAAGAAGGGAATCCTACAATGCAATGCTCCACACAGAAAAAGTAGGCGGTCACGTTTCAAATCTATGGGGTTGCATTTCTAGTATTAGAGGACAGTTCAGTTCCGTTTTTGTTTGTTTTGTGTAAATCCTCCCTTGCAGAGTACCAGTCAAGTTTGCTTGCTGCACGTTGCAAATTTCGTCACAAGATAGCTGTCCCGCAGCCCTGCCCAGAGGCCGCCGCTCCGCTGCCTCATCCATGGGAGCCACAGGAGACCATAGCCCAGCCGCCATGTCCAGTGGCTCAACCGGAGGCCACCGTCCCACCGCCTTATCCAGAGGCTCAGCCAGAGGTCGTCACTCCGCTGCTTGATCCAGGAGAGTTGCCAGAACACGCCACAGCTCCACAGCCCTCTCCAGGGGAGCAACAGGAGACCGCAGCTCCGCCAGACTCTCCAGAGGAGCCACTGAAGGCCCGAGGCGGTGCCAGAGGCCGCAGCTCCACCGCCTTGTCCAGAGGCGCTGCCAGATGCTGCAGCTCCGCCGCCTTGTCCCAAGGCCCATTTGGTCATGGTCAGGAGGCTTCCCGCTTAAAAAATGAGTCCACCCTATAGCAGAACATCTCAACATGCTTCAGAAATGTAGCGGTGAGATATGCCTTGATGCAATATGCTATTCTACACACAATTCCTGCATTGCTTTTGGCTGAGGTTCATTTAAGTGTGTTGATGCAAGGAATAATGCTGTGTTGACATTGAAATTTTGGCCGTGTTAATAGGTCAAAAGTAACCGTGATGATACATATTTTTTATGACGTTTTGGCACTGTTGGCTTTCCATCCAGCTCACCGTGATATCACCCTGATAGAATGGACCTCAACAGGTCCAAAGTTTGTGGCTCCCTGTCATGGTCTGGAGGCCTATTTCCCCTTTAACCCTATTTACTTTGGCCCTTTTGAGGCAATGTTCTCCTGGTTTCTACTAGTTTTATTTAAATGTCAGTATCTAAAAAAATATTCCCTGCAAAATCCATGGTTTTAAGTTTGAACTGAAGAAGAAGCTGTATCATTCAGAAATTTGCTACAGAATACATTTATTTCAGAATAGTCACATACAGTATATATATAATAACCATAACATACGTCGCCTAATGTATTTAAATACGTTTAAAAAAGAACGTACGAAAGCGCGTGCGTATTCACACAAGTACAGCAACGAATTTCAGCGCTCAGTGCGAGGGGAGGTCACTGCGGAAATGTCGACTGTATGGGACTTTGGCGAAATATAAAAAGATAAACTCTTCAGGGTTCATGAGAAAACAGCTGTAGCTGAATATACTGGTAAGTACTTGGTTTCTTAAACATATTTATACGAGAGATTTTGGAGCAAAAAATGAGGTGTTTTCTAAACCGAAAGTGGATCAGGTACTGTATATAGTACAGTAAGCAAGGGAAAACGGCGAATACTCATTTGTACAACGTTTTAAAAAAATATTATTGTTTCTATACGTCAACATGATTTTCTTAGCGTGTATAAACGGTGCATTTGATGCATTTTACAGTCTGTGGCTGTAGCCAGAGGAGGGTGCGTGAGTGCTGTGGGCTACTAATAGCATCCTCCTAATTTATTGCACGGCAGTGTAACTGGAGAAGCTGCGGTTTTCGCAAGAAGCTACCCTTTAAAAAAATACTGCGTCAAAATTTTCGGGGTTTTCTTAAAGCTGTAGTTTATAATTTCAGATGAACATGATACTGTAATTGAGACGGATACGTCTCAAACCACTAGGGGTGAAGCTTATAGAGTTAAGCACCTTCAGGACGTCTTTTTTCTGTTTCCTTGTCCATGTCGGGTTTTCCTTTCATCTCGCTACTCAGCGATTTCACCTGTTCGGCTCTTCCGCCACCTATTTAAACCCTGCATCTTTCTGTTCCGGCACTTCCATGTTATCTCGCAAATAAGCAAAAGCAGGAAGTCCCTTTAGAAACTTAGGGTAGATGTGTAGATATTCTTTCCCCTGCTTACTCTAATTCTCTCTCCTATTTCTCTCCCTTATTTTCCGCTCTAGTCAGTTCCTCTCATCGGTCTAGCTCGTCACCTACTGAGCTAGAGAGGTTCTGCTTTTCCAGCTATTTTCTCGTATTCCTTTCTTTTTCTTATACTCAAGCCTACGAGTTCTGCTCACCCTAGGTTTTAGGGTTACTATCTGTTATTTTGTTTCCTTTCATTACTCTTCCGCTGTTGGAAGTCTTTAAGCCTATCACTTGTTATTTTGTTTATATACTCGAAGTTACGAGTTCCTCGTCCTTTTGTCGGGGAGGCATTTTACGTTTTCCTATTTTCTCAGTCTCCGCCCTTATATCTCTCTATATGAGAGGGGAGGACTGTCTTCTATTCTTGTCCTTTTTTCTCCCTTCCCTCTACGGTATACATTCCATCCTTGTGGTGTCACGTTTGGAAACCCCGTCTGTCACCCCTGGTCCTCCATAATATCCTCCGTGTCTCAGGGCATGGCAAACCCCTTACACTCCAAAAGCACCAAAAATGAACATTCGAAAAAATCAACAGCAATGTCTCTTTCCAAAAACTACAACCCCTGAAAAAATGATGGAATCACCACACTTAGAGGATGTTCACCCAGCTTTTTTACTTCATAGCAAATAAACAAATCACGGATATGACACAAAACTATTTTTGTTTAATAGCTGAACATTCCGGCTTCATGAAACATACCTCAAACAAATGAAATAAAATTATTTTAATAAATAGCATATTTTTTTCCAGATCAAGTAGAGGAAAAAATTATGGAATCACTCTATGTTGAGGAAAAATTATGGAATCACCTTGTAATTTGCATTTCTAAAACAAATACCAGCACAAGTCTTAAAATGCTAATTATTCTGCAGTTAAAAGAGAGTGCTTACAGACCTTAAAGAGCTGCTGGACTTGGCTAATTGAAAGGAAACATGGCCCCAACAACAGAGTTGTCAATTGAAACAATGGAAAGGATTATAAAACTCCTTCAAGAAGGAAATCCAACACAGGGCGTGGCAAAAGATGTTGGTTGTTCCTAGTCAGCTGTGTCTAAAATTTGGTGCAAGTATAAACAAAATATGAAGGTTATAAAAGGAAAACGTACTGGTAGACTAAGGAAGCTGTTAAAGCGTCAGGATAGAAAACTCAAAGCAATATGCCTTGAAAATAGAAAATGCACAACAAAACAAATGAAAAACAAATGGGCGGAAACAGGAGTCAATGTTTGTGACAGAACTGTAAGAAATTGGCTGAATAAAATGGGATTTACATATAGAAAAGCCAAACGAAAACCAGCACTAACACCTAAACAGAAGAAAACAAGATTACAGTGGGCTAAAGAGAAGCAATCATGGAGTGTGGATGATTGGATGAAAGTGATATTCAGTGATGAATCACGAATCTGCATTGGCCAAGGAGATGATGCTGGAACTTTTGTCTGGTGCAGTTCTAATGAAACATATAAAGATGACTGCCTGAAGAAAACAATCAAATTTCCCCAGTCATTTATGATATGGGGTTGCTTGTCAGGTAAAGGACCAGGGGCCCTATCTTACACCCGGCGCAAAGCGGCGCTAACGCAAACGCAAGTGTCTTTGCTATCTTACACCCGGCGCTAGGTCCATAATAATGCCTAACGCTTACACCGTCAAACTAGCATGTTTGACGGCGTAACTCTTGCGCCATCATTAGTGAACTGGGCGTGTTGGTCTTAAGATGAGGAGTGGCCAGGATTCTTTTTGGCGTATTGCTATCTTGAGCCAGCAGAAAGCGCTTGCGCTAGAACCACCACAAACCTGGTCTAAAGTCATGTCGCAGTTGTTTACATGCTATTTTAACGGCGCATATAAGTGCGTCTACATAGGCGTGTGCACAACGCGCATACCCTCCTGTCTGTTACACACAGGGGCGTGCACAGGCATGACTAAAATATCTAGATCACAATGTGAAATATTATTATTGTGTAGGCTATATCAAAAATGCATAATAATAAAAGGTTCCATAGGTCCACATACCTTTCCCTCAGCGAAGGGAAACAATGCCACATTACATTGCTCTCAGCCCACTCCATCAACATCCAGGCGATGTGCGATGGTACGGGACAATGGCTATCCATTAAAAAGGAGCTGATAACACCTATAGCTATCAAGCCTAATGCGCGAATTGTCTTTGCACCTAATGCGTGAATTGTCATTCAATGGAAAACTCGCGCACGGCAATAGACGGACATTTAAGTTCTGAAAATGCGCTTCAGATGTCATTACAATACAGCTCTGTTTATCTATGAATACAGCCTGTAAGTAAATAGAATGGTTTGTGACTGAAAAAAGTTCAAAACCTTGTCCAGTGAATATTGCATTTATTGTTTTTCAAATAGCCTAGGCTACAGCGAATTCGCTGTGCATAAGGTTTTTTTCGATAGCCTATGGTTAAAAAACGGAGATGTCACCATGTTAACTAAATTGCAACCTTAGCTATTCTTCGTCCTTCATATTTTTTTAAATTACAGTGACCAGGTTTCCATACTCTCACCGTTTAAAACCCAGCTGATTTCACCCGTTATTCCTTAACTGAACAAAACGATTTTAAAGAGAACTAAGCGTCTAATTAGAAACTAAAACAAATTTGCAGCACGTTACACAATTAATTCACAATTAATTTTAATGCCATTCTCTGCACGTTTAACGGTCTTCCTGGGAAAGTGGATTGTTTTAAAGGATTACGCTACGAGTAAAACAGGTTGGTCACATTTCCATAAACAGGAAATTATTAAACAAGGGGAAATATGCGTGAACTTATGGTTTGCGAACCTGACAGCTTTATTGTATGGCTATTTAGTGTCATCATTAAGGCAAAATAACGGTATGTATGTTATTAATCAATATTAGCCTACTATGCAGGTAGCCTAATGAACTTTGGATGAAGCTTGAACTTGAGAACAGCCTCTTGGAATTGATGTTTGACACTTTCATTGCATAATCAAACGAAATTCACTGAACAAGCAGGCTAATTTGGCGTTTTCTAAGGTGAGACTGAAGCCATTGATAGCTTATTCTCAGCTGTTGCAGGTCCTTTTAACGAAATTTAACCGCACATATTTTGTAAAATAACAGCCCTGTCTGGAATTACCGGGAACTCATAGGCTAATGGTTAGTCCGAATAATATTGATCATACTCCATTTAGCCTATTCCTTGATCACACTAAACACGCATGAGCATGTCTGTTTCGCCATCATAAGCAATCCGCCAAGGTGGAAAAGCAGGCTTTTAAAGGGAATGGGATATGACATTTTGATTGGTTTATTGAATGTCACGCCCAAGACACACCTATAATTAATGAAGCGACTAGGTTCAGCCCAGTTGCGCCATGCGCCGTGCTTAGCGCCAAAAAAACACGCCGTTAAAATAGCAAAAGTGGACTTGGACACGCCCTAAATGGACTTAGCGCCATGCGCTTAGACTAAGCGCCAAGATCGCCAAGATAGAGCCCCAGGTGTACATTGAAATTTTGGACACTTTTCTCATTCCATCGATAGAAAATAGGTTTGGTGATGATGAAGTAATTTTTCAGGATGATAATGCATCTTGCCACAGAGCAAAGAGTGTTAAAGCTTTTCTTCAGGAAAGGCATATCAACTCAATGACATGGCCAGCAAACAGTCCGGATCTCAATCCGATTGAAAATTTATGGTAGAAATTTTTTAAATTGGTCCATGACAAGGCTCCATCCAGCAAAGCTGATCTGTCAACCGCTATTCGAGAAAGTTGGAACCAGCTTGATGGGGAATATTGTTTTTCATTAGTGAAGTCCATGCCTCAAAGAATTCAGGCCATCATAAAAGCCAGAGGAGGAGCAACAAGTACTAATTGTGATTTTTCTTGATGATTCCATAATTTTTTCTTCAACATTGAGTGATTCCATAATTTTTTCCTCTAAATATGCCATTAATTAAAATAATTTAATTTAATTTATTTGAGGTATGTTTCACAAAGCCAGAATGTTCAGCTATTGAACAAAAATTGTTTTGTGTCATATCTGTGATTTCATTATTTGCTATGAAGTAAAAAACCTGGGTGAGCATCCTCTAAGTGTGGTGATTCCATAATTTTTGCCAGGGGTTTTCGTTTCTACCGTACTTTCTGCCAACTGTATATATCCGTCTAGCCCAAAGCACGTCAGTATTCTAGGACGCACTGTGTTGACATAAGCCCCAGAATACTGGCATGGTTTGGTTGAAATTAATTATTTATTTTATAAAATTTTTTGGTTATAATCTTATAGAAAATAATTATATATATTACATATTATTATTATGTAAAGCACTTTGAGCTACAATCCTTGTATGAAATGTGCTATACAAATAAAGTTTTATTATTATTATTATTATTATTATTATTATTATTATTATATTATATAGAATATTATTTAACAATGGGTATTTTGGTTATCCTTTTTGTCAAACAAAATTAACATAGTGTGCCACCATTTGTTTGTGGACCTCATACCCCAGAGCCAGCAGAAGCAGGAAATGTGAGATTGAATGGTTTAGGACATCCCCCTCATTAATTCAATCTCTGGTCTTTAGGCCTTGACTTTGTCCACTCAATGCAGAAACATTTGTGTTATTTATTGAGAATCATCATGAGATATTACCTCATCCTCCAACAGGGGATTCCATGTGAAGTATCTAAAAAAAACTGAAGTATATACTTTAATTAATAAGTTTATTACAATACTGATCTCCTTTTTGTTGAAACATATGTAAAGATTAATAAATAGTCTTGGTGGTACTGGAATCAGGATATACATTTTCTTTCTGATTATACAGAATTAATTTGCTGCCAGTTTTTACTACTAAACTGAAACTGTCCCACTAAAACTCTGAAGAAGACATTTTAAAGACTGCTCTTAAATTATTGTTACACATTTCAGAGTTACAGGGTTTCACTCTGAAAGTCATAAATTCTGCACTAACATAAATGGCCAGACCTTGGGATAAAAGATACTTAGTACTTGAAAAGCGAGTGGTTATTGTCAAATCAGGAATTACTCATTGGGAAGCAGGTGCAGGGTGAAACAAGAAAAATCCAAAATGTAATGAGTACAGAGAGGTGAGATCTGGCCACGTCAATCTCATCTCATTACTAGATTAACTGAAAAAGTTCCCCTGATGTAACTCAGGATAGTCAATTAGTAAATTAATTGCAAAATAGATTACCATACTGCTCCTATCAGGAAAAGTGCTTGTTGCATGACTTCCATGACTTTACATTCTGCTCTATTTGACTGATAGACCAAATCATTCCTGTTCTAAAATGAGGGACAAATCTGCACATAGGGTTTAAGCACAGATCCATAGGAGAAAAAAAACAGGAATGAGGGGATGGAGCCACTGTTATCTTTGTTTTCCTCTAAAGCACTTTGATAAGGAAAGATTTGTAACAGTTGCATGTATATCAGTGCTGACCTTTCACAGCTCAGGAGGAGGGCGAGAATCCTGGCCTTGAAATACAGGCTGTGAGAGGGGAGTTGTGTCTTTGAGGTGCCTGCTTCCTTTCCCCTGGCTCTCTCTCTCACTCTCTTCTTCACTCCCCCACCCCCTAAATCTCTCTTCTGGCTGCTGTGGCCTTGGGTGCAACAAAAATTATTACAGAAACAAAAAATGGAGCTTATAAAGTACTGGCAAGCCAATGAAGAAAACATTCACTTCTGTGTCAGATCAACAAACAATTTTGGGGATCTTTTTGTTTTCAATCGATAGATCAAAGGCTAGTAACCACACAGAAGAGCACTTTCGCATCAGTTGCAATGCCAGTTTGTCAGGTTCATTATAACCTCCTTCTGTATCCATCTGGCCAAATTCTTATGGATTTGTGAAGCAATCTTAATTGCTTCTTGCACTGATGAGTCTGGCAATATTTAATAAGCACCTATGGTTTCAAATAATGCCCATGATTATCTTAATACAGGAAGTGTACCCTCATCGAGGGTAACAATGATAATCGGCCCATTCAAGTCCCTGTGGGTTTCTTCTCTGAATGAAATGCAAGGGCTGTTGTGAAAGGGCTGTTAAAAAGGGAAAGGGATGTGTCAAGTATTCATACTTTTGGCTTCTGCCTTGTGTCTAGTTATAATTCACAATTCACCATTGTTTTGAAAAAGAACCACCAAAATACATATTTATTATGACAATAATATATTCTATCTATCTACATATTTGCGACTGGAAGCTTCTTAATATCCACATATGACAGTGGGGACCTATGGACTTCTAGCAGTAGTCTACCACCTGTCTGTCTCTCCCATCGAGATATATAAAATAAGCTTGTATCCCATAATGCACTTCTCCCCACTCGGCCACTCCTGTTGTAAGAACACACAGTCCAGCAGAGTAAGAATCTGGCATGATTTTAAAAAATGTATACAAAATAACTCTTAGCCCTACACTTTGTGTTGTGAAGGTTTTCATTTGTGGAGCTAACTAACTCTCCTAGTTGTTAGCTTGCAATATATGAGCAGAAAAAAGTAAGCAACAACAGTTTAGGAATAAGCAAGTTAGCTGTCAAGTTTCACAAAGCCTGCACATCAGCTAATCCAGCAACTGAGCCCTGTGTCAGAACAGCCATTGTATTTTCTAGCTTTGCTGGATGAGGAGCATTATTTATTTTACTCTTCAGGGCCCAAATGACTAAATGACTTTTCCCTAGACATTCAAACATAGTTTCCCAAATCATACAGATGCTAGCCAAATATATATATACGATGACATTGCTCATGATGATGTCATGTCAGATCAGCAGGTTTATTTTTGTTTAACCCCATTATTATTATTATTATTATTATTATCATACATTATATTTACATGCGCCTTTTTGATTTGTAAATTCCCTTTTCCATATATTTAATTGAAAACAGTTCAAAGAAAAGAGACTTAATGTTCCTGATGCAAAATGATCACTTTAACGGTTGTTTCTCCTGACAAACTTTCCTATTGAAATCTATGGAAAATAAGTCTGGAGAAGAAACCCTTCAAATTATCCATCCATATCTACTGTATAGGAACTATGCACAAAAGGTTCTATAATTTCTAAACATTTCATCCGATATGGATGACAATACCCTCAAATTAAAGCTGACAGTCTGCACTTCAACCTCACTATCATTGTATCCTTTCAAACTCAAAGTGCTAGAGTACAGAACCAAAATAACAACATCATTTTGCAGTGGTCTCTTAATTTTTTCCAGAGCTATATACAGTCAAGCCGGAAAGTCTCCCCACCCCTTTCACCTTCTCCACGTTTTATTACGTTACAGACATATTCTACAATAGATTGAGTTAATGTTTTGTTTCAAAATTCTACACAAATTAGCCCATAATGACAAAGTGAAAACAGGTTTTTAGACATTTGTGCTAATTTATAAAAAATCTAAATGTAAAATATCATATGTACACAAGTGTGCACACCCTTTGATATGACACCCAAAAGTGAGCTGAGGTGCATTTTGTTTCCACTGATACTGCTTGAGATGTTTCTACAACTTAATTGGAGTCCACCTGTGATAAATTCAATTGATTGGACATGATTGGGGATTGCCAACACCTGCCTATATAAGGTCCCACAGTTGACAGTGCATGTCAGAGCAAACTCCAAGCCATGGGGTCAAAGGAATTATCTGCAGACCTCAGAAACAGGATTGTGTCAAGGCATAGATCTGGAGAAGGCTACGGAAAAATCTCTGCAGCTTTACAGGTCCCAAAGAGCACAGTGGCCACCATCATTCGTAAATGGAAGAAGTTTGGAACCACCAAGAATCTTCCTAGACCTGGCCGCCCGGCCAAACTGAGCAATCGGGGAAGACGGGCCTTGGCCAGGGAGGTGAGCAGGAACCCGAGGGTCACTCTGACAGAGCTCCAGCGTATCCTTGTGGAGATGGGAGAACCTTTCAGAAGATCAACCATCCAGGCAGCACTCCACCAATCAGGCCTTTATGGTAGTGGCCAGACGGAAGCCCCTCCTTAGTAAAAGGCACATCACAGCCCGCTTGGAGTTTGCCAAAAGGCACCTAGAGGACTCTCAAACCATGAGAATCAAGATTCTCTGGTCTGATGAAACCAAAATGGAACTTTTTGGCCTGAATACCAAGCGTCACGTCTGGAGGAAACCAGGCACCGCTCATCACCTGGCTAATACCTTCCCTACAGTGAAGCATGGCGGTGGCAGCATCATGATGTGGGGATGTTTTTCAGCAGCGGGAACGGGGCGACTAGTCCTGATAGAGGGAAAGATGAATGCAGCTAAGTACACCGAGATCCTTGAAGAAAACCTGCTCCAGAGCGCTCTGGACCTCAGACTGGGCCGAAGGTTTACCTTCCAACATGACAACGACCCGAAGCACACAGCCAAGAGAACAAAGGAGTGGCTTCGGAGAAAGTCTGTGCATGTCCTTGAGTGGCCCAGCCAGAGCCCAGACCTGAATCCAATTGAACATCTGTGGAAAGAGCTGAAAATGGCTGTGTACCGACGCTCCCCATCCAACCTGACGGAGCTTGCAAGGATATGCCAAGAGGAATGGGCAAAAATGTCCAGAAACAAGTGTGCCAAGCTCGTAGCTTCTTTCCCAAGATGCCTTGAAGCTGTAATCGCTGCCAAAGGTGCAGCAACCAAGTATTAGGCTAAGGGTGTGTACAGATATGTAACCCCTAAATAACCTATTTTTGTCAGTAAAATAAAATTGCATATTTTCTAAAAACCTGTTTTCACTTCGTCATTATTGGCTATTGTGTGTAGATGTTTGAGGCAAAAATTGAACTCAATCTATTGCAGTATAAGTCTGTAACGTAATAAAACGTGGAGAAGGTGAAAGGGGTGGGGAGACTTTCCGGCTTGACTGTATGTAAGAGAATTTACAACTGACTGCTTTCTGCTTTTATGTGCATTTTACATACTGTCTACAACTTTTTTGGAATTGGGGATTGTACTAACAAAGCCCACACGTGCTTAGCTTCAGCCATTCAGCAGGAGCAGAGTGCATGGTGGTATGGCTGCTGGCATAGATGTTTAATTGATTTAGATTTTTAGGCGAATGAGTGTGAATGAGCATGTGTACACAGTAATACTATAAGAATATTTATTTCAAAACTTCAATTCATTTAAATACAGTATATTCTTCATAGCAAAAAAAAATAAATGTGTCTATTGAAAACCATTTAGCTGATAACTATATTATGGTAGCCATAGCAACTACTGGTTCAATATTAGGACAGTTATCATAGAAACAATATTAACGTAGGTAGCCTACTGGTAGTTATGGCTCTGCTCTATGCTATTTATCCTGAAATAAATTGCACATCAACCACATTAACCTGAGAAATCTACGTAATGTAATATGAAAAAAGTCTATATATTGAGTCCATACAGGTTCAGCAAAGTTTATTTACATATCTACTGTAATTCAAGACAAACTTATGAGTAAAAAACATCATGACTTGTCAAAATATGTCTAATTCCCTTGGCTGTTTTCCCTTTTAAAATTTGACTCAGTGACATGTCATACCCAATTTAGATTATTTGACGTATTCACCATTTTTCTTTGATGTAATTCAAGGATTTTTGTTTAACTTTCAATCTTTGCTCCTTTCTCACTCACCTCCTTGACACCTGCTATGTCACCATCTTCTTGAACTATGTCTCCCTCTCTTTGCCCTGCATCAACCAGAGCAAACATGACAGGGAGTCAGGAAACTAGCACCTACTGATACACAAAAGGTGGCCACCTTGAGTCTATACATGAGGGTCAGACTACTATAACATTGTATTCTGCTCCAAAGTATTCACTTCAATGTTGCCATCCTACTGTTGTCTTTCTTTCACCTTCAATTAGCCCTGTTGGCAAATGTAAAAACAATAGTCAGTAAACTACTGGCATATCATGCTGTGCTATTCAAAAATAGTTTTGTAACAGTTTCTTATATGAATGATAAAACAAGGATGTACATTGGCTTATATCTCTCATGTGTACAGCTGTAACTATATTTGCTGCCACATTCACTACTACTGAATTACCTATTTTTTGTGCTTTTCCAAAGAAAAGCTGAACATCGCTTGCATTCATTTTCATGATCATTATGTGTAAAACTGAAGAATTGCATGTTGAGTCATCATACAAGCACAAACCGAATTTCGTGGCGATAGGCCAGTTGGTGGCGCTGTAGTGCACATGTAAATATTGTGACATTGACACGCCCACTGGCGACGCCCCGTTTGACCTAGAGTCACAAAATGTGGTGTACAGGTCTCTCTGCTCATGCTGAACAAATTTGCCTCAAGAATCCATGAAGTCAGCCATATTGGATTTTCCGCTAATTAGCATTTTTTGTATAACACTTAAAATGCTACTCCTCCTACAAAATTTGGCTAATTTACATGAAACTAGGTACACAAACTCGTTAGACCATGCTTCATAAAAATTATATTCAGAATTTTGATATTTTAAAAGATGGCCGAATGACGAGCCAATTAATTTTCAATGGGCGTGACTTATCACAAAAATGCTGATAATTCCAAAATCATTTGACAGAAAGTTATGAAACCTGGTAGATCTATTAAGAGTAACATGAGGAATTGACCTCTACAGTTTCAACCCAATCGATCCACGTGGTGGTGCTATATCGATCCAAATATAAGAAAATATTTAAAAATTCACTAAAAATCATTGACACACCCACTGAATACGCCCCGTTTTATCTAGAGTCACAAAATGTGCGATCGAGGTCCGGCTGCTCATACTGAACAAATTTGCCTCTAGGAACCATCAAGTTAGCCCTATTGGATTTTCCGCTAATTAGCATTACTTGAAAAACACTTAAAATACTACTCCTCCTATAAAATTTGACCAATTTACATGAAACCTGTTAAACACACTCCTTACACCATGCCTCATAAAAGTTATAAACAGAATTTTGATATTTTAAAAGATGGCCGAATGGCGAACCAATAAATATCCAGTGGGCGTGGCTTATCACAAAAATGCTAATAATTCCAAAACCATTTCACAGAAAATTATGAAACTTGGATGGTCTTTTAAGAGTAGAATCTGGACCTGACCTCTCCAGTTTCAACCCTATCGAGCCACGTGGTGGCGCTATAGAGATCCAAATATAAGAAAATATTTAAAAATTCACTAAAAATCATTGACACGCCCACTGCCGACGCCCCGTTTGATCTTCAGTCACAAAATTTGGTGTATACATCCCGCTACTCCTGCCCAACAAATTTGCCTCAAGAAACCATGAAGTCTGCCATCTTCGATTTTCCGCTAATTAGCATTTTTTGTAAAACACTTAAAATGCTATTCCTCCTACAGAATTAGACCAATTTGCACCAAACCTGTTCAGTGTACTCAAACCGCTTCCCTACATACACGCATTACTTTACAAAGGTGTATGTCAAAACTTGGCCGAATGAGAAGCCAATGGATTTTGCATTAGGCGTGGCTTATCGCACAAATGCTAGTACTTCTAAAACCGTTTGATATAAAGTTCTGAAACTTGGTGGGTTGATTGAGAGTTAGATCAAGACTTGAGCCCTGCAGTTTAAACCCAATCAATCTGCGTGGTGGCACTAAAGAAATACAAATGTTGGGATGGCAGGTATGCCATCCACCAAGTACACTATCTCTGCTTAACAGGCCGTCTACCTACTATAGCAGCTGTGAAAGTTCCTGTAGTTTAGTGGTTAAGGCATTTGACTGCCGTGTAGTCGGTTGGTGGTTCGATCCCCACCTGTTCCTGAGTTTTTTTTGAGGCACACAATGTGCACGTCATTGTAAGAATGTTCTTTTTATTGGAAAGGCTAGGAAATTTCACAATATTACCTGTTATCTGTATGAATTATGAAGTCAGTAAGCCAAAACAATCTGATACCGCAACACACAAGTCTTATTTGGCCTCCTCATTTCTGTTAACCTGCTTTGGCCTAGTGGATTCAGTATTGGCTTTCCATGTATGTGGTCAGCGGTTCAATTTCAAATTGGTACCAATGGCTAGGTTAATGTTTGGCAAAACTATTGTGCAAATGCTATGCTTCTTTTAATGTTGTTTTCACATTAAGAAACACCTTTTTATTGCAAAAGTTAAGAAATTTAACAGTATTAACTGTTCACTGTTTCACTTGTACTTAAAAGACTTAATACGCAAGCCCTTACTGGATCGCGTTAAGATACCATCAGCAATGGCAAAAGCCCTGATTAGAAACAAATATTTGTATTTTGGGTCAACCCTGTCTAGAGTTGTCTACCATTTTGCAGTTTCTGCGTTTGACAAATGCCGCTAATGCCGCACGGTCCCCGGAAATCGCTGCTTGCAGCTATATTTAGGGGACCGTGTAGCGAAGCTGCAGGTACCCTATTGTTTTTGTTCAGATTCTTTTTTTTTCTTCTTTTGTTGTTTGTTGTTCTTTTGCAGAGATGTATAACTTGCTACAGTGACAAAGAACCGGATTTGGATCATAGAACTTTACTAATTTGGTGGGCGCCATCTTGAATTTGCCGACATTTTGGCTTAAATGTACTCATTTATTACTTCTTTGCGTTTTTCCTTAATCGCTTGCCTGATTAGCATGAAACTTGGTAGGTCGTTAGACGTTGTCATGATACAAGCTCACACCGAATTTCGTGGCGATAGGCCAGTTGGTGGCGCTGTAGTGCACGTGTAAATATTGTGACATTGACACGCCCACTGCCGACGCCCCGTTTGACCTAGAGTCACAAAATGTGGTGTCCAGGTCCCTCTGCTCATGGTGAACAAATTTACTTCAAGGATCCATGAAGTCAGCCATATTTGATTTTCCGCTAATTAGCATTTTTTGTAAAACACTTAAAATGCTACTCCTCCTACAAAATTTGGCCAATTTACATGAAACGAGCTAAACGAACTCCTTAGACCATGCTTCATAAAATTTATATTCAGAATTTTGATATTTTAAAATATGGCCGAATGACGAGCCAATGAATTTAGGTCCCCTAAAAATAAAAAATAGAATCAGAACAAAAACAATAGGGTACCGGCAGCTTCGCTGCACGGTCCCCTAAATATAGCTGCAAGCAGCGATTTCCGGGGACCGTGCGGCATTAGCGGCATTTGTGAAACGCAGAAACCGCAAAATGGTAGACAGCTCTAGACAGGGTTGACCCAAAATACAAATATTTGTTTCTAATCAGGGCTTTTGCCATTGCTGATGGTATCTTTACCCGATCCGGTAAGGGCTTGCGTATTAAGTCTTTTAACCTCTTAATGCCAAACGCCCCCTAGCGGTCACGCCGGCGTGACGGAAATTATTACATTATACATTTCATTAATTTAATAATATATAATAAACTGCTCACCTCAATATTTTGATTAAATATCCTTAAGATATATCCATTCCTTCTGGGAAAGTGGTTTTTAAGCCCAAAACGTCGGGATAAAACTTCGTAAATAACGTTGGAAACTCAGACCTGATTCTCAAACATACAGTCAAGCCGGAAAGTCTCCCCACCCTTTCACCTTCTCCACGTTTTGTTACGTTACAGACTTATACTACAATAGATTGAGTTCATTTTTTGCCTCAAACATCTACACACAACACCCCATAATGACAATGTGAAAAAAGTTTTTTTGAGATTTTAGCAAATTTATTAAAAATAAAAAAATAAAATTTCTCATTTACATAAGTATTCATACCCTTTGCTTTAACGTATTTTTAAAGTATCATATTTCATATTTGGTCGCATATCCTTTACATGCTGTTACTTCCTGAAGTCTGTGACCATCAACATAAAAAAAACTGTCGATATCTTATTTTCAGGTACTGTTACAAGCGATACTATAACCTCTCTGCATTTGAATGGATCTCTATGGAAATTGGGGGGTGAGACTAGATTCAGCTGTAAATTACACTGGTACAGTATGGAACACATGGCTGGCTAAATGGCTGTAAGTTATCAAGGGTCTGAGCTATCAAACGAGCCCCAAACCATCACTCTGTTGCCAGATATGGAGTAGATGTGGATGGATCACTTTAAGGGTTATTTCTCCTGACTTTTTTCCCCATAGAGTTCTATAGGAAAATGAGTCCGGAGAAATAACCCTTGCAGTGATCCATCCACATCTACTCCATATCTGGCAACAGAGTGATGGTTTGGGGCTCGTTTGATAGCTCAGACCCTTGATAACTTACAGCCCTTTAGCCAGCCATGTGTTCCATACTGTACCAGTGTAATTTACAGCTGAATCTAGTCTCACCCCCCAATTTCCATAGAGATCCATTCAAATGCAGAGAGGTTATAGTATCGCTTGTAACAGTACCTGAAAATAAGATATCGACAGTTTTTTTTATGTTGATGGTCACAGACTTCAGGACGTAACAGCATGTAAAGGATATGCGACCAAATATGAAATATGATACTTTAAAAATACGTTAAAGCAAAGGGTATGAATACTTATGTAAATGAGAAATTTTTGTTTTTTATTTTTAATAAATTTGCAAAAATCTCAAAAAAACTTTTTTCACATTGTCATTATGGGGTGTTGTGTGTAGAATTTTGAGGGAAAAAAGGAATTTAATCAATTTTGGAATATGTCTGTAACGTAATAAAACGTGGAGAAGGTGAAAGGGGTGGGGAGACTTTCCGGCTTGACTGTATATTGCAGCTTGATGTCACACCATAAACAATGTGCTGGTAAACTGTTCTGCTTAATTGTATTTCACAAAACTTTGGTTTGAAAAATCATTATACCTTTAGGCTTCAAGAAAAAATACTTTAAAACTTTCATACGGCTGTACATTATTTTTTTCCAATTTTAAACCGACTTGTGCTTTTTTGCACTTGATTACGACTCGTTCGGCTGTGTTCACTTTGGCGTTGTGAAACTCAGCCAGTTTCTGGAGTACCAATCCCATGGCTTAGTATATGTTAGCCAGAGTAGTTTTGAACGTGCTTGCAGAGATTTATGCAAAACCGTCGTCAATTGGGTGTATTTCTTTGACTGATAGCACAATAGGCCTATCTGAAGTGGGAAAAACCGTCTTCCACCCGCCTCCACTCTGAGTATTATTTGCTTTCCATTGGGTTTTAAAACTGTCTGTCAAATATTCCAACGAAAAGCCAAGACTCTTATCTTTCACAGGAGCCCTCAATCAACACAAAGCAGTCGTAAAAAAAGGAAATCGAGCCGTGCGTATGAGGAAGTGGCGACCCATGCGTAATTATCGAACCAAAATGGCGCAGTGTTTTTACCTTGTAACGAGCTCGCTACATTCCGTTTAGCAAAGCACAATTAATTAGGTAAGGCCCGCAGTTACATTTTTTACTTTAGAGTATTTTTGATACAGTTTTTGTGTAGTTATGTCGAGATTTTTGAGGCGTTTATCCGTGCACCAAGTGCTAGACGAACTGGATAAGCCAGAAGATGTTTTTGCCGAGGGAGACTCATCCTGTCTCAGTGACGCTGAATCCACTGATGACCGAGATGATGTTGCTGACATGTAAGTTGTTTTATCATACTAACAGTGCTATGCTATAAACGCATTGAATTTCGCCATGGCAGGTAACGTCGTTAGGGCTGGTGGTATTACCGATTTTTCGATATACCAGTGTGAATTCACGCAATGCCATGCGGGTTCGTAATTACATTGTCAACTGTATTTTATTGTTTTTCATACAATTAATATTACAAATTGCACATTCCAACGGTATGATAAATAATTTATGAAGTAAACTTAGGGTGTATTGTCTGTGTTGACAAACTCGCACGTGTTACGTGGCGTTGCCAACAACACAGATGTTTGGTGTAAGCATCGAAGGAAATTTAGCTGCAATGCGTGAATCCCTGTGTTTCTTCTGTGAAGCTAACTAACCTTATATACTTATGCATAAAATCGGTCCCTCTCAGCTAAATTAATATAGATAGTATTGCCTTTACAGTGGCAAGCTAGCAAGCATCCCTGTGTTTTCCTGTCTGTTTATTATAGTTTATACGAGTATTAGGAATGGAAGTGTGGTGTTGCTGATTTGCCCACAGCTTACTGTGAACTACAGTCGACGTTCATTGCTAGGGATAGCTGCTACATTATGCGAAGGATGTGCTTTGCCTTGTCTGTTCTGTAGTGATCTTGATGTCTCTGTGCGCACTTACTGTACGTCTGCTAAATAAATGTAATGTAATGTAATGCAAGCAAAATTACAGGTAACAAGCAGCTAGCTATCTATTTGTGTCTGAGATGAGCTACTAAAACGATTTTTTTTAGTGTGAAATGGCTTCTGGAAGTGTTTAGTAAAGTCATTGTTCCACCTGAGTAAATTGTTCTGTATGCAGTACAGAAGGCTGTGCAGGTAAACAAAATGGTAATTTATGCATGGTATGAGGGAGAGAACATGATAACATGAGGGAGTACTTGTTGATTATTATTATTGTTGATTGTTGTTGTATAAGGGGGACTAATGGGTATATCAACATGGTGGACAATTCCATGGACAGGGTTAGTGGGATTTGTAATGATGCAGATTGCTCTCCTGAGGGAATGTGTAGTCTAAATGGCTTCTGTATGAATGGTTAAATAATCTCTCCTCAACCTCCACCCCCATGTTTTGATCCTTTACCTTTTTTTGTTTTTAGTTCATTTTTTTTAGCTTTTTGGACCCTGCCATTTTGTACTTTCTTTGTGTAAATACGGTAACTTCAGCAATTAGAGGCAAGGATCTTTTTATTTGTTACAGCAGGGGTGTTTTTATTTTTTATCTAGGAAACTGGTGGACTTTTGATTTTTTATCCACTGCACTTTTAGTAGTACACCTTAGTGCACTTGTATATAGTTGATATATGTTTGTCATGTATAAAGTTTTGCCTCCTAAAACCCAACCCCAACGTCCCTGTCATAGGAGGTGGCAACAGAATAAAGGACAGGACTGGCAAGCATTAATGTGTAGGGAAGTTTCATACTATTCCCATTATTCATTTGAAAACCTGTTTGCACATTCCTGGACTCATTTCTGGCTAATGGGGCTCTGGTGAAATACACAAGATTCACTGTGCTGCTACATGGGTTTTGACAGCTTTTTGTAACCTTGGGTAGTTAGTTGTGTAATATGCAGAACACCAAGAACACGTCTAAAAATGAACTTTTATTGCCAATATTGACAAATTATCTCATTTTATTGTAAAAACCTAAAAAATAAATCATATTGAGACCTTTCTGGAACATTGCCATTTTTGGCACATTTGTCACCATTTGGATAACGAAAAAGGTTCACCTGAAAAAAACCCTGTAAAATTTGAATGGTTTGAGATATTGACACCAGATTGTTACCAGAGGTAGGCAGCATATTGATGAATCAGATAGAGGAGTCATTTCCTCCATAGCATTTGTAGCTCCCCAGGTAAAAATTCTTAAACTTGAATGTAGGTACCCGTTTTTTAGTTTTTTTATATTTTCTGTACATAAATTGTTGTAGTTAAGTATCAAAAACTGGATTTCTATGAGTTCTTACTGCTTAGTCGTAATAATGCAGGTGTCTGCTTTAATAAAAGCCATGAACCATATTTGTACCATTTATAGTTTTTGAGATAACCACCTTTGTTTGTCACTAGTGAAA
Source organism: Synaphobranchus kaupii (assembly GCA_029718625.1). Taxonomy (NCBI): domain Eukaryota; kingdom Metazoa; phylum Chordata; class Actinopteri; order Anguilliformes; family Synaphobranchidae; genus Synaphobranchus; species Synaphobranchus kaupii. The sequence continues at coordinate 44,753,965 of CM056381.1, read as the reverse complement.
ACAGGCAAAAATTGGCCTATTTTGCCCTCGGTAGGAAGAGGTTAAACATATATTTTCAATTATATAATTTGTTTAGAAATAATTTAATGGGGGGCCAACTTCATGTTTTTCAGAAGTTGGAGGGGACTCGTCCCCCCCGACCCCCCCAGGATCTGCGCCCGTGGCTACACGATAGTACTGTCTTTTGCTGTGAAATCTTCTGTTTTGTAATCAGGTAAGTAAGAGCTTCCCGTCTAAGTCAGCTCGGGCAGCTACAAGTTTTTATGAAGAGAAACAACGACAATGCACGATATATCAAAGATGTACAGTATTTGCCACGTAACCTATTCTTTATTGTAGGATATCTAATATTTAGATATAAGTAAACTACCCAGCTCCTCCATCTCTTGCCCCCCCTCCCTTCTGTCTCTCTCTCACTCACTCACCCCCACAAGCATCAAAGATAAGCCAGTCTTTGACCCCCCCCCCCTTTCTCACACATTAACCCAATCAGGACAGGGATGCTCTTCCTGTGGAGGTATTTATGAGTGCGGAAAGAAGGGAGCCTTATTCAGTTTTGGAGTTTGTTTGGAGAAGAAGTTTTTGTGGTAGTAGTTCCTTTCGTTCCTGTTCAGCTGGAGGGTAAATAATATTGGCAATTTCGAATCAATGTCTGGTTTAATGTCTTCCCTTTTGTAAATTATAAGTAGTCAGCCTACATTCCTTAGTGAATGTATGATTTCAAGTAATTATTCTAATTGACTGTTTTTCATTCACTAAAATTATTTAATCTCAAGACCTGATTTAGACTTGATTTAGACCTGATTATTTAATCTCAAGACCTGATTTAACCACCAGGTTACTGTTCGACTTACCTATAAACGAATTTGGCGATTTAATTGATTGTCATTTTTAATAATAATTATTAAATTAAATCACATAAAACTTATTTTGAATGTAGGTTAAGTGAGGGGTTCTAGCACGCAATATCTAGCACGTGTTCAGTATTCAGAGTGCCGAACATTTTGACAAGGGCATTGACTGTTGGAACCACTGGATTCAGAAAATATTCATTTTACATAATCCTCACCTACCCAACATTATAGTTATGTCAAGACACTGATAATTCTTAGGCTATTTGTTCTAGCTAGCTAACGATATATCTGTCTTAATCTAGCGATCTCTATCCTTCTCCCTATGGCTTAAATGAAACAAGACAGGTGTACCATTTACAATACAAACTTAGATTTGTTTATTTTCATAATTCAAGTCAAAATAAAGTGCCACAAATGCAAAGAAACTTTGGAAAAAAAAAAAATTTTAAAAACGTTTTTCTTTAGTTTGCTGAGAGCTACATAAGTGAAATCCGTAATATATATACATTTCCTGGATCATAAACTCCATGTCCACAAGTTTTGCAAAATCTAAGGTTGATATGCAGAACTACTAAAGGTCTATAATGCAAAATATAGCAGTGTACCCTGTTGTCCATTAGTGTCTCCAAATCTATCCAAATGGCTAAATTGTGCACTGCTGTAAATAAAATAAAAAAATGATATATTTAACTAGAAATCAACAGTTTTGGCTCAGAAAACTCACTTTTGCATAATTTCCAAGTGGGAATTACATATTTACATCAGTATAGGGGGGTAGATATCTATGGGTCCAAAACCCCTATGCAAAACATGTCATAAAATGAATAAAATTATTCACTATTGTATTATAACGCATATACATTTCCTCCTTCTGATGGCTTAAGATGAAACAACATTGATATCAAAGTGTCACATACACCTAAATATGTTGCCAAATCATTCACTCTTGTACCTCAATAAAACATCACTTGTCCCTGTACTCTACAGTATGTATACTTTTGTCCTGGGATTGCATTTTTCTGTAGTTTTTTAAAAATTTTCCTATTCATAATTAATCTTTACCTTAATCTACCACATATCAGCGCACAGTAAATTGGAATGAGCATTTGTCATGCCCTAAGAGACAAGTATATAGGCTACGGCATAGCCTATATTATGTACGATAACATTAACATAAAATAGTATTCCACCATCTGCAAAATGCTGCCAAATGTTCTATCTTCAATGAACATCGGTAGCCTACATCAAAAATACATTGCACTACAGTATGTGAAATGCACTCAAAATGTGAAAATAACAATAGTGCTATCAAGATAGTGTAATAGCGGTATAAAGTGTTGTATATTTCTCAAACCGATTGTACCAGACAATAAATTACCACTGAATTTTGAAAGGAACATCTCGATGTGTAAAACCAATGGTAGGATTGTATATTTATTTCATATTTAGTAGCATATATTGCTAGTAGAATACATGGTAGAATGAGACAGTACTTTCACAGTTTTTTTTGCATTTGAGTGAGCAGGGCTTTTCACGGCTTTTCTGGCATACGATGAAGCTATTGTTGGGTTTATCTCGTTGCTATGACGTTATTCTAATTTTATATGATGAATAAATATATTTATGAACTCAAACATAGACGCTATTGTCCACTATGTCACGCATAGGTAGGTATAGACTAGGTGGGGGGTTGCTTGTTAAATGGACTTGCTACGGGGAAATAGTGACACTTAGAAACTGCATATTCGGCAGAAATTGTCACGAACCGTCTACCAATAAATTTAAAACACAAAGTTTGTGATTTCCACTAATAGTTTGGCTGCAGGAGCAACGAATGTCTTAGTTGAGCAAAATGATGGCGCCGGTGCCATTATCACTATGCATCTACGCAAAGGAGTTAATTTAATAATATATAATAAACTGCTCACCTCAATATTTTGATTAAATATCCTTAAGATATATCCATTCCTTCTGGGAAAGTGGTTTTTAAGCCGAAAACGTTGAGTTAAAACGTGTAAATAAATTTGGAAACTAATTCTCACAGCTTGATGTCACACCATGAACAATGTGCTGGTAAACTGTTCTGCTTAATTGTATTTCACAAAACTTTGGTTTGAAAAATCATTATACTCTGGCTTCACAGGTGGTGACAGAATAGTGGGTTCCAACATACTAAGTTTCCATGTAATAATAAACCACACTTCTTAACTTTGTTATAACATTTGTTTCTTCCAATAAAGGCGTGGGTATTGCTGCGAGTTAGCTAGCTAGTTGACGTTGGGTAGCTCGCATGTTGAATGCCATGGAATTGTTTGGTTGGTTACCCTGTCAACTAAAGCTCCACTTCAGTTCTGTGCGTTAAAAAAAAAATACCAGTACCCAGAACCGGCGAGCGCAGCAATGAGAAGGCATATGTGACATTATTATCTAACATTAGTGCTACACACCCAACATTAGCCAAGATACGCGTAACGTTACTGAAAGTAGTAGCTAAATCCACAGGGTTAGCTAACACACTGGCCGTGTTGTAATAAGGCAAAGGCATTAATGCGGGAACGCATTAGTTTTGACAAATGCTGGTGGGAGGGACAAGCGACATCAGCCTTGTGATTGGTGTGGGATTAGTGACGTCACCATTCCCACTTATAGTACCGCCCAACTTCAATCCAAAAACGAGGGTAAAAGTATCTAGTATCTCTGAATTCAGGAAGTAATTATTTCCAATACAAGTATATGCATATTGTATGTCCACAAGACCCAAATTAACCTAATTAGAAGGCATTCACAAATATTTGTTCCCTGGGGCTTTAAGTTTACTTCATAAGTTATTTATCATACTGTTGCAATGTGCAATTTTAATATTAATTGCATGAAAAACAATAAAATACAGTTGACGGTAATACCACCCAGCCCTAATGTTACCTGCCATGGCGAATTTCAATGCGTTTATAGCATAACACTGTTAGTATGATAAAATAACTTAAATGTCAGTAACATCGTCTCGGTCATCAGTGGATTCAGTGTCACTGAGACTAGCACTTGTTGCATGGATAAATGCCTCAAAAATCTAGACATAACTACACAAAAGAGTATGAAACGACTGTAAAGTAAAATAAACTGAACTCCAGCTCTTACGTAATTCAATGTTCTTTACTAACCGGAAAGTAGCTAGATTATGAACAAACAAAGCTAAATGCTAAACTAACCCTATTGCACTCTAATGCGTCCACTTACTACAGTGAAACGGAACCCGCTGTTGCGCAAAGCTATAACTTCTTTTGAATCGGATGTGATGTATGAGGACTTATTTGAAAGACAACAGTCTTGGCTATTGGCTCAAAAATTGACAGACAGGTTTAAGACCCAATGCAAGCAAAACAAGACTGAATCTGGAGGCTGGGCCCAACCAGTCATTCCCACTTCGGATAGGCCTACTATGCTATTAGTCAAGAAAATAAACCAAATTGATGACGGTTTTGTATAAAACTCAATTGAGTCAAAACCACCTTTGGCTAAAATATACTAAGCGAAGGGGTTGGTACTCCATTGACTGGCTGATTTTCACAATGCTAAACTGGACACAGCAGAACTACTCATGATGAAGCGCTGAAAAGTCCATTCAGTAACTTGAAGAAAGCATGTACAGTTTTGTGAAATATAATCAAGCATAACAGTTTACTAGCACATTGTTTATGGCATGGCAGCAAGCTGCAATAAATGTTTGGTAATTAGGTCGGAGTTTCCAAGTTTTAACTCAACTCAGTGTCTCTTTGCTTGACATCATGGGAAAATCAAAAAAAATCAGCCAAGACCTCAGAAAGAAAATTGTGGACCTCCACAAGTGTGGTTCATCCTAGGGAGCAATTTACAAATGCCTGAAGGTACCACGTTCGTCTGTACAAACAATAGTACACAAGTATAAACACCATGGGACATGGCAAACACCTTCTCGTGGTGTCCCCCGTCAGTAACTTATGACTGCCAATCGCAGTCATAAGCGAAACAGAATTTGCCAGTTTAGGGCCCTCACCCGGGCTGGTGCTCGGCTGCAGTCGGGGAGGAGAGCCGGTGGTGATTACTCCGCTGGCCTCCAACCCAGAATACTGCAGCTGAACACCGAAGGACTCACCTCCAACAAGATCAGCGTCATCGAGGAGCTGGCCTATACCACCAAGGCCCTCGTCATCCTCCTCCAGGAGACCCACTGCTTTTCAGCAGATAAGCTAGTATTACCAAATTTCACACTAGCTGGGTCTATCCTAAGCAGGAAACACGGCCTTGCCACGTTTGTCCATGAAAGGCTGAGCTGGACTCTCGCTGATCAATCTCCGGCTGACTCGGAGATTGAGTGGTTGTGCGTGGACGTTGCCGGTTTTAAAATTGTAAACGTCTACAAGCCTCCCCCCTCGCGATTCACGCCGGTGTCTGTCCCGGTGTTCCCCCACCCCTGTCTCTATGCTGGCGACTTTAACTGTCAGCATGAAGACTGGGGGTACAATACCAACACACCCAACGGAGAGAACCTGGCTGCTTGGGCAGCTAACAACTGCCTGGCCCTGTTATACGATCCAAAGGGTGCAGCCAGCTTTCTCTCCGGTCGCTGGAACACTGGGACGAATCCTGACGTGGCATTTGCGAGTGTCGGTGCAGACAACCAGCTCCCGGACAGACGTGTGCTCGGAAAGTTCCCGCGGTCCCAACATCGACTATCGCTGATAACCGTGCCTAAACTCGTGGACTCTATCCCGAGTGAGCCGGTGAAGCGATGGAATTTCCGTAAGGCTAATTGGAAACGCTTCCGCCTCTTCACTAACAAATCCACGTGGCGTCTCCCATCGCCTAATACCAACAACGTGGATGAGGCATACCGGGACTTCTGTGGCATGTTAGTGAAAGCGGCCAAGAAATCCATCCCACGCGGACGTCGCAATAGCTACAAACCGTGCTGGGATGCGGAGTGCGAGAACCTCTACCGCGTTTTCCTTCGGGCTCCTGCCAGAACCGAGTCAAACAGGGCTGCTACAGCCCTGTTGTCAAGACTCGGCTGGAGGAGACAAGAGCGCTGGGAGGAGGCTGTCAATTCCATCGACTTCTCGCACTCCAGCCGCAAGGCATGGAGTATCCTGAACAACCTCACTGGCAGGTCAAGACACTCCCCTCGTCACTGCCCCATTTCTGCAAATAAAATCGCATCACAATTTGTGAAAAATGGGGTATACGAGGGTAAAGACCGCGAGTCATCACGACTCGTGGCAAAAGAAGTGTCTGACCTCTGGAGGGCCCCAACATCTAGCAGCGATAACATCTCCGGTGAATTCACACCGGAGGAGTTCGCTGCCGCCCTCCAGCACCTAAAGCCAGGAAAAGCGCCGGGCCCTGATTCCATCTGCCCGGAGCTTATACTCCATGCCGCACCTGCCCTGAAGTCCTGGTTAAGAGCTTTCCTCTCTTCCTGCTTGCGCCAACTCAAGATCCCCAAAATCTGGAGAAGAGCCCTAGTTGTCGCGATCCCTAAGCCGAATAAGCCTGAAGGGGATCCTAAGAGCTACCGTCCCATCTCCTTGCTCTGCATCCCCTTCAAGATCCTCGAGCGTCTTATCTACGCCCGCGTCGAACCAATCGTCGACCCACTGCTCCCTCGGGAGCAGGCCGGGTTCCGACGCGGGAGATCGACCGTAGACCAAGTCACTTTGATGACTCAAGACATCGAGGACAGCTTTTCGTTCAAGAAGAAGGCCGGAGCCGTTTTTGTCGATCTGACGGCTGCCTATGATACCGTATGGCACCGCGGCCTCACCTGCAAGCTGCTCCGCCTGCTGCCGGACAGGCACATGGTCAGTATGATCCTGGAGCTTGTCCGAAATCGCAGCTTTAACCTTACCACCGGTAGCGGACAGCAAAGCAGGTTACGACGCCTCAAGAACGGCGTCCCCCAGGGATCTGTCCTGGCCCCCCTCCTCTATAATATCTACACTTATGACTTGCCTGATACAGTCTCGCGGAAGTATGCCTACGCGGATGACCTCGCGTTGGTGTACTCCGCTGGAGACTGGCAGTCATTGGAGGGGACTTTGAGCCAGGACATGCAGACACTAGTGGCATACCTCTGGAAATGGAGGTTGAAGCTCAGCGAGGCAAAGACGGTGTCGGCGGCCTTCCATCTTAACAACAGGGAGGCTAAACGTGAGCTCCGAATATATATTGGCGGAACACCCCTGCCATGCTGCGCTGAGCCAATCTACCTCGGCGTGACATTGGACAGGTCGCTCACGTTTCGCCGACACCTTGAGTCACTGCGCAAGAAGTTAACATCTCGTGTGGCATTGATGAGGCGACTAGTCGGGTCAGGCTGGGGCGCCGACGCAAGAACATTGCGTACGGCAGCCCTGGCCCTTGTTTACTCGACTAGTGAGTACTGCGCACCGGTATGGTGTCGCAGTGCCCACACCCGCCTCATCGATACACCCATCAACGAAGCCTTGCGCATCGTGACAGGATGCCTGCGTCCCACTCCCGTGGACAATCTTCCCATTCTTGCAGGCATCCAGCCCGCTGGGCTTCGCCGCGCGGGAGCCACAGCACGTCTCGCGTGCCGGGCCATGGAGCCAAACCATCTGCTCCACGAAAGGCTCGCTGTAATTGCTGAGCCTCCCCGGCGCCTTAAGTCGAGACACCCATTTGTGCCTGCCGCACAGGAATTCCTGCAGCAATGCAGTGATCTTAACATCAGTGCGGCACGGTGGGCGGATTACATCTGGAGCACGGAGTGGGAGGAGAACACCTCTAGACTCCGTGACTTCATCCCAGACGTCGGTTTTCCCCCTATTGGGGTGGACCTGCCTAGACTGGCATGGGTGAGGCTTAACCGCCTCCGGACCGGCGTTGGGCGCTTCCGCTCATCGATGCACAGATGGGGCTTGGCTTCTTGCGCAGCCTGCGAGTGTGGCGCGGAGGAACAAACCGCAGACCATGTCATCCTGGACTGCCCGATTTATCGGGCACCCAATGGGATGCATGGTCTGTCGGTTCTGGATGATGACACGGTGACGTGGCTACTGGAGGTGTGCCCTGAAATATAGTCCGGGTGAACCCCCCCCTAGACTCAGGGTGGTAAAAGGATAGCCCCTCGGCCCCGAGCCTGGGGATGTGGGACAAAAAAATAAAAAAAATTTAAAAAAAAGATCCTACCCAAACGAAGAAGAAGAACACCATGGGACCACGCAGCCATCATACCGGTCAGGAAGGAGACGCATGCTTTGGTGCGAAAAGTGCAAATCAATCCCAGAACTACAGCAAAGGACCTTGTGAAGATGCTGGAGGTAACAGGTAGAAAAGTATCTATATCCTTGTCCAGTAAAACAAGTCCTATATCGACATAACCTGAAAGGCTGCTCAGCAAGGAAGAAGCCACTACTCCAAAACCACCATAAAAAAGCCAGACTACAGTTTGCAACTGCACATGGGGACAAAGGTCTTACTTTTTGGAGAAATGTTCTCTGGTCTGATGAAACAAAAATTTAACTGTTTTGCCATAATGACAATCGTTATGTTTTGAGGAAAAAGGGTGAGGCTTGCAAGCCGAAGAACACCATCCCAACCGTGAAGCACGGGGGTGGCAGCATCATGTTGTGGGGGTGCTTTGCTGCAGGAGGGACTGGTGCACTTCATAAAATAGATGGCATCATGAGGAAGGGAAATTATGTGGATATATTGAAGCAACATCTCAAGACATCAGCCAGGAAGTTGAAGCTTGGTCGCAAATAGCTCTTCCAAATGGACAATGACCCAAAGCATACTTCTAAAGTTGTGGCAAAATGGCTTACGGACAACAAAGTCAAGGTATTGGAGTGGCCATCACAAAGTCCTGACCTCAATCCAATCGAAAATTTGTGGGCTGAACTGAAAAAGCGTGTGTGAGCAAGGAGGCCTACAAACCTGACTCAGTTACACCAGTTCTGTCAGGAGGAATGGGCCAAAATTCCAGCAACTTATCTGAGAAGCTTGTGGAAGGCTCCCCGAAATGTTTGACCCAAGTTAAACAATTTAAAGGCAATGCTACCAATGCTACTCTTATTCTGACATTTCACATTCTTAAAATAAAGTTGTGATCCTAGAGCAGCGTTTAAACATTATTTTAGCCACCTTTTTTAACATAACGTTAAACTGAATAATTAATCTGCTCTTCTCGCGTCCTTTTTCATTTTTTTATGGTCTATTTTTTTCTTTGATGTCTGTGATATTTTGAAGCACTCATATTGATGAAGACAAATAACATTTATTTAGCCTACGTAATACATTTCTGAATGTTGTAGGGATGCTCTGCACAAATTCTCAAGATATCTTGGGCAAATCGACACCAATCTCAAATATATTTCCTTTATTTATGCAGGGGGACCCCACTGAGACCGAAATCTCTTTTTCAGGGGGGCCCTGCGACCATACAATGATAAAACAGAAAAATGAACATATCTCGTTTATATAAATGGTAAATAATAACTAGAAATCTTTTCACAGCACAATTTTCAATGGCTAACAAAATGATACCAAGATTGTAAAAACCCATTCAGTATATCTGAAGAATAACAGGTAAACAGTTACTAAATTTCTAGACAACCATTTAACCTCAAACATGGCAGAATGTGTGACCAGTGATAAGGACCAGTGCCTTTTTATAAGTCTGTTGCTCAGCATTTTGTAGATTTTTTTTAAAAATAGAAAAATGTGAAAGTCCTGCCCCATTGAAATTAATTGGAGAATTTTTTTTGCTGAAATCATTCCCCATTAAAATGAATGAAGAATTGTTTCAACGGCTTTTATTATGACGTGTTCTCGCTGTAACGTCCGTGGTGGAATGCCTGTTGCTTGCAGCAATAGCATGGACGCTAACATTAGCTAAATTGTTGAAAATCTTGTGTTAACGAACTGACCATAGCTGAAATCAGTTTGTAAAAATCAACGATACCAGTAGTTAGCAATACCAATGTACACTTTTGGCTATAGATTGCAATCTATATAGTTTACCAGCTAACACCAGCCTCTATCAACTAACATTAACGTTAGCTAGATAATTAATTGCAGCAAACTTTCTGGCTGGTGGCTATAGCTACCTGCTGGTGTTTGGAACTGAGCAGAAACTAATAGATGGCTTGATAGCTAACGTTAGATGGAAAGAAATTTAGTTTCTGTATTTATCTAGCTTGTGATGGAAATGCTGTGAAATGGTAACAGTTCAAGAGAACAAAGGCAGCTGTACTGGAGTCATTGAGTTAATAAAGAATTAGGTAATATTAACGTTAGCTAGGTCTGAATTTTGCCATCTCAGCAATGATGTAATGTTAAGTTCATACCAACTCTACACAGCACAACTCAGTTACAAATACTGCTTACCAGATAGCTAGCTAGTTTGGCAGCCAGGCCAATGTCTGTATGGAGGATTTCTAAATATCACTGAGAATTTTTAGTTCCAGAGTACAGACAGTTCTATCGATGGCAGTTTGTGGTCTAACATTGCACATACACCTTTGCGCTAATGTTAATTCGTAGCTAATCGACTGAAATGTTTGTGTTGGAATTCTGATTACTAACGTTAGAAATAATGCTAGCTAACGCTAGAGCTAGATAATACCTTGTGACTTGTTTATTAGCGTTTAGATACTGATGCACCTTACCGTTAGCTTTTTAGCAAGCTGCCTAAATCAATTGAATAACTAAATGTAGCAAGCTTATTTTTAGCTATATTGCTAATGTTAAATTAGCTGGCTAAAAATGTAATCAAGCAAGCTGTAATATGAAGTTAATGGCAAAAAACCCAAAACAAACAGCAAAATATTTTTTTTCTTTTTTTAAATAAGTATGTGTTTCTTCAAATTACAATAACAGTGAGATAAAACCATTGTAGCCTACTAGTTTGTAGGCCTATTTATAGTCACCTAAATGATGCAGCAGCAAAGAGCTTATATGATTGGCATGTAGACATTCAATAAACATTTTTTTTTATTGATATGCATTAATTAAAAAATAATGTAATAATAATTTAACATGTGATACATTTGATAAGTTAATTCATTTAATACTTCATCGCCTAAGTAGCAACTTGAATAGACCATATCCTGCTGTAACATGTTTGCCAGAAATCCTAGTCTATGCTGTTATCTGTAATGGGAGAGGGTGGTTCGGAGGACCAGACGTGACAATAGGGAATCTTAAAGTTTACAGTCATGGAAACCAGTAAAGCGGAGAATACTCCGTTGGAAGGAAAGGGATAAAAATAGAGAAAAAAAGAAATAGGCTCCCTAACTCGCACAAGCGAGAATAAAAGGGGGAGGCTGGATAAACAGGAGAAAATAAAAACGACCCGCAGTAATTCGGGTGAGGGCTCGTAGCACGAGAGTAGAAAAAACACTGATTCGCCCCAGACTCTCAAAAGCTAAGGGATGGCGAATGAAAACAAAAGGGAAATATAGCAACCCGGAAGTGGGCGAAAAAAACTAGAAAAAACATGAGTTTAGAAAAAGATAAGGAAAGTAAAGACCTCTCGCAGGAAAAGAGAGGTAAAAAGAAAAGAGCAAAGACAAAATGTCAGAGTGGAATGGGAAAAGAAAGTCTTAATGAATAAACAGAAAGAGCAGGATAGAGAAGGATGAAATCCTAAAAACTCTAAACGCGCAAAAGGCAAGTCCCGCGTTACTCCAGACTCTTTGGGGTAAAGAGGTCTCCTTAAGCGCCTAAACTCCTACACCTTACCGGCTCTATTGTTAAGGTTCTGGATTGGGAGTGGACTCAAATGCACGACTCAGAGACAGAAATACAATAATGCTCACTTGGAGCGTTTATTACTTCGCCAAAAACTCCGGAAGTATAGGGAGAGAGGGAAGGGGGCTGAATCCTGGGTTGGGCGAGAACGGAGGGCAGAGCAGGAGCGGAGAGCAGGCAAGGGGCTGGACAGTGGCTGAATCCTGGGTTGGCGTAGCAGAGGGAGAGCGGGATGCGGGAGACAGGGAGGCGTAGCGTGGAGCAGGCAGGAAGCTGCAGGTTGGCGGGTATAAGCAGAATATCAGACAAGGCGCTAATTTCAGCAAGACAAAACGAGACTGAGAAGCGTTAGTTCAGCAAGACAAAACAAGACTGTGACTTAGTTTTCTAAACTAGACAAGACCAGAGTAACAACGAACAAGACTTAACAAACTGGCACCAGACAAAGAATAACGGGAGAATATATAGTGAAGTCAATGAGCTAATGAGTGATTGCAGCGTGAGAATGTATGCGAGAGTGATTGAGCGGAGACAAAGGCATGAGGAATGCAAGTGGGGAAAGGAATGTGATAGGCAGAGCAATAGAGAGGGTGAAATGGGCGAAACAAGAAGGGAAACCACGCCTAGCCTGCACGACACGGAAGACAGACAGGGAAACGTAAAAACAAGACAAGAGACGTGAGGAAAAGGGGAAAACACGGAGCACAAACAGGGATGGGGACTGAGAGGGAACAGAGAGTGTAACAACTATGTTGAAAAGCTAAACAACATAGACGTGCCAGAAGACGGAAGTACGGGACTTAAATAGCCGACAGGTAACTCAGAGCAGGTGCGGCGACTGAGTGCCGGGACAGGCAAAAACCCGGAGCGGAGCAGAAAAAAATAAAGAAAACAGCGTCCAAAAGCCGCCCAAAAGAAGAACGATCGCAGAAGTAAAATAAGCCTGCCAAACCATAACAGGACCCCACTACTAAGGGACAACCCCAGGCGATTCCTCAAGCTTATTCCTGCAGAAGTCCCTAATAAGTTCTGGGTCCAAGATGTTTTTGAACAGGACCCAGCAGCATTCCTCAGGGCCCTCCCAATCCACTAAAAACTGGGCGCCTCTGCCCACACGTCTCTCAAATGCGCCGAACGGCATACGGCGGACCTCCCCCTACAAACCGGGGGGGAGGCGGCGGTTTGTCCACCGGGGCGAGAGTGCTTACCAGTACCGGCTTTAACCGGGAAACGTGAAAAGTGGGATGGAGGCGCATGGGGCGTGGGAGTTGTAAGCGCATGGTGACCAGATTGATTCTCCGGATGGTCTTGAACAGCCCCATGAAACGTGGGGAAAATTTGCGAGACTCCACTCGCAAGGGCAGGTCCCACGTGGCGAGCAACACTCTTTACCTAACCCTGTAGGAGGAGGCTGGGCGACGATGCCTATCTGCCACAATTTTCTGTTTGGCCGTGGCGTGGAGGAGGGAAGCACGCACACGCTTCCAGACCGAACAACACCTCTGAACAAAGGACCCTGCGGAGGGTACCTCCACATCCCTTTCCAGCTCAGGAAATAACAGGGGCTGATACCCCAGCTGAGCCTCAAAGGGAGAGAGACCAGTGGAAGCGTTATTATAGGCATATTATAGCGTGTTATTGGCATACTCCGCCCAAGCGAGGTGGCGACTCCAGGATGTGGGGTTGGAGGCGGCCAAACACTGGAGGGTGCTCTCAAGAGTCTGGTTGGGCACTCCGTCTGTCTGTTGGTCTCCAGATGAAAGCCGAAAGACAGACTGACAGACGCTCCTAGCAGGGCACAGAAGGTGCACCAGAACTTAGCGGCAAACTGAGGGCCGCGATCGGACACCATATCCAAAGGGAGACCGTGCACCCGAAACACATGGTCCACCATCAGCTGAGCTGTCTCTGGTGCTGAAGGCAATTTGGGAAGTGTGATAAAGTGAGCCGCCTTGGAGAACCTATCAACGACCACTAAAATCACCGTATTGCCCAGAGACGCAGGCAACCCGGTGATGAAGTCGAGGGTGATGTGACTCCAAGGATGGCTGGGGATGGGTAGGGGGTGCAGCAGACCCGAGGGTGGAAGACGTGACCCCTTACTACGGGCGCAGACCGGGCAGGCCGCGACAAAGTCCAACACGTCTCTCTCCATACTGGGCCACCAAAAGCGCCGGGATAAAAAGTTTCTAGTATGGTGGGCTATGATTTGATTGTCAGGGATGATGGGTTCTGGGAGAGGATCTTTGTCGGCGCGATCATGAATGCGAGACAGAGCATCCGCTTTGTGTTCTTTGAGCTGGGGCAGTAGCTGAGCAGAAAGTTTAAGCGCACAAAAAATAATGCCCACCGGGCTTGTCGGGAGTTACGCCTCTTATTTTGTTGCACGTACTCAAGATTCTTGTGATCTGTCCATACAGTGAATGGGTGCTCAGCTCCCTCTAACCAGTGGCGCCACTCCTCAAGTGCCAGTTTGACCGCCAGCAGCTCCCGGTCCCCTATGTTGTAGTTTCTCTCGGCAGCTGTAAGAGCACGGGAGAAATACGCGCAGGGGTGCATCTTGCGGTCCAGCGGGGAGTGCTGGGACAAGATGGCTCCTACCCCCAGCTCAGAAGCATCCACCTCTACAAGGAAGGGGAGGGAGGGGTTAGGCATAATGAGGATGGGCTCTGAGCTAAACCTTCTTTTTAACTCAGAGAACGCCACCTCTGCCTTAGGATTCCACTGGAACCGAGAGGAAGACGTCCTCTTAGTGAGGGCTGTAATGGCAGCAGCCACCACACTGAAATTGCGGATAAACCGCCAATAAAAATTGGCAAAGCCCAAAAAACACTGTACCTGCTTGACAGAAGACGGAGTGGGCCAGTTCTTCACCGCCAAAACTTTCTCAGGATCCATTTGGACCTTTCCGTCCGCCACAATGAAAAGAAACGGCATTGGAATGGAAGGCGCACTTCTCCGCTTTGACAAATAACTGCACTTTAAGAAGTGCAGCCAGGACCTGCCTGACATGACTGAGGTGAGTAGGAAGATCGGAAGAGAAAATTAAAATATAGAGATAGACAAGGACGAATCTCTCCAACATCTCCCTAAGTACATCATTAACTAGCATCTGGAAAACAGAGGGGGCGTTAGTGAGACCGAACGGCATAACCTGGTATTCATAGTGACCGTTGTGTGTATTGAAAGCAGTTTTCCACTCATCACCCTCACGCACGTGCACAAGATTGTACGCGTTGCGAAGATCAAGCTTAGTAAAAAGTGACGCCCCCTGAAGACGCTCAAATGCGTAATTCATAAGGGGGAGTAGATAACGGTTTTTGACAGTGATATCATTGAGGCCACGATAATCGATACATGGCCTGAGTGCCCCATCCTTCTTCTTCACAAAAAAAAACCCAGCCCCCACTGGCGAGGTGGAGGGTCTGATGAATCCGTTGGCCAGGGATTCCTCTATATACTCCCTCATAGCAGCGCTCTCGGGGGCAGATAGAGAATAAAGGGAGCCCCTGGGAGGAACTGTGCCTGGGTAGAGCTCTATGGCACAGTCATAGGGTCTGTGGGGTGGCAAAGTGGTAGCACGTCGCTTGCTGAAGATGTCGCGAGGTCAGCGTACTCCGTAGGTACGTTAGCCGGCAAGGAAATTTCAAGTGCTCCTCCCACCTTAGTGCTCTCAAAATCACAGACGGATTTGAGTGGTGTGTCCCACTCTCTCGTCCTCCGAAGCCTCCTCCTCCCACACAGACTAGCCGTCGGCTAATGATTCCCAGGCCAAACTCTCCTCTTTGATCTCAGAGGGTGGCGGAGAGCTGTCAGGGTCAGGAAGAGAGCCCGCCTCCTCCTGATCGCTGTCAGAGCTGGGCTCAGGATGGTACTTGGAACCTCCAATCGTGAACAACGCAGACGACCGACAGTGGGGTCTGCACTGGGCCCCCCATTGAAGGATAACAACCCCCCCCCCCCAGTTGATGTGGGGGTTATGGCATGCAAGCCACGAATGCCCAAGATGCGCAGAAGGGCCGTGATTTCTAAAATGGTCCTGGTGCCCAACGGGCGGCCGTCGAGGGCGGTGACCAGCAGAGGCTAAGAGAGGGAACGTATAGGGATTCTTTGTTCCCTGATTCTTTGTTCCCTTCGCATCAATAAAGCACTCAACTGCTCTGGAATCCACAAAAGCGTCGCTGTTGATCCGGCGCTGATTCCTGAGCAGCTGAACAGGGCGGAGAGTCTGAGGGAGCATGTTATGTCTCGCTAGGGTCCCTGGTTCCCCTTTTCCCCCCAGCTTAGGGCACTGATCTCTTAAATGGCCCAAACACCTGCAGTACCTACACCAGTTCTCTCGTGGCTTAGCGTCCCTGGTCTCACGCAGAGCCACCCCATCTACCTGCATGGGCTCGATTAGCAGAGGAGTAGAAGGAAGGATGAACAGGAGGCGCTACCGGAAGAGAAGGAAGGTGGCGGAGCGAGCGGTCTCTATGGTCCCCTGTCTGCCTCTCTTGCACTCGCTCCCTAGTATGATTGTCCACACGGATGGCTGTGGATACCATAGCATCGAACGAGGCGGGTGGCGCAAGCACTGACAGGGCGTCCTTAACGGGCTCTGAAAGGGCGTTGAGAAATAAGGAGCTAAGCGGCCCATCGGACCATCCGGTCTCCCCTGCCAGTGCTAGCAAAATGATAGCAAAATCAGCCACAGTGTCGGTGCCCTGGCGGAGACGGGTCAGTCTCATGGCGGCCTCCTGACCAGAGATGTCATGGTCAAAGACCGACACCAACTCCTCCATCAGCTGATCCGTGCTGCTCATAACGGGGGCACTGGACCTGATCAAAGGGTTAGCCCACGCCAGGGTGGTCCCGGTGAGGAGGGACAAAATTAAAGCTATCCGGGACTCCTCAGTAGCACGGGATGGCTGAGCCTTAAAGGAAATAAGGCACTGGGTCAGAAAACCCCGACATTTCCCTGGCTCCCCACTGTAGCGGAGACTACTGGGGGAGGAGTGATGACGAGGATCAGTGCGCGGAGGCTGTCTGCCAAATCGCACATTTGACATTCTCCCTGATGAACATAGCCTGCTGAGTGGCCTGGAGGGCACAAATGCCCTCCTCATGAGAAGCCAGGGCAGTGAAAAAGGAGAATCCAACTGAAATTGTAGCGGCGAAATGTTGAAGATATTGTTGGTTGAGAAAACAGCTCTCAAAGATTTGCAAAGATTCACACCTCAGCCTGGCAAACATAATGGGCGTGAAAAGTATCTGGCTAACCCCACCCCAACCACTCCCCCACTAGAGTATCAGTGAAAAGGCTTGGTTACTAAACAAACTAGTCTTCAAGTGCTCCTCCCACCTTAGTGATCTCAAAATCACCGACGGATTCGAGTGGTAAGACTGTTAGAGATAAAACATTTTTAAATGACTGTTAGAGATACGAAAATCACGACGAACACGCTTGCAGATACATTGTTTGGACACGCGGCTAGCTACATAGCTAACTTTTAGCTAACTAACAGGATGTGTCCGAATCGGTCTGAATCAACGCCCTTCTATAGGTTACTATTGAGTATGCTAACTGTGAGAAAGTTGTTAAGTTAGCAAAATGTTATCTAAATGTAGTGAACTTTAAATCCGCAAATGATATAGTTATGCTTAGCTGATAATAGTATTGCGGATATTTTTCACATAGACTACTGTATGTCACTAAATAGCAGCCAACGCTGTAAGCAGCAATGTTAGCCTAACTTATCTAGTACACAGGAGGACGCAGTAGATTCGGACACAGCTCAACTAAAAGACAGATTGATAGCAAAAACTCCAATTTACCAGAGTAACGTTATAAACCAGACAGGTTTCACTGCAAACGACAGTAGCTACTTTGCTCCATCTGGACCTCTGGCTTTTAATATGAATATCTTCAGACAGAGCTCCATGTAAAAAAAGCGAACGCTGTAACTTAACAGCCGTTTTGCAGCCGAACGAAATCGAATTCCATAATTCTGAACGTTACTACATATACTGGCACTTGTCCTCTCCACAAATCTCAGCCGGCTCGGGCAGACTATGAATGGTTCGCCTGTAATCCATACTTTAAGTGAACTATAAACGACAATTTCAATACAAACTAGTGACTTCTTCCATATGTCATGGGTTTGTGGCCTGCTAAGAGTTTTGGGCCAGCTGATAATCTCACTGGCGGTAGTTAGTGGCAACAACAGATCTTTTCCGGCTTTTATCCGCAAAAAAATTCTTACCTTGGTTTTCTCCCAGTCCTCGTTTGAGGCTGTAACCTTTTGTTACCCTTTCTAGTCCCTCCTAGTATATTGGCTCAATTTATTTTGCATTGAGCTGGAGGTTTTCGTTCTATTATTCGTGAGTTTTATACTTTTTTCGAGTTAACGTTTGCCCTCTTTTCTGGGTAGTTTTGTGTTGGCTATATACGCCAGGTATTATCTCCTGTAAGAGTATCTTATATATAAATTCTTTTTCTATTTTAGTTTCCTGTTTCCCCTTCCTTTTTCAAGACCTTGTGGTTACTCTACCTGTGTGGGTAGCTTTTAGATCCCTGTTCTGTCACGTCTGGTTCTGACCGCCTCCCCTCCATCACAGTACACAAAAGCCGCTATGGATGTACCAGCGACCCAGACGGGTTTTAAACAAGCTATTGCAGCCCAACACGCTGCTTTAACCACTCACAAAAGGGGTATCCAAGTTCTCCATTCTCAACAAGCAGCCACTCACGAACAGTAGATGGCCATGTATAAAAAACAGGAGGAGATGCATGAACAGTTACGCCGCCAGGAAAGCAGTTTGCATGATTTAGCAGACAGTTTTCTAACAAGCTGGCATGGCAGCCTCTACAGTTTACTAAGCACCTTCCCCTGACATACCCTCTCAACCACCTAGTCTAGCCACTATTCGAGCGCCTAAACTCCAACTCCCCCTACGTTATGATGGTGAATCTGGGAAATGCAGAGGTTTTTTGTCACAATGTCTGCTTTTTTTTTAAAGCACACCCATCGTGTTTCTCTTCCGAAGACTCACGCGTGACGCTTTTATCTCTGCTCAGAGATACGGCTCTTGCCTGGGCAAGCACCTGTTATGAATAATTCCGAGAGTCTCATGAAGAAGATGCCGTTGGTGTTTGATCACGACATCACCAGCAAAGAAGCAGCTATGAGGCTAACTCGCATTCGTCAGGGGAATAGCAGTGTAGCGGAACTTTCTATCACGTTCCAGGCATTGGCGGGCGAAACAGGCTGGGCAGAGAGTCCATAATGTTGTTCACCAATGCATTCAATTAATTTTCTGACCCAGTGAAAGACACAATGGCAGCACTTGAACCACCTGCCACATTTGATGCCTTGTTTATGACAGCCATTAGAATTGATAATCGAGTAAAGGAACGAGAGAGAGATTTGAAAAAAAACCTGTTCCACTTCACACGTCGCCTCCACCTCATCCGTGGCTCTCCGAGCACGGACGAGCCCATGCAGGTCGATAGTTCTTCGGTCTGCGATGCACATGAACCTAAGCAGCATGGGGAATGGTGTCATTACTGCAGGCACAGGGGACACACTAAGGCTGAGTACCCAAAGCTTGTGGGAAACAGGGGGTCTCGCTGGTGGAACGAAAGACACCAGTGAGACATAATAAATCAGTTTTTCATACCTTTTTACCAGTCGAATTGTCATGGAATAAACAATCAGTTAAAATTAACGCTTTTTTAGATTCAGGAGCGGTTGATTGTTTTGTGGATTGCAAGTGGGCTAAGCAGCTTAAAATACCTGAACATCTCCTTTCACAGCCCCATTATTACGGCTCTTGATGGTCGCCCGTTGGGCACCGGTATAGTTAAAGAAACCACTGATTTTATCTGCGTGCGCGTTCCTTATAGTGGTCATATGGAATGAGTCAGACTCTTCCTGGTTGACTCACCGGCCTACCCCACTGTCTTAGGATATTCATGGTTAGTCAAACATAAACCACACATTAATTTAAACAGAGTCGAGTTCTGTTAACGATGATGAGGAGGTGGGCTTTCCGTCCGACCAGTTTACGTCATCTCCACCCTCTGAGGACAGGGAGGAGAGTTTGGCCTGGGATTCGCTGTTTGACTGGAATCCTCTGTTTGACGATTTGTCCATAGGGGAGTTCACTGATCCAGAAACAGCTTCAGAGTCCACGCGTTATTCACCCTCCAGTTCAGAAAATACTAGAGTGGTGGGGGCACTCGATTTCCCCTTGCCATCTAACATACCAGCCGATTACTCGGATCTTGCTGAGGTGTTTAGTAAACAACAAGCCACCACATTGCCACCTCACGGACCGTATGATTGTGCTATTAACTTCTAGGGGTTCCCTGTATTCTTTGTTGGCTCCTGAAAGTGCCGCTATGAAGGAATACATTAAAGAGGCACTGGCCAACGGTTTCATTAGACCCTCTACCTTGCCGGCTGGGGCTGTGTTCTTTTTTGTAGAGAAAAAAGACGGTGGGTTGAGACCTCGCTTGATTATAGAGGGTTGTACAACATCACCGTAAAAAAACGTTACTCACTGCCACTCATAAATTCTGCCTTTGAACGCCTCCAGGGTGTGTCCGTTTTCACCAAACTTGACCTCCGTAATGCTTATAATTTGGTGCGTATGTGCAAGGGAGACGAGTGGAAGACAGCTTTTAATATGCACAGCGGACATTATGAATACCTGGTCATGCTGATCGGGCTCATGCGGTTTCGGTTTTTTTCTGATAATCTTTCTGAGCACATTAGCCATGTCAGACAGGTATTAAAAGGTCTTATGGATGCTCAATTGTATGTGAAGGCAGAGAAGTGTGTTTTTCATTCCAAGTCTGTCTTTTTTCTGGGGTTTATAGTAGCAGAGGGGAAAATTCAAATGGACCCCGAGAAGCTCTCAGCAGTCATGAATTAGCCTACCCCAGAGTCTGTTAAACATGTGCAACGTTTTCTGGGGTTTGCATTTTTACAGGTGTTCTATATGCAATTTTAGGTCCGTGGTCGCACCTATTACAGCGTTGACCAAGAAAACGGCACCTTCTCACTTTCAGTGGAATCCTAAAGCTGAGGCGGCTTTCACTGAGTTAAAGAAGAGGTTTAGGTCAGAGCCCATTCTCATCACTCCCAATCCTTCACTCCCATTTGTGGTGGAGGTCCATGCCTCTGAGCTCAGAGTGGGGGCTATACTGTCTTAGCGTTTCCCCCAGGATCAGAAAATTCACCCGTGCACTTATTTCTCTAGGGGCCTTTCACCGGTCGAGAGGAATTATGACGTTGGGGACCGGGAGCTTTTGGCTGTTAAACTGGCGCTAGAGGAATGGTGACATTAGTTAGAGGGAGTTGAACATCCCTTTACGGTTTGGACGGACCATAAAAATTTAGAATACATTCAGGACGCCAAACGACGCAATTCGTGGCAAGCCCACTGGTCGCTTTTCTTTTCACGGTTCAACTTCCTGTTCACTTCTCGGCCAGGCTCAAAAAACACCAAGCTGGATGCGCTTTCTGGATGCGGATTTTATGACCGGTCCAACGATGATCTATCATTCCCGCTGCTCAGATTTTGGAGCCTGATCCGGGTGGTGGACCCCCTAATTGCCTTTTTGTGCCTTCTAGAGTGCGTGCCCAGGTATTGCAATGGGGGAATTCACCCGTCTTATGGGCCATCCTGGCGTCCACAGGACAAAGGATTTCCTGGCCAGGTGATTTTGGTGGCCTGGGATGGTTTCTGCCTGTTCGGTCTGTGCCCGCAATAAAGGGTCAAAGCTCTCACCATCCGGAATCTCATACTGAAAAAAATGAGAAAAATACAACCTTTAATTGAAGGTTGTATTTATTCTGAGAAAAAAAAATCCCTCATCAAGAAATAATTATTTTGAACAAAACCACGTGTGCCACAATTATTGGCACCCCTGCATTTAATACTTTGTACAACCTCCCTTTGGCAATAAAACAGCACTCCGTGAGTCTTCTCCGTAACATCTAATAAGGTTGGAGAATACAAAGCAAGGAATCTGAGACCATTCCTCTTTACAGAATCTCTCCAGATCATCCAGAGACCTAAAAAATGGGGTTTAGGTCAGCGGACTGAGATGGCCATGGCAGAAGCATTTTTGTGTTGATTTGGATGTATCTTTTGGATCATTGTCCTGCTGGAAGATCCAACGACGACCCAGTTTTAGTTTCCTGGCAGAGGCAGCCAGATTCAGATTTAATTAGTCTGTACAACGAATATGAACCGATGTTGTTCATGTTTCCTATCTGATTTTTCACCCATCTCGGATGTTTACAAGCACCTGCTGCGTTGAGCGATATGCCTGTCATTTCGCCCATTAAACCTTAAGCTACAAATCGTCATTGCTGTATAGTGTATACACACCTTACTGGTATGACTGAACTTGCATGCACATTGCTCTTTTCTAATAGAGACAAGATATTAACGTTAACGTTTGCTAACGTTACCATCCCACCATGCCCACTATGAACGTGAGTGCCCTCCACTATATATCAATAATCTTTATCAATAAAGACAATGCAGTATCTAAATTAGTTATATGTTATAGCCCGAGAAGAGGAAGCAGTGGAAGGAAGAGGACATGATGGTGGCTGTGAGAGGGGGATGCCTGTCCGTAAGGCTGCCAGGGTTAGTTTGTGAATGAATATGAATACACATGTCAGTAAACCATCACCAACAGCAGAAACAACAACAACCAAAGTTAATATTCTACAAACACCTTTGTAAAACAATAAGCAAATAACAAGCATAAACGTTAATCAAAATGTTGTTGTATTTCCTATAATATTCAGATCCAGAATTCTCTGGTGCAGTATTGCCTCTACTGCACGGCTCATGGCTACCCCTTGACCCACCGCATCCTGGCAGCATTTGCAACGATGCTGCGTCGGAAGAGGCACCCGGGGGGGAATATCCCAAAACTGGGAAAGATGTGGTGGAGAAATTTCAGAGCCAGGTACACAGATGTCCTGAGCATGAGGAGGCCAGACAACAGCACGGGCAGCTTGTGCTACACGGGAGGTGGTGGACCAATTTTACACCCTGCTGGACGGAACCCTGTAGGCGCTGAGGTTGAAGGACAAACCCAGTCAAAGCTACAACTGCGATGAGACTGGGTTTGCAATGGAGAGTGGTAGGGAGAAAGTGCTGGCACATAGAGGCGCTAAACATGTCTACCGCCAGTCTCGTGGCACCAAGGAACACTTGTCAGTGCTGGCCTTTTTCAATGCTGCTGGGGGAGACATCCCCCCAAACATCATATTCAAGTCGGGCTTCCCAGCAGATCCATCATTCACACAGGGACGTCCCAGGAATGCCCTGTACTCCAGATCTAAGGCAGGGCACATTGACGGGGAGCTGTTCAGAAGGTGGTTCCAGCATTTCATTCGCCACGCTGTTCCTGAGCGCCCTCTCCTAAGGGAAGTTGTCACACTCCTTTGTCTGCCACCACACACTTCCCACCTCCTTCAGCCTCTATATAATTTGGGCCACTCAAGAGTGCTTTTTCAATTCAGGCCGGGCTTTGTTCCCAATATCAAAATTCATACATTGTGACAAAAGCTGAGTTTCCCAAAATATTCAACAGCCCATACAAGAGCTGCAAGGAGAGGAAGATTGTGGTGGCAGGCTTTAGGAACACGGGCATCTTCCCATCCGTAATGGATGAGTCACGCTTGATGCCATCTGAGGTGCAACCGGGTCCTGGCACCAGCACCATCTCTCCAGGCTCCTCCACAACAACACCCACTCACCCTGCAGCCGCACAGCCATCCACCAGCTCAGCCACCAGCACAACCACCACCTCTGACAGTGGCCACACCATCAGCCCCTCCCTGTGTGACAGCCCAGGGGCCCCAGCAGCAGGTCACCTGCCCCTTCCCCCGCCCATTCCATCGGCAATCCTTCAACCTCCTGCAAGACCATCAGCAGCTCCTCCGGCCTGTCGGCAGCGGTTCCAGCCTCCAGCCCGCCCCACTCAGCCAACACCACCTGCCCTGTCAGACACCACCACTGGACCGGCCTTCTCTAATGCCTCAGAGGAGGAGGAGGAAAATGAGGTGTGTGGCGTCTGCAGCCTGAGAGGCCCAGAAACATCGGGGGTGGTGGTGTCCTGGGTGCAGTGCAGCCACTGTGGGCAGTGGTTCCACACTGTCTGTGTGCAGTGGGTGGTAGACAACCTGAGGGAAGACAAGGACTATTTCTGCAGCTACTGCAGCTTAAAATGAAAAGAATTAAAATGATAGAATTCAAGTGCTCTGTGTTTGTGCTTTCAGATATGCAGTATGTTTGATAATACGATTCTTGTTCACAATACAGGTATAGTAATAATAAAGTAAAAATATATATTGACCATTAATAGATTGATATGTGTACAGCACATTTACAATATTAGCAAAATGTGTGTAATCAACTCAACTAGCCTGAACTAGCAAGCGCCAACATCAATAAGTGCCATTTTTTTATATGTCCACTTGAGGGCGGGGTAGGTGAAGAAATAAATCCAATGAGATTGACAACTTCCAGACTGCCAGGTAAACAATCCAGTTTGCCAGCTATTTTGCCAACATATTGGTTATTTAAATGGTATCTTTCTTGATGAAATAAACTATTAATTGATTATTAAAACAACAATAATCGTAAGCCTCTTTATGGATTACAACAGCCGCCCGATAATGGCCTCAGTCTTGTCTCATCTGAAAGACGTTAAAACAAAAACAAAAAACTACCGGTCATGTCTAACATTACATGTTTATTGGCTTAAAAGTTAATATCATTTTTGTGAAGAAATAAATCTAATACGATTGAGCCAATCTCTTTAAAAGCCAATAAACGATAATCATCTCCCCTTTTTTGACAGTACTTTCTCATATAAAAGACGTTAAAACAAAAAAACTACCGGTCGCATCTACATTTTTATTGGCTTAAAAGTTAGCTTTTCGTTTTGTGAACCTAATAAATATAAATTGTTCAATGGTATGTGCCCAGATAATATCAGTATCGTATGTTCATCACAAAAATTTGTTTTTCACCCGATAACAGGGTTCGTAGCAAACAACGTAGCCTACTTCTGTCATGGTTTATGACCCTTTTTCCCTTGCGGTCGTGTTCCTCGGTCGCCACTAGTGGGCGCTGCTTCGTTGCTGGAGTTTTGGCTCCTTTCCTTCTTCTCGCAAAGAAGTTCTCATCAACGTTGCACAGCTGCACATGGTTGCCGGTGAGCTATTTAAGCCCATGTTCCTTTTGTTCTGGGCTTCGAGATTGATTGTTTGTTGTTTGTGCTGTGGTGTGTTGTATGGCGTTTGCCATTTTCTGTCTCTTTCTCCTCTCTCTATCTGCTGTCTTTCGTGATAGCAAGAGGAGTTTGTTTATTAAGAGACAGGGTGTTTTATCATACTGACTTTAGGGCTCTATTAATTCAGGCAGGGCTAGTATTTTCTATTGAGCTTGCGTTAGTCAGATAACCGATAATTCCGGTGCAGCTGTCCTCTCGCCCCTGTGTGCCTTTATCCGTGTATGGAGTTTGACGATTTTGTTAGGAACTTTAGTTCTGTTTTGTCTGTCGATGCATGTCTTGTACCTTTATCCTTATATGGAGTTTGACGATTCTGTTTGGAACTGTAGTTCTGTTTCGTCTGTCGGTGCATGACTTGTGTCTTTATCCATATATGGAGTTTGACGATTCTGTTTGGAACTGTAGTTCTGTTTCGTCTGTCGGTGCATGTCTTCCTGTGGGGAGGATTGGGCGATGTTGTGGACATGTTTGCGTGTGACTGCGAGCCTCATTATAGCCTTGGAACTTTAATTATTGGTTCCCTCGCCTCGTTACATTTCCCTTTACTGAGAGGCTAGGGCGTGTGTTTTCTATTTAAGCTAGTCATTCTGCTAGTAAAGTTATGGGACTGCGGTGCTCCGTCGGCTCTCCTGTAAAATGTTTCTCCCTCCTGGGAGATCGGGAGTTTACCCCTTTATTTATGCATGTGACTGCGAGCTTATGAAACTAGCCACGGAACGTTATCTCTATTCCTTCGCCTTCTCGTTACATTCCTCTTTACCAAGAGGCAGGGCCTTTATTCTCTATACTCGTGTTAGTCAGTTAGCCAATAATTCCGGTGCAGCTGTCCTTTCGTCCCTGTGTGCCTTTTATCCTTATATGGAGTTTGACGATTTTGTTCGGAACTGTAGTTCTGTTTCGTCTGTCGGTGCATGTCTTACTGTGGGGAAGATTGGGCGATGTTGTGGACATGTTTGCGTTTGACTACTAGTCTCTGAGAGTAGCCTTGGAACATTAGATCCCGTTCTTTTCGCCTCCTGGTAATTCTAATTCGCATTAGTTTTCCGTGTTTGCTGTGTGTTTTGTTTGTGCCATTATGCTGCTCGCCTGTTCTTATGTGTCTCGTTACAGAGACAGGGCGTTTGTTATTTCCGGCTCGTTCTCTAGTCACTAGCTTGTAGAAGTTTGAGAGCCTAGCGCTTTGTTCTATTCACTTGGCTTGGTTTTCTTAGGGAAAGACCTGGTGTTTGCGCTACTACTTATTGGTGTGTCACAGTGAGCCGGTTAGTAGCTTTGGTACGTGTTCCCTGTCTTGTCTCCTCCCTTATCTGTGGGGTTTCCCACCTTAGTGGCCTAAGGGCTTAAAGAATCCCCTTGCTGCGTTTGGCTCCTCCTACCTCACACGTCACGCCCCATTACAACTTCCGTCTCTGATCCAAATCCAAAAGTGCTCAGCAACGCTTAGAGTGATCGAAACTGAGCAACCCGTTAAGTGCGTTCTTCGCTCTGAGCGAAGCTGAGCTGCTCAGTTCGCCTACTTAACGCCTTACCTTTTTGTTCTTTCATCACAATTCATCAGGCTACTCCTTTGTATCACTTCCAGGTTCTTTAGACTAACGTTACTTACCACAAAAAACATCACCATATTTTAACGCCTTATTTTGATCCCATTATACCGCATTTCCACCGCATACTATAGGCTACCATATTACCATCTTTCTATACCATTCCCAGCAATTGATACCACTGCAAAGCAAATACCCCTACAATTTCTTTAGGAATTGTTAATCTTGTTAATCAGCTTGGTGCAGGGCAGTCTGGGTACCCGTATCGACAGACCATTTCTCCCGGTAGCCTACTTAGCCTACGTTACCGTGCTGAAACGATAATATGTATTCGGTCTCTGCCTTGTAATGAAAGCCATCCAGGTGCTATGGGGTATTAGCGGCAGGTAAAATTCAGCTCATCAGTTTGCAATGAAAGGCATGCGCTATATGGAGTTGGCGGCAGGTAGGCTACAATTCAGTAGTTGGAATCAATATGCAAAAGAAGCCGATGCCCCGGCTCACCAGTTTTCATATTCATTTTTCTTATTCTTTTGAGGTGAGCAATGTTGCACAAGGACCCATACATTTTTTTTATGTTATGTCAAAAACTTAGCTAAAATGCATAAATGTCATAAAAATGCATTTTCATATTTTATCAATAGTTTAACAAGCATCCTAGAATTGCTAGTCATTTGCCTGTTTGGTAACTACCGAGTGAATCTTACGGTTTTAAAATCATAATATGTAATTATTTGGAGTTCTACAATATTATAGTTGTAACTGGTCTCCTATCTCTAAAGTCAGTAACTTTTAGATGTTTGAGAATAGGCTTTAAGGATGTTATGAAAACCATGTGGAAAACTGACTGTCTAATTTATGTCACAAGAACTTAAAAAATTGATAGTAGGCTAATCCAGTAAATGCAGCTATGGTTTCTGACGAGAACATCAACACCATCACAAGCCATCAAATGCTGTCACGTTACTATCAGGGGAGAGGAAGTGTTCGGAGGACCAGATGCGACCGGTAGGGATTCTTAAAGCCCCCACAGCAGTGGGAGCCACTAATGGGAGTAAATAAAAATAAAGCTAAGGGGAACTCAGTCCCTGGCAATGCCAACTTAGAACAACCCTGGAAAATATGGCGAACACGACTAGCAAAGTCGAAATAGCAAAGGAAACGAGAAAAAGAAGAACCTCCGGCTCAGGAGAATATGAGCAAGCCACAAAGGAGGAGAAAATAAGAAATAGAAATCCTCCAGGTCGCAAGGCTTAGAACGAGCCGAATGAGTAAGAAAAAAGGGAGTAACTGAGGTGACTGTCTCAGAGAGAACAAATAAATAAAGAAGAAAATGAAGATCTAAACCTACACTCAAAACTAACGGAAGTTCCTGCGTTGCTTTACGAGAAAGGAAAGCAGTCTTCCGACCTATACCATACCGGGCTACCGTGAAAATGAAAAACAGAAGCCCGGAAGTACGAAAGAACAGAGTTTATATAGCTCAAAACAGGTGAAACAAATGAAGGTGATGAGAGCCCGGGCGGCGGTAAAACATGGCAGGATCGCCGTTAAGAGGCTATGAAGAGGAATCTCGCAGAGGAGAGCCGGAAAGCTGCAAAACCATGACAGTAACGTTATGTTGTCTAAATTACAAAACACAATTGTTAACAAAAAATATTTTTAGTGCTGCTGCAATTTTTGCCTATGTTTTAGCTAAATGCTCATCTACTAATCACTCCATTCAACATTATTCAACGAATTCTGATCTACGTCTTAATAATGTTAGCACAGACAACTTGCTAACAAAACATGACAAAAGCATAAGCCAGCTAGGCTACTGTGGTTAAGCTACCAGGAAAAACAAACCTTTCACTCTGCATGAAAATGCCAAGGTGACAGGTGCCAGCTAACTAGTTAGCAAATCTAAATGCAATCGATTATGACATAGCTACAGCAAATAAACTATCCGCTACACATGATTGGGTTATAATCTCAAGTTTATGTGAGTCAAACAAAGTTAAATTGAAAAAAGTTACTATTAGCCAAACAATGTTTAATTAACATTGCTTTATGCTAGCTGCATGCCAGGTAGACCTAGGCTAGGCGAATAGAACGCTGAATTCAGCACACGACATGTGGTTTGGACTTTACAAAATGGTGAGATCGGAATCAGAGTTTGTTGAATAAAGTGGTGAAATCAGTAGATGAGCATTTGGTTAAAACCTAGGCAAAAATGTAATTATCCCATATGTTTCTACAGTATTAATCAAACACAACTACGACTGTGTCCGAATAGTCAGAATCAGCACACTTACCTACTATTCGAGTATGCCATTTGAGTATACTTTTAAAAAAAGATGTTAAATTAGGCTAGCCTTACCTATGCGACCAAATTGAGTGTTCTCAATATCCCCAGATGATATAGCCAAAGAGTGTAAAGGAAACTGATATAGCCTACTTATGTCTGGGTTTATATGGAGGATAGTTTGCATACTGCATGTCACATAGCCTACAGTAAGCAGTATGCTAGTACACAGGACAGGACACAATAGGGCATTCACAATGCCTTCCTCTACAACATTGTTATGACCCAACAATACTATCCCAGATGATTTGACATTACCTTTTTGTGCTTTCATCACAACTCATTACTTGTTTGTATCACTTCCAGGTTCTTTAGACTACTTACCACAAAATATCACCTAAGACTTTCACCTTCATTAGATCCCTTTATACTGCATTACCAGTTCATACCATTTCCACCTTTTATTTTCCACCTCACACTATACCATATTACCATCTTTCTATACCATTTCCAGCAATTGATAACACTGTGAAGCAACCACACCTATAATTTCTTTAGGAATTGTTAATCTAGATTTCAATTTGATTTTCGCTCTCCTCATCTAAATATTATTGGTCAACCTTGGGAAGAAGTAAAACAAGATATTTAGATACATCCCCACAAGACATGTTTCTTGGTGGCACAAAGACACTGAGAAATAAATATGGAAACAAGCAAACATACCGTAGATGCGTGTTTGTTTATGGCAGGGAAGCTGCGACAAGCTTTGTGATGGCCTTATGCTCATTGCTCACTCTTCTTCAGACCAAGTTTCTGGTGGGATTTCTTGTATAGTTAGGCTAATATTAGTGGTTTGGTGCAATGTTAACGAGAGCATTCCTTACTATAGTAGCCCATTTTATTTCTTGACCAAAAATAAAAAAATTCCCCATGCAATTGGCTGTGTCATGCCAAAAATCAACACGATGAAGTTCAAAAGGTATACAAAACCACCAAACAACAGCCTAATTACAACTAAATTCCTCCCCACCCAAATAACCGTTTTTCTTGTGAAACTCTTCCTGCAATTTTAAATTTAAAAATCTTTTTAATTTGTATGTACTGGAAGCGGGTGCTCTTCAGCTCACCAATAGCGAGGAACTGGCTGAAACCGAGCAAAGAGTAAACATGGTACATACAGACAAGGAGGCATTCACACCAACAGATTGAAGATCAAAGCATAAGGCAAGGGGCAGAATTGGACCACAGAAAGTTCTGTTATTTGGATAGTGATGTTGAGTAGCAGGGCTGGAAATGGGGCTTATACCTACAGTTGAAGTCGGAAGTTTACATACACTTAGGTTGAAGTAATTAAAACTCATTTGTAACCACTTCACAGATTTCATGTTAGCAAACTATAGTGTTGGAAAGTCAGTTAGGACATCTACTTTGTGCATGACAGAAGTAACTTTTTTCAACAATTGTTTACAGAAAGATTGTTTCACTTTTAATTCACTATATCACAATTCCAGTGGGTCAGAAGTTTACATACACTAAGTTGACTGTGCCTTTAAATAAATTGAAAATTCCAGAAAATGATGTCATGGCTTAAGAAACTTCTGATAGGCTAATTGACATTATTTGAGTCAATTGGAGGTGTAGCTGTAGATGTATTTTAAGGCCTACATTCAAACTCACTGTCTCTTTGCTTGACATCATGGGAAAATCAAAAGAAATCAGCCAAGACCTTAGAAATAAAATTGTGAACCTCCACAAGACTGGCTCATCCTTGGGAGCAATTTCCAAACGCCTGAAGGTACCACGTTCGTCTGTACAAACAATAGTACGCAAGTATAAACACCATGGGACCACGCAGCCGCCATACTGCTCAGGAAGGAGACGCGTTCTGTCTCCTAGAGATGAACGTGCTTTGGTGCGAAAAGTGCAAATCAATCCCAGAAAAACAGCAAAGGACCTTGTGAAGATGCTGGAGGGAACAGGTATAAAAGTATCTATATCCACAGTGAAATGAGTCCTATATCGACACAACCTGAAAGGCTGCTCAGCAAGGAAGAAGCCACTACTCCAAAACCGCCATAAAAAAGCCAGACTACAGTTTGCAACTGCACATGGGGACAAAGATCTTACTTTTTGGAGAAATGTCCTTTGGTCTGATGAAACAAAAATTTTACTGTTTTGCCATAATGACCATTGTTATGTTTGGAGGAAAAAGGGTGAGGCTTGCAAGCCGAAGAACACCATCTCAACCGTGAAGCACATGGGTGGCAGCATCATGTGTTGCGGTACCTCTGCTTCCATCTAACGTTGCGCCCGCAGTTGGGTGTTCTACCTCTCCACCCTACAGTGGTTCCTGTCCGGCCGTTGCTACCACCATTGCTACGGTTACGGTTCCAGCCTCCACTGTGGCCCAGCTGCCCCAACCGGGCCAACCTGAGCTCCGCTACACTGCTCTGCCCTGTCGTATCCTGCCATATCCCTACCTCAGCTTTCAGTCCAGTTCCAGTCCAGTTCCGGTCTGGGACATTACCGTGTTCCAGAGTTCCAGTCCGAGTTCGAACCGCTCCAGTCTCCTGTATCAAGTCCAGTTCCGGTTCGGAACTCTCGTCTCCCATATCAAGTCCAGTTCCGGTTTGGAACAACTCCTCGTTCCCGTGATCCAGTTCCTGTTGGACCTCCCGGTCCAGAACCAGTCCAGTTCCGGTTTGGAACTCGTCTCCCGTATCAAGTCCAGTTCCGGTTTGGAACAACTCCTCGTTCCCGTGATCCAGTTCCAGTTCCTGTTGGACCTCCCGGTCCAGAACCAGTCCAGTTCCGGTTTGGAACTCGTCTCCCGTATCAAGTCCAGTTCCGGTTTGGAACAACTCCTCGTTCCCGTGATCCAGTTCCAGTTCCTGTTGGACCTCCCGGTCCAGAACCAGTCCAGTTCCGGTTTGGAACTCGTCTCCCGTATCAAGTCCAGTTCCGGTTTGGAACAACTCCTCGTTAACGTGATCCAGTTCCTGTGGACCTCCCGGTCCAGAACCAGTCCAGTTCCGGTTTGGAACTCGTCTTCCGTATCAAGTCCAGTTCCGGTTTGGAACACCTCCTCGTTGTGCCGGAGAACTTGCTCACCTCTCTTTACCATTGTGTTAACCTGTGTACAGCTTGGGACTACCCCAAGCTCTTTAATAAATTACCCTTTTCTGTTCCCCTGTCTCTTGGTCGTTGCATTTGGGTTCAGCCCGTGTTTGGTTCGTGACAGATATATTGAAGCAACATCTCAAGACATCAGCCAGGAAGCTTGGTCGCAAATGACTCTTCCAAATGGACAATGACCCAAACATACTTCCAAAATTGTGGCAAAATGGCTTAAGGACAACAAAGTCAAGGTATTGGAGTGGCCATCAAGTCCTGACCTCAATCCAATCATAAATTTGTGTGCAGAACTGAAAAAGGTGTGCGAGCAAGGAAGCCTACAAACCTGACTCAGTTACATCAGTTCTGTCAGGAGGAATGGGCCAAAATTCCAGCAACTTATTGTGAGAAGCTTGTGGAAGGCTACCCGAAACGTTTGACGTTTGTTGTTAAACAATTTAAAGGCAATGCTAGCAAATACTAACAGAGTGTATGTAAACTTCTGACCCACTGGGAATGTGATGAAAGAAATAAAAGCTGAAATAAATCATTCTCTCTACTATTATTCTGACATTTCACATTCTTAAAATAAAGTTTTGATAACTGACCTAAGACAGGGAATGTTTACTAGGATTAAAGGTCAGGAATTGTGAAAAGCTGAGTTTAAATGGATTTGGCTAAGGTGTAAACTTTCGACTTCAACTGTACAGGATTGCCTGTTGAAATGGGGTACACTGATATTATACCCATTAGCAAGGTATCTAACTTGCGTAAGTTAATTTTTAAACAAAATTCATGATTTAAAGCTGTCAGTCAGTCCAATTATTTTGCACACTATTTGTTGTAAATTTAAATTAAGTTATAAATCATTTTAACGTAAATGGTACAATGTGGAATTATTGGAAATTCAAAGTAAGGCCAAGTAGAGACTGCAATGTCTGGGAAATGAAAGAACGTCCAGCATACACCATCAGCAACGTGCCTCTTGGGTAGCTCAAGTTTGATTGCCTGGAAACTCCTGGTATTTAAACTGCCACTTCACCATGAAGGAACTGGGCTCAGTGCATGTGTTCCACTTTAACCTCATTAAAGAGAATTTGCCATGTGCGCTATGAGGTGATGTGCACTTATCTGCTAATTGTTAAGTGCCCGCTATTGTGCACTGGGGGGATCTTTAGCATACAGGGATCCATCATACCTTATCATTGTAAGTAAACATGACACGCTGGACAAAATGTCTTGTGTTCTAGCCCCTGCTATCTACTCTAATGCATATCTCTGATGATAAAGTGATGTTGCGGTGGCAAGGCTCTGTAAGAGGAACACCAGTCCTTAAACATATTTACTCCCACTATATACATATACACTCTCATCTTTTAACATTTTTGCTGCCTTTAAAGGCCATGCTGTCTTAAATAGCCTAATTGGAACCGTAGTTCAAAACCACAACAATAACTCAAATTTGACAAGGACGTGTATTTTTTGTAATTGAATATTTTATTATGTATTATTGTGTCCCTGAGCTCAGGTTTATTGTGTCATATATGTTAACATGATGAGAGTGTTATTACGATCAGGTTCTGTCAATTCCAAAATATTGATTTATATCCCACGAGTGCAACAATTCCTGTGATTATGTTCGCCTTTGAATTCAGGGGTCAAAGCATGTCCCCTGACTGTTACAACATCAAAGATAAGGTGAGTAAACAGCAAACACTGTTTGCTCCATCGCTGTCATGTGACTGAGATCACTGGTTGAGATGATCCCGACTCGTAGGTTGGAGGTTGGAGTTGAACACTGGCCAAGATTTTCACATTTTTTCCCTTTGATTTTAGTTTTTCTGGGGGCCAGTGAAAGTGGCACAAATGTGATGGGAAGACAAGCATTCATCAACCATTTGGAAAGACCACATCCTCTTGCCCTCTTGGCTGGCTGTACCTTGATGCTTAGCTGAACCTGGAGGAGGCACAGAGGAGGCGAACACATCACATTGCACACTGAAGTTCCATTCATTAAATTCTACTTCTGCATACCATAAATTTGCAGATGAAGGCCTCAGAAGGGTATACCACAAGGCTGGCAGTCAAAGCCATGATAAGCGTCTAGAACTGGTGTAGAGACACTTATCATGGCTTAATAAACAGAAGTGTCTTCCCTTACTTTGCCGTCCCCCGCCAATTATTTCACAAAGTCTTGTTGTTTGTTCATACAACTGAAATAGCTTCTTACAGGATAATCACAGTAGCATATAAGTGAGTGTAGTGATCATGCTTTATTATGCTAAATTGTGATTGTCATAAATAAGATGGTCATCAACACTTCTCTTGTCTCTCTTTGTGACCTGGCTGCAGAAGGGCCCTAACTGTTGAAGAGTTGGTGGAGTCACTGACCTAAGTCTGACCACTTTATCGCTTAACGTGCACATTAGACACAGTATTTGGACCACAGGAGTGGACAAGCACCCTCCACATCTCTGTCTCTGTGCACAGTACCTTCTCTCTCATCCCCCCTTCCACAAAAGCACCACATGACCCTGCTGTATCACATCCAGCCTTTGATCAAGCCTAAAAACTCGAAACAGCCTGCAAAGATCACACTGACTGACTGCCTGTAAAACTGATAAAATTCAAATGCTAAATTACATAAATATGTTGAGAAGTTGAGAAATTTATATACTGTATGTGTCAGTATTGAAAACAAAACAATAAAATGCAGACATCTTTTATATTCCAGCCTGTTTTAAAATTTCTGGCTTCATATTGCCACAGTGTAGTTGACATTATCAGCATCAGTAGTCTAAGCTTGCAACTAGCACGTCAGAGAGGAATTATTGCTACATCTCTCCAAGGTTAATGAGACCATTTTTATTGTGTTAATCTGCATCCAAGCAGACCTTGAAATTTAACATTATGATTAATGTACAGATACGATGCTGACAACAGGCACACTTTTAAAGCATGCACACTGTATCAGTGTTATAACTGCAAGAAAAAGCATTCAGCAGTTGTCCAAATAATAATAATAATATTATTCTTACTATTTTCCAGTCTCTTGGATATTTCCCAAACGTTGTATTAATTAATAACTGTAATGGTGGCGTGACGTGTGAGGTAGGAGGGGCCAAACGCAGCAAGGGGGATTCATTAAGCACTAGGCCACTTGGACGGGAAACCCCATAATTAAGGGAAGGAGACAAGACGGAACACACGTACCGAAGCTACTAACCGGCTCACTGTCACACACCAATGAGTAGAAGGGCAAACGCCAGGTTTCTCAGTAAGAAAACCAAACAAGGCTAATGGAACAAAGAACTGCTACCCTATACTTTACAGGCGAATAGAGCAGACATCTGCGGTCCCATACCTCTACGAGCTAAGTAACTAAAGACCCAGCAATAATAAATGCCCTGCCTCGGTAACGAGACGCATAAGAACAGGCGAGTAGCATAATGGCACAAATAAAACACACAGCCAACAAACCCTGCAAAATAATACGAGATAGTATACGAGGAGGCAAAAGGAACAGAGATCTAATGTTCCAAGTACTCTCAGACTCGCAGTCACACACAAACATGTCCACAACATTGCCCAGTCTTCCCTATAGGAAGACATGTACCGAAGGACGAAACAGAACTACAGTCGCCAAAAAGCTCCATGTGCGGAGACAGGTACCGAAAGGAACGCACAGGACAGGCTGTACCGGACATTTACCGGCTGAAAGACTAACGCGAGATTAGTAGAAAATAAACGCCCTACCTCTCCGTAAAGAAGAATGTAACAAGGCGACAGGAACAGAGATCCAATGTTCCACGGCTACTTCCATAAGCTCGTAGTCACACGCAGAAAACATAAAGGGGGTAAACGCCCGATCTCCCAGAAGAGAGAAACATTTTAAAGGCGAGCCGCTGGTAAACCGCCATCCCATACCTTTACTAGCAAAATGACTAACACAAGCTTAGTAGAAAATACACGCCCTAGCCTCTCAGTAAAGGGGAATGTAACAGAGAGCTAACATTCCAAGGCTACTTTCAGAGACTCGCAGTCACACACAAACATGTCCACAACATCACCCAGTCTTCCCTATAGGAAGACATGTACCGAATGACGAAACAGAACTACAGTTCCGAACAAAATCGCCAAAAGCTCCATGTACGGAGACAGGTACCCGAAGGACGAACAGGACAGGTGCACCGGACATTTACAGGCTAAAAGACTAACACAAGATTAATAGAAAATACACGCCCTGCCTCTCAGAATAAATAAAGCCCTACCTGTCAGTACGATAAAAACGCCCGGTCTCTTAGTAAGAAATGACTACACAAATACACCCACAAACAAACAAAGACTCCTCTCGCTTTCACGGAAGAAAGCAGACAGAGAGAGGAGGAAGAGACAGAGAAGGCAAAAGGTCTAGGCAACTGAAGAAAGGAAAGACCAGGAAGCGGAGACAGAAAAAAAACCAGGGGGGAAGAGTCCTAATATATCCACAAAGGCAAGTCCCGCATTACTCCAATATAACCCACAAAAAAAACCTAGAACTAATCATACTGGCTAAGCAATCAAAGGGCAAAATAATACCACACACAAAACAGAGCAAATAATGCCAGACAATACAAATTAATATCAAAGCCCAGAACGGAGGAAAACATGGGCTTAAATAGCTCCTGGGTAACATCCACTAAAAGGGCAGCACCCTCGCGTGGCTACCAAGGAAACCGACCGCAAGGGAAAAAGGGTCACAAACCATGACAATAACATTGCCAGCCATCTGCATGATTCCTTGTTTTTAGCTTTATGGATACCGGGTGTCCATAATGTTTCTTTTCTTTCTTTCTTATTATGAATTAATTAATAATGTAACTTATTCATAATAATATAATCATGTATGCCCAATCATACCAGGCTGTTCTGGTCATTTTAACATCCCAACATAGAGATATACAGTTGAAGTCAGAAGTTTACATACACTTAGGTTGATGTCATTAAAACTCATTTTTAACCACTTAATCACTCTGCTGCCAGAAATACAGTAGATATGGATGGATAACTTGAAGGGTTTCTTCTCCTGACTTATTTTTCCATAGAGTTCAATAGGAAAATTTGTCAGGAGAAACAACCCTTAAAGTGATCCATCCATATCTACTGCATATCTGGCAGCAGAGTGATGGTTTGAGGCTTGTTTGATACGTCAGACCCTTGATGACTTACAGCAATTTTACCAATCATGTATGCCATACTGTTCCAGCATAATTTACAGCTAAATCTAGTCCCACCCCCCAATTCCCATAGAGATCCATTCAAATGCAGAGACATTATAGTATCGCTTGTAAGAGTACCAGAAAATAAAATATCAAGAGTCTTTTGATGTTGTTGGGTCACAGACATCAGGAAGTCATGGCATGCAAAGGATATGTGACCAAATATAAAAAATTTAAAGGCACAGTCAACTTAGTGTATGTAAACTTCTGACCCACTGGAATTGTGATATAGTGAATTAAAAGTGAAATAATCTGTCTGTAAACAATTGTTGGAAAAAGTACTTGTGTCATGCACAAAGCAGACGTCCTAACTGACTTGCCAACACTATAGTTTGCTTACATTTAATCTGTGGAGTGGTTAAAAATGAGTTTTAATGACTTCAACCTAAGTGTATGTAAAATTTCAACTTCAACTGTAGCTAGCTGCACTCTGTACTCTTGTCTTAAGCAATATTTGGAGACACACCTTCCAAAATGGACTTTGAATAGTTCATATTTCTTGAATCTGGATGTCACAACTATAGTGCACCTAGCACCAGTCTTTAACATTTATCATGACTAAGGATTTTTCCCTTTCCAATAACAGGGGCATACCATATAATGATTCCCTATTCCACAGCTCAACACAAATGATGACTGCCATGTTATATCTCTGTGCAGAGTATGCATTACTTTCTCTTTGGATCCTTCCCCCAAGTTTAAACCAGCATATTACTGACGGAGAATCAAGGTGACACCCAAGGATAGAGACTGATGGAGAGAAGGACAAGGGTGGTGAAGAAAGGGTGTGAACAGGAGTGGTGCCTGTGGAGGAGAAAGTGCGATAGTTACCAGAGCACTGGGGTCCTGCCAACACAAACCCCTGCTCCCCACAAAGCTTCTACAGTCAGGGATGCCTGTCTGACTGGGGGGACAAGCCGGCGCCATGGCGATTCCTCAGACAGCTTTATCTCCTCCGGTGATAATGCTGTCAAAATAACTGCCAAAATACATAGTGGAGACGAACTGGTTAAAACCTGCATGAGAACATTTTCTCCACCTTTCACAGGCTCCAGCCCCAGGTTCCAACAACATGTTACATCTCATGTACTCTACCTTTAGATTAACCCTCTGCTATCTGTTTCGTGTCTCTTTCTTTTGCTCTTGAGAAAATATTGCCTTGCAATTTTCTATTGTCAGAATATAGAAAGGGTATTGATAGAACTTCTTAGCATTTGCAGTTGAATTTATGTAAAATCCTTAAGACTCTTCACAAGGACTGAACTGGTTTGTGTATTTATTTTTAAAAGAGAGAAAAAAATCTTAAAATCCTCACATCAACCTCTTCTCAATTATGCACATGCCATTCATGTTAAGCATACTCCTGGGATGTTTCCGAATCAGAGCCCTATCTACCGCGTCCTATTTACTGTGTACTGTATACTGATTACTGTTTAGTGACATTCAGTATGCGAAAAATATCCCTTAAGCAACTTGTTTCTGAAAATATCCAGCGATAACGGATTGTATGCAAAAATATAATCAGTGAAAGTCGCTCTGGATAAAAACGTATGTTCAATGCAAAAATGTTCAGGAAATATAGCCTATGTTTAACTGCTGTATCATTCCATCGTGTCCTAACGTATGCTATATGTTTACATAAATTGAATGTTATTTGTTTGAAATTAAGCTCAATGGTAGCTAATTAACTATAATTGCCTTAGATGTTTTGGTGTCATTCGGAAGACTTTCTTTCAAATTCGTCTATGCAGCCACATGAATAACAATAATAAACCAACTAAGTAATTAAGTAGGCTAGGTAAATATCAAATAAATTAACGTAGGTCTTCCGTTAACATTCCTCTCGTATACTGTTTTAGTTGCAAGTTCATTATTTTATATGCAAATGGCTCCGCAAATAGCCTAATGAACTTGTAAAATTTCGTTCATCTGGAGGAATTCAGAGGTCGTCGATAAAATAAATGGTGCAACAGCGCCCCCTTTCCGGTATTAAAGTGTATAACCTTTGCTTTATCTGAAACTTTATCCTGTGAGTTTCAGATAACAGAAGCTAAACATCAGAATATGGAAGTGACTGACAGCACTGCAATTAGATTGTAGGGAAAAATAAGTAAAGCGTTTTTAGCAGTGCTGCTGTGTGTTTGTAATGCTGCGTGGCACAGAAATGGACAGGCAGCGGGGAACAGTTAATCGGAAAGCAATTAAGATCCCTTATTTTAGGTTACAGAATTTCTGTCCAAAAAAAAAACAATGAACAAGAAGGAAATAATATGATTGGATATTTAGCATATGGCGTGTCAGTATAATAGCTACCAGAAAATATCTATATACATAACAGATTTTGATGCGACAGCATTTTAAAGTGAAACTGGTTTTTATGTAAAATGCTTTAAACATATTTCTTTAATATAGTGTTTAATAATGAAATGTGTGGTTACGCTATGAACTATTGTCGTAAATATATTTCCGTTATTTATGCGTCATTAAAAATGACAACAGCAAAAATTAGCCAAGCCGTGCTGCCACTTTAATTCCGATCTGATGACGTCAGACAATGTTGGCGAAAGGAGAAATAAGCGGATCCTCCGTAGCTGAGGGGAAAGATCATGTCCAGGGTTAATTCTATAAACAATGTGTATTGAAACTTAAATCGTCAACTGACCAAGACACAGTCTCTCGAAAGATGCCATCGGTTAGTCGAAGGGGATATTGGACCGCGTGGTGCCAAGTTGTCCTTTTCGGTGTGTCAGCAATCGTTATTCTGGCCGAGAGAACCGTATGTAAGTGTCGCTAGCAAGCACACAAAATGAAAATCGTAATAGCTAGTCATGTTATAATTAAAAAGGTAATGCTAGCTTGAAGTGAGTATGTTTTGTGGGATCTTTATATATCGAAACATTGCTGTATCAAGTTCGATGTAAAGCTATTGTTTTATAATTATGTAACGTCACGCCATTATGTAGCGAGCCTACTAATACATGTCTGGTTAATTTTGTTTCCATGTGTAGTAACTTAGACTGATAAAAACATGCACAATATTTTGATTTTTAGTTAGCGATAAACAGCGAACTAATTTGTAGCCTACAGCTTCGTTGCCAGCGTGCTGCGGGTTAGCCTTTGCGAGCGCCTTTTTGAAATGACATAAGCTGATGGAGGAAGGGGCGTTCCCTGCCGTCTGCAGAAATGTCTTTCTCTTGAGCAAATAAAAGTAAAAGGCTCTGCCGATTGAGAAGCAGAGGGCGCCTAAAATTTTGCTTTCTCTGTTAACTGGTGTCCAGCCAAGATGAAATTGAGTACAGAGGTTTGAGCTAAGGTCGAGTGTCATTTTAAGAGAACTGTGGTATTGTACATAATGCAAAACCATACCACAAGGTCGAGAAACGCACCGTATTTTCAGTCTTTGATGTACTTTTTTGTCGCAGCATATTTATAGCCTGCAGGTAATGACTTGTGTCTGTGTGATCAATTATTTCAATTATTTTAACTAGGCATATATTTTGTAAACTCTTTATTGGGACAACTAATTCAACCTTCTGCAAAATATTTTGGTATAAAAGTTCATAACCTACATAAACCTGAGGGAGAACAGTAGGCCTACTCAGGAACATAAATGCATTAGGCAAATTAATGTATTAAGATTAAATAGTCATATATTACAAGTGTAATTCACCTTTAAACAACCTCAGCTAACCAGTTAAAAGCATGGTTTTAATTGGTTAATGATAATTGGTGACTGATCATTTTACTGATACACAGATATCAGAATGAGAACAAGGTTTTCTAATAATAAATAAATACTTTTTTAAAATATACATGTGATACTTAAATCAGTCTGTTCAGTACATTCATGTAGAGCAGGGGTAGGGAACCCTGGTCCTGGAGAGCCGCAGGGTCTGTTGGTTTTAGTTGTTACTAAACAGACCCTGCGGCTCTCCAGGACCAGGGTTCCCTACCCCTGCTCTACATGAATGTACTGAACAGACTGATTTAAGTATCATATGTATATTTAAAAAAAGTATTTATTTATTATTAGAAAACGTCGTTCTCATTCTGATACCTGTGTATCAGTAAAATGATCAGTCACCAATTATCATTAACCAATTAAAAGCATGCTTTTAACTGGTTAGCTGAGGTTGTTTAAAGGCAAATTACACTTGTAATATATGACTATTTAATCTTAATACATTAATTTGCCTAATGCATTTATGTTCCTGAGTACTGTTCTCCCTCAGTTTTATGTAGGTTATGAACTTTCATACCAAAATATTTTGCAGAAGGTTGAATTAGTTGTCCCAATAAACAGTTTACAAAATATATGCCTAGTTGGGAATGCCCTGTTCTTGTTTAACAATTCTAAGTTGTCTGTGTCAGATTTTGCATATTTTTTCGATGAGTCAGTTTCAGTTGCATCTTTTTGCCTTTCATTAGTGATCTACTGCTTTGTGTACTACCTATGGTTCGGCCACATGTTGTGGGCGGGGCTGACTCTTGGCCTTATACTGCCGGGATTGGCTGTCCAGGTCTTGAGTTTCCTGTGGTACCACGCCGATGGAGACCAGCGCAAATGTTTCCTCTTCTTCATTCACCTTCTGCACCTAGGCATCTTCAAAAGGTATGCACAACACCACTATTCTGGCATTATTATATCTGGGCACTTAAATGTGTGTAATTATGGATTCTGCAAAATGAGTAGACTACATCCCACTCCTATTCATGTAGACTCACAGAATTTTTTACTTGAAATTCAAAGAGAAAATTCAATACTGAATGAAGACCAAATTAAATTTCAAACAATTACATTCAATTTCAAATAGTGAAATACAAATTCAAGTTATGCAATTCAAAATCAATTTCTGCTGGAATTATTCTGTATATATTATATGTATTTGTTTGCTTTAAGAGCCTTTGTACTAAACTCACTGAGGATAATTTGTACTAAGGATATTTTGTCATATTTGCATGCATTCAGTATTTCACTTTGTTCACCTTTCCAGTGGCAAAGTCCTATCAGCTTTGCACTTCAATGTTTTATTTTACTGTCTACTCTGTTCTGATACTTTATTTAGTTTATTTGTACTTGGTGTTGTTTGCCAAAATAGCCTTTTAAGTAACTTTGGACAAAGACATCTGCTTGATTAACAAATGAAATGTAGTGTAATGATGATTCATTACATTTTAAAAGACTGTTATGGATCCTAGAAGCTTAAATTAGTTCCATTAGAAGATGTGTAGGCCTCATTTTGTCCACTGTTTTCAGGTTTGGTGACTGCATGTTGTCTGTGTGGCACATGCACGGTTCTACAGGCGAGCTTGGTGCTGCAGTGATGCAGCAAGCAGATGTGTCTGCCCTCCGCCTGCTGGAAGCACTGTTGTTCACTCTTCCACAGACCCTGCTGCAAACATACATTCTTGTCACCACTGATGTGGGACTGCTGTCACCAGGTATGTATCCTATCTCAGCTTTAAGAAGCATGATACTGTAATGGCTTGTGGCTTAGTAAAGATAAGCTGTGTCAGTGCTGCTTTGTTTCTTCTGTTTTCCTTATGGCTACTTTCCCCACTTTGCCTTAGGTTTACAGAAAAATTATGTTGTTCCTTGTTTTTCCTCTGAAGAGGTTGAGTATTTCTTATGCTAAAATCAATGTTTAATATCAACCCACTCTTTTTTGGAGTAATGCACCTGACATCCATTAAAAAGGAAATGTTACAGCATTGTTAGGAAAGGCACATAGGTGTGTTTCTGGGATGTTATATTCCAGGGATTTTTTGGTTGGACGTTTCAAGCATTTATATGAAAGCCTAGTCAGGGTCATTATAGGGTTTTGCTTGGTACGACCAATTAACACTGGGGGAAATTTACTAGGATTTCAGAAAATTGATGCAAGTGTTGAGAGAAAATGTGCTAATGCAAGTTGTTGATCTAGCACACAGTATTTATCAAAAGTAATTATCTAAATCAGTGCAGCAGGAAATGTTGCAAGATTTTTAATATTGTTTGTTATATTAAAAACTATCCCTGCGGACATCTTGACAGAACCAATCAACAAACATGGAAGTAAAATAGCCTGTTTGTTTTAGAACAAAAATATACTAGACCGTGTACTAGACTATTTTGTTCACCTATGAACTTACAAGCCAAAAGTCAGAAGCATGCATGTGTGCTGTGGAGGGAAGCTTCTGTACTTTAGGGATGGTGAGTATGTTACTGTTAAGGTTCTCTTTTATCCCATCTAAATATAGCAGTGTGTTTGGAGCCTGTAGATCATGATAATGTTTTTTTCTCTGCCTGCTTTCCCCAGGTACCAAACACAAGCACTTATCATTCCTGTATTTGCACCAGTCGTAATAAGTTTTGTGAAGGAGTTTAAATAACTTTAGTTTCCGCCTAATTTTTGTGGGATCATACTGGAGCTCCCAGGAATAGATCAGCATTTAAGGTAAACCAAAAAAAATCAGAAAACCCCACTTTTACACATTTTACCAATGCTAGATTTAAGTGAGGGGCATAAGTAAATATTGGACGTGCTTGTATTGTACCACCTACGAATGTTTAGATAATTCTTGGAGCTGACTGACTTATACACAAATTTATTTCAAACTTCTATTTGATATGCATGTTACATGTTCATGTTAAGTTAACTATAGCTGATCAAAGGATAGCCCTAGGTGCATTTCAACCCTGTAACTGGCCAAGCAAGAAAAACACAATAGGAAAATTATTTATTTGCTTCACAACAATATTTTTCTTTGTTTTTCCAGTCATGACATTCAACCACCTTGTTAATCAGTTAATGCTAAAAGGTTTCAAAATAAAAGAACAAGATATTTAAGTCAAAATGTGGGCTAGCACTTTGTTAGTAATATTGTTGAGTCTGTGTCATGGCAGCAGCTGACTTACAGTGCACATTGCTGATCGGTGCCTTGTGTGTCTGTGTGCTCTTTATCAGTGTCTTTCTGTTGCGGGCTCTGCTTGCTGTCCTTGTCCTGGGCCCTTGTCCTGTACAGTCGGGCATGCTGCCTGATCCGGCCAGGTCACCTGGCCATGCCACCTGCCGCCCTGCTCTGCCAGCTGTTGTGGAGGGTGGGCATGCTGGGTGCCAGGATCTGTAGCCTCATGTTCTTCGCCAGAGTCTTCCACTGGTGGGTCTACGGAGTTATAGGTGAGGCAGAGGCATGGAGGCTTGGATATTGAAATTTTTGTATTCGACAATATCATAGTTTTTTTTCTTGGAGTGCTTGAACATTCTAAAGTTATTGAA
This sequence comes from Synaphobranchus kaupii, assembly GCA_029718625.1. NCBI lineage: Eukaryota > Metazoa > Chordata > Actinopteri > Anguilliformes > Synaphobranchidae > Synaphobranchus > Synaphobranchus kaupii. The sequence goes on along the minus strand of CM056381.1, from coordinate 44,709,582 downwards.
TTTACAGTCTGTCTGTTTATTCACCAAATGATTTTTAGTTTTTTGTTATCCATTACACTAGTAGTGTTTATATAGTGAGTGCTAAATTTCTCCTGTACAAACTTTGTTTTTGATTGGCCGATAAATTGTTGGGGCGACAAGGTGCGGCGCGGTGGTGCCTCAGAGCAAGAAGGTACCGAGTTTGAATCCCGCCCAAGAGCCTTTGTGTGTGGAGTTTGCATGTTCTCCCCGTGTCTGCGTGGGTTTTCTCCGGTTTCCTCCCACAGTCAAAAGACATGCCAATAATTGGAAACTCTAAATTGCCCATAGGTATGGTGTGTGAGTGATGGTGTGTGTGCTCTGCGATGGATTGGCGAACTGTCCAGGGTGTATTCCTGACTCTCGCCCAATGCATGCTAGGATAGGCTCCCCCGTGACCCTGACCAGGAATAAGCGCGTTAGATAATGGATGGATGGATAAATTGTTGGAAAATGGTGCATTTAGTGTGTCATCATGCCTATAATTTTCATGATTTACATATGATCAGTGTTAATAATATCTGTAAATTATATTTCTTAATTTGTGTATGTCTCTCAGTCTATGTAAAATAAACTGTTTATTCTGTTGGCTCTGGCAACAGAATAAACAGTTCATCCTGCCTGCAGATAATTTTGACCTCTGGTTTACCACACATCGAAACAAACACTGGAACATCAGATTTTTAGCATGGTGTCTGCACAGCAGATACAGTGGTCTGAACTGCCACATTAGAACGGCTCAGTGACACTGACTGTGCAATCTCTGAAAGATAGTGACTGCTTTTTGTTTTCCTTGACCGGAAGGTTTCCATTGGCTGACTGCATCCTTCTGGCTGGTGTCCCAGCAAACAGACATCTGTGTCACCCCCTGGCGCTGGCGTCTGTTCAACTGCACCCTAGGAGCAGTGCATGTCTTCTTTTTCCTCAATGTTAAAGATGGCCCCTCACGGTTTCGCATGGCTGGCTTTTATGTGGTAGGCTACCTTCCTTCCCTCCTGTACTTGCCCCGCAATGACGATGAGTGCAGGCATTGAAGGGGACATGAAGCACTCAGTACTTACATTCAAATCTCAAATCGACCCGTATTAGCTAGAAAAATCAATTAAAGCTTGCTTTTTTTTGCACTAGGGTGGCGTCGTCTGGGAACAACCGCGGTCGTGACGTCACTAGTTTGGTTCGTTTCGGTTGCTCAATGTATTGCTATGGGTAAATAGCTGACTTTCAATGAGTTCAGCAATGTATCGTGAGGAAAAAACAAAACAAAAACCGCACATACAGTCCTTTTGTATTGCCCCGGGATGCTCTAATGAGTATTATCGAACAAATGTTAGGTAGCCGGCAGCTACCAGCCAGCCAGCTTGTCTGTTCTACTGAACCCAAATAGTTTTGGCCTCCTAGTTGTCCGAAGACCAAATTGTCCACTTTCATCACTGCATACAACAGTTATGTGCTGCAGACTCGTCGCCCCGTCCTACGGGTGGACTCTGCCACTTCAGAGCAGCCAGCCAGCGGCGCAGTAGGTACGGTCTCGTCACAGAACGTTTGTGAAAGTTTCGTTCAGTAATACTCATTAGAGCATCCCGGGGCAATAATAAAGGATTTTTTATTTTTATTTTTTTCTCACAATACATTGTTGAGCTCATTGAAAGTCAGCTATTTACCCATAGGAATACATTGAGCAGCCGACACAAAACAACCTAGTGATGTCATGACAGCAGTTGTTCAAAGATGGCTGCACCCTCGTGCAAAAAAAGCTAACTTTAGTTTATTTTTCCAGCAAATACGAGTCAATTTGAGATTTGTATGCAGGACCATATCTTATCGAAAGTAAAAAGCCAACGAACCAGAGCCACATTACTGAATGCTTCATGTCCCCTTTAAGATGTAGAGTTTGATATGAGTGTGCTTCAGTTCTTGATAAAATGATCTGGGTTTGTGGCTGGCTGCTCTGAAGTGGCAGATTCTTACCCAGGTCGCCAAACCTGGACCTGCAGAGCGGCAGGGTCTGTTGGTTTTTGTTGTTACTCAGCACTTGATTGATTAATTAAAATAGTTTTTTTTTTAACACAGATTACTACCAGTTTTAGAGTACTCTCAGATCTGCTGAAGCAACAACAACAGTATAAATATATCTGCTGACATTAAAGGAGCTATATATAACATTGACACCGAGCATTTAAAATGGGTACTGCAATCCAAATTCACAATATTGGAGAGACACTGAACGAACACGAGCGCAACATTATATTTTCAGACGAGCTTATTCTATTTTGACAATGACAAGCGACGACGAGTCCTACACTGTAAGTTGATCAGCTAATGTACACGTTTGCAATTTGTTTATTATTTATTGTTTGCAAATAAATCAGCTCATGTGGATTTTTTATAACTGTCAATGTTAGATGCATGGCTGGCTATGTTTACGGTCACACAGATATAAGCTAACGTTAGTGGTATGTTTAACGAGTAACTATATACATATATACAGACAAGCCGGAAAGTCTGCACACCCCTTTCACCTTCTCCACGTTTTATTACGTTACAGACTTATACTACAATAGATTGAGTTCATTTTTTGCCTCAAACATCTACACACAATAGCCAATAATGACGAAGTGAAAACAGGTTTTTAGAAAATATGCAATTTTATTTTACTGACAAAAATAGGTTATTTAGGGGTTACATATCTGTACACACCCTTAGCCTAATACTTGGTTGCTGCACCTTTGGCAGCGATTACAGCTTCAAGGCGTCTTGGGAAAGAAGCTACGAGCTTGGCACACTTGTTTCTGGACATTTTTGCCCATTCCTCTTGGCATATCCTTGCAAGCTCCGCCAGGTTGGATGGGGAGTGTCGGTACACAGCCATTTTCAGCTCTTTCCACAGATGTTCAATTGGATTCAGGTCTGGGCTCTGGCTGGGCCACTCAAGGACATGCACAGACTTTCTCCGAAGCCACTCCTTTGTTCTCTTGGCTGTGTGCTTCGGGTCGTTGTCATGTTGGAAGGTAAACCTTCGCCCCAGTCTGAGGTCCAGAGCGCTCTGGAGCAGGTTTTCTTCAAGGATCTCGGTGTACTTAGCTGCATTCATCTTTCCCTCTATCAGGACTAGTCGCCCCGTTCCCGCTGCTGAAAAACATCCCCACATCATGATGCTCCCACCGCCATGCTTCACTGTAGGGATGGTATTAGCCAGGTGATGAGCGGTGCCTGGTTTCCTCCAGACGTGACGCTTGGTATTCAGGCCAAAAAGTTCAATTTTGGTTTCATCAGACCAGAGAATCTTGATTCTCATGGTTTGAAAGTCCTCTAGGTGCCTTTTGGCAAACTCCAAGCGGGCTGTGATGTGCCTTTTACTAAGGAGGGGCTTCCGTCTGGCCACTCTACCATAAAGGCCTGATTGGTGGAGTGCTGCCTGGATGGTTGATCTTCTGAAAGGTTCTCCCATCTCCACAAGGATACGCTGGAGCTCTGTCAGAGTGACCCTCGGGTTCCTGCTCACCTCCCTGGCCAAGGCCCGTCTTCCCCGGTTGCTCAGTTTGGCCGGGCGGCCAGGTCTAGGAAGATTCTTGGTGGTTCCAAACTTCTTCCATTTACGAATGATGGTGGCCACTGTGCTCTCTGGGACCTGTAAAGCTGCAGAGATTTTTCCGTACCCTTCTCCAGATCTATGCCTTGACACAATCCTGTTTCTGAGGTCTGCAGATAATTCCTTTGACCCCATGGCTTGGAGTTGTGTCTGTCAACTATGGGACCTTATATAGGCAGGTGTTGGCAATCCCCAATCATGTCCAATCAATTGAATTTATCACATGTGGACTCCAATTAAGTTGTAGAAACATCTCAAGCAGTATCAGTGGAAACAAAATGCACCTCAGCTCACTTTTGGGTGTCATATCAAAGGGTGTGCACACTTGTGTACATATGATATTTTATGATATACATACATTTTCCAGATGCTCTTATCCAGAGTGACTTACAATATAAAGGAATAAGTGCATTCCCTGATTAATATGAGCAACAGTGCCAGATCTGTGTAATAACATCCCAAACCAGTGAGTAAAGAGGCATCAGGCATCACTAAGTAGAAGTGCAAGTCAACTAGCCAATGATCACCAAGAACCAAAGTACTAATTATAAATAAATACAGACTACACCCATATCTCCAAAAAGAGAAACATAGAACCAAAAAAATATAACCTATGACCAAAAAAAAATACCATAACCTTAATTGGTACAAAAGGTAACAGTGCAACAGGGAGGGAATGGGTAGGGAACTATGAAACAGGCTGAAGAGGTAAGTCTTCAGTCTGCGTTGAAAGACAGCTAATAATTCCACTGTCCTGACCACTTAGGAAAGTTTGTTCCACCACTAGAGGGGCATTGTGACTAGGAGAAGCGACCGCACAGAGAAGGGAGACCAGTTACCTTGAAGTTGCGGACCTGAGAGATCTGCCTGGGGTGTAGAGTTTGAAGATTGATTGGAGGTGTAGTGGAGCTATTCAGGGCACTGTCCTGTAGGCTTGTTGCAAGATTTTAGACTTGGAAAGATTGTAGACTAGTCACGCAGCTGCATTCTGTATTAGCTGCAGGGGTTTAGTGGGGCCAACAGGGAGACCAGTGAGAAGGGCATTGCAATAGTCCAGGAGAGTTGGTCATCTAGGCTTACCCCTAGGCTTCTTGTAGTAGTAGAGGTATTAGTGAGCTCTCCTGTGGCATCTAGATTAAAGGTCAGTCTTTGCTATGTTCAGCTTAAGACGAAGGTGTCCATCGGGCAAGCTGAGATATATAGTGAGACCTGAGTGTCAGATGGAGGGAAAGAATGGAAAAGCTGAGCATTGTCAGCATAGGAATGGTATGAAAAACTATTGGAGAAGATTACTGACTCAAGATATTGCATATGAAGGGAAAAGAATGTGGGCCAAGTATGGAGCCTTGGGGGACACCCGTAGAAAGCTCTGGCATCCTGTGACCTGGGTGTCCCTGTTTTTAATTGGTACACCCAAAAATCGAGCGTTCCACCCCCACCCCCCCACACTTTTTAACCAAGTAACGAGGTAGCATGGACAAAAACAGGCATATACAGTGCCCTCTATAATATTTGGGACAAAGATAATATTTTTTCTTGCTTTGGCTCTTTACTCCACAATTTTAGATTTGTAATCAAACAATTCACATGTGGTTAACCCTATTTACTTTCAATGAAAGAAGAGGCTTGTACCATTCAGAAATTTGCATCAGAATAAATTTATGTAAAAATGGTCACATACAGTTTATACATAATACACATAAAAAAACAAAAAAAAGTACAAAACGCCTTGTGTTTTTACAGTTTAGCACTGAATATTTCAACTTCAAAGTACTGGAGCAAGCCAGACTTCCTTACACTAGTGCACTGATATGTTGTCCACTTGGGTTTAGAATTTGGTAAAGATATCTACAGGCTTTCCTTATGCATTGGTATTTTTACCAAAACGGGGCCCGGGTGTCCCAAAACGTTTCCAAACGTCGCCAAATATAAAACATGTGCATATCTTTCTGTCTAGGCATGTTAATCATCAGATAACTTTATTTTTCTTTTAAAACATTTTTTGTAATACAGAATGTGAAGAAAATTAACCTACACATGTTTTGTGTTTATGTGTATGAGGGTATTCTCTTACAAAGCGTGCCCAAAAGTGCCCAAATACCTCTCCGAAAAGGATTACTTACCCTAATGTTATCCAACCAATCTGCTTTACATTTAAAATGGCACTGTACTTCAAAGTTAGATTTACCAGAGCCCCATAAGCCAGCAGAATAACAGGTTTATCTATAACAAGCCTTCAACTTGACTTTTTACAGCAAAAGTAATGAATTATACATCACTATTTGGCAAACCTGTCTGTTACCACCTCCTACGACAGAGGTGTTAGGTGGGGGAGGGGTGTCTTCACTGTCCTCCCTGAAAAAGACAGATTCAAGTACATTACTAAGTAGAATCACTAAAAAATGAGAACACAAATTATCTCAAAAAGACATATGGCAAGTATTACAATTAAGTGGAAAATTTTTTTTATTTTATTTTAAAAAAAATATATAGATATATATATATATATATACACACACACACACACACACATATATATATATTATATATACGTATATACATTAAAAAATCTTACATCCACAGTACGTCTGATATTAGCTCCAACATAATTAGCAATCGTAGCTAACTAGGATTTATGAATTTGTTTGTCAGCTTGCACGAACTAAATTACATTATTATAATACTGTAATGTCTTGACTGAACCGTGAAATAAAGTACTGAGAATGGATGTCGTTTCATGCGTAAATTCAACAACTAGCCCTTGTGTTGGTTGCTGCACAAAGAAACTGCGAATGAACGCTAGAAAACAAACAAACAGCAGGCGCTCCTTACCAGCCTGTGACACCATAGAAACTAGCGAACTCCTGCGAGAATCCATTTATCACCAAACTAAAAATACTCTAGATAATAGCGCTCCATACTGTTGATGATTATGATGATGATGATAATAACAATAATAATAATAATAATAATAATTTGTATTATATATTTTTAAAAAACACTTACATGTCCAGGCACGGGTCCATGCCAGAGTCATTGCTCTGCCAGAACACAGACTTCTTCGCCTCTGGGACACTTCTTCACCTCCAAAACCTGAGCAACCGTGAAATAAGCGCTCTTCTTTCCACCGTTGATTGCCACGTTCACGTATAAATGTATAAAATAATCGTAAACTTTGAAGCAGCAAAGACATCACCAGCGCAATTGCACCAATACAGCTGCCCGTGTCTGCGTACAGAGAAAGACTGGTCTGTGACGTTTTTTCAGCTCACAAAAAAGCTACACATTGCTAAATACATCTGGATAGACTACAAACTTACTTGTAACAGCAATCCAGCCCATCCCTTACAGGATAAACTCAGTCAAAATGGCCACAGGCGTCATCTGATGCTGTCGACAGTCAGGAGCGCACAGCCGATTGCCCTATGGGTTGTCGTTACGCGTGGATACAGCGCCGTTCACAGTCGCTTGAATATGACATATTTTACTTCGTTTGAAAGGGCAGGAACCCCCGTAGAAGATAATCTACGTGTTTTACGTTAGATCATTCCTGTAGCAGTCTAGTAATGCTTTTACGCAACGGTAGTAACGTAGTACAAACGCAAAAGCGAAGGGTACGCACTGTGGAAATTGAGACTTTCCTGGATAATGGATAAATGGGTTACGAAAAAACGTTGAGGATTCTTCAGAAAAGGGTTATAACTGCATAACCAGGTATCGTATTTGGTTGCTTAAACATGTTTATCAAGAGAATTTGTAGAAAATAAAATGTATTTATACAAAACCGGAAGTATATCGGTTGTATGCATACTGAAGTGAGCACGGGAAAAAAACACCTAATGTTTATTTATACAACTTTTCAATAATATACAATTGTTCCTGAATCGGATCTTGATTTTTTAGCGTGTTGAAATGGTACCAAGAGCTTTTGTGATACGCATTTTATTGCCTGTGATTGCGGCGAGGTGAAGGCTGTAAACAAATAAAAAAAGTGGGTTGGGCTATTAGCACCCTGCTGCTTTATGGCTCTGTAGTGTAACCTGAGAGCTGATAAGCATATAAACGAATGTGTTCGCAGGCTGTGACTGTTTTTAACAATTTGCGTCGAATGTTCCGTGTTTTATTAACGTTATAATTTAGAATTTAAGAGAAATATGAACACTATAAAAAATTGGACCGCATGCGTCCCACCACTAGGGGGCCAAAGCCTATAGAGTTAAAGTGTAGATTCTTTTATTGAAGGGTATGTTCATACATTTTTCACCATGTAGAAATGATAGTATTCTCCATTTCTCCAGTTTAATACCAACAGAGTTTTCCACCCCATCTAAAAATTTAAAATGGAAACGTCATTGTTTGAGAATTAATTTACTATCATTTAAAAATCAATGGAAAATGTGTTCGCGTAAGCTCTCTATTTTGTGATCCGTCTTTGGAAATTATTAACTATTCAACAGATGTTGTGTAGTGTGTGCACTTCCCTCGGTATAACTAACTCCCAACTGCTTGACAATATATTAGTATTTTTTTATGCTTATCCACCATTTTATCTTTCCATTAAAATGTTGTTTTGTATTAATAGGTGTTAAAATCTATTATTCTTTATTTAACATTTCATAAAAACATGGTTGACAATGTGTTATTTATGACGTTATTTGTTTAGGGAAGTTCTTTATGAATACAAAATATTGTTATACTGAATTAGTGTGGTGTTGCAATGTAAGTATACAGTGCCCTCCACAATTATTGGCACCCCTGGTAAAGATGAGTAAAAAGGGGTATAAAAAATTCACCTTTTGGTGAATTCGCTTAATCTCACACTGAAAAATCCAACCTTTAATTGAAGTCAATTTATTCTCAGGAAAAAAAAATCCCTCATCAAGAAATAATTATTCTTAACAAAACCATGTGTGCCACAATTATTGGCACCCCTAGAAATTCTTATGAACAAAATGTAACAGCCATTTTTTCCATTTATATTTTACTTTTTAAAGTTGATCAGAGTGTTTTGGAACTTTCAAGCAGTACTCCATGACTGCCTGTTATACTGGGGTATAAATATGAGGTGACACAGAGTCCATATTCCCTTATTCATACATCAACATGAGAACACACAAATCAAATGAGGGAAAAGTGTGTTGAGCTTCATAAGTCAGGGATTGGCTATAAAAAAATAGCTACTCACTTGAAAATGCCCATATCTACCTCATTAGGGCAATACAACTGGAACTGTTACAAACTTGCCTGGAAGAGGACCCAAGTTTATTTTGCCCCTACGCACAGTGAGGAGGATGGTAAGAGAGGCAATAAAAATCCCCAAGGATCACTGTTGGAGAATTACAGAGGAAAGTAGCATCTTGGGGTCATCAAGTATCCAAAACTACCATCAGACATCACCTCCATGCCAACAGATTATTTGGAAGCATGCAGGAAAAAGCCTTTCCTGTCATTTCACCACAAACGTAAGCGCCTGGAGTTTGCTAAACCCTACTGGAACCGTGTTCTATGGTCAGATGAAACGGAAAATTGAGCTTTTCTGTAACCAACACTCAAGGTGGGTTTGGCGTAAAAAGAAGGATGGCTCTACCGAAAATAACCTGATCCACTGTTAACTCCTTTGCGTAGAAGGTCCCGCCGGCGGGACCTTTTTGCTCAACTGAGACATTCGTTGCTACTGCAGCCAAACTATTAGTGGAAATCACAAACTCTGTGTTTTAACTTTATTGGTGGACGGTTCGTGACGATTTCTGCCGAATACAGAGTTTCTAAGTGTCACTATTTCCCCGTAGCAAGTCCATTTAACAAGCAACCCCCACCTAGTCTATACCTACCCATGCGTGACATAGTGGACAATAGCGTCTATGTTTGAGTTCATAAATATATTTATTCATCATATAAAATTAGAATAACATCATAGGAACAAGATAAACCCGACAATAGCCTGATCGTATGCCAGAAAAGCCGTGAAAAGCCCTGCTCACTCAAATGCAAAATTCATTCATTACAGTTCATTCTGGTTTATTGAGTTTCATTGTTGGCTTTTTTATCCAGTAGAGTACATTACAACCTTAGCAACGGTATATGCCATGTCTTTTGGGTGCTTTGAACAATTTACTACAGCCCAGCGTAATACCAGTTTTAGTTTTAACGGTCTGGTATTACGCAAGCTCTATAGAAAATGCATTAGGGAGGGGAGTTTCCCTTTCACGTTTTGTAAGTATTTTTGCGTCTAAAATGCCGTTGGTCTCACTGGCTACATAAGTACGTTTGTGTTTCCACTCGAGCACTGTCTTTCCAATATGTTTGATAGCCCTATTGTTATTTTCGCATTTTGAGTGCATTTCACATACTGTAGTGCAATCATTAAATGTATTTTTGATGTAGGCTACCGATGTTCATTGAAGATCGAACATTTGGCAGCATTTTGCAGATGGTGGAATACTATTTTATGTTCATGTTATCGTACATAATATAGGCTATGGCGTATAGGGCTGGGCGATATACAACATCGATAATTATCGAATGCAATAACGGCCGTTGCCACTGTGTGGGGCGCCTTTCTTTTCGTCTTTTTTTCTTGAAGTAAACCCAATATACGGCAGTAAACATCCAAACATCCAGATGCCGCGTGAAATGCTTCCGGAAAAAAACATCACCGCTGATATCTATTGAGTGTTGTTAAGACAACCAACCAGCAGCAAGGTCGTACAGCTTTCACGTGATCATGTGATGTGTTTTTGTCAATCGCATGAAAAGCGCAACGCCTTTCTGTGATTGTCCGTCTTATCAACACGCAGTAGACAGTGATGATGTTTTTTTCCCGGAAGAATTTCACACGGGTTTTGAAGTTTAGATTACTACCGCATCAGGTATAATTAAAGAAAAAAAGATGAAAAGAAAGGCAATACCCCACATGCTGACAGCGGCCGTTATTGCAATCGATAATTATCGTTACGATATATCGCCCAGCCCTAATGGCGTATAAACTTGTCTCTTTATTTTTTTTATTTTATTGTTTATTTTTGCAGGGACAGCACACAATTAAAAAGTAATTACACCAGAGTTAGCTAGCAGCTAATTTACATCTGTTGTCCCTGGACAAATAACAACCACAGAACAGCAAATACACTACATAAAACAGCACAATACATAAAAGTCCATCAATGTGAGATAGTTAAAATCAGTATGATATATACAATAAATACAAGGAAATCATTGGTGGTGACACATTTGTGCTGACTTTAGCCAAAGCTTGAGGCTGGTTTTAAACACTACAAAGCTTCCTGAGTTTCTAATGTTTGTGGGTATGGGATTCCACTTCCCCGCTACTTTAACCGAGAAAGCAGATTGAGATTATGAATAATTTTAAACATCAGGCATGCATCAGAGAAAAATAATGTTATCAAAATTGAGGAAATTATATTTTTTCAGGATGTTACAGTGATGATAATCCCTTGGCTTTTTATCTAATACTTTTAGGATTTGTTTATAGAGTAAGTACACGGGCTTGAGTGTAGTCACACCTGCCTGTGACCAGGTTGTTATGCAGTAAGACAGATGGGGAAAAATCATAGTATGTACAAAAAGCTTTGCAGCATACAGAGACAACTGCTGCCTGATGCTCTTAAAATTATTCAGATTAAAGTTAACATTGCTGATGACCCTACTAACTTGTTTTTGGAAAGACAGGTTTGTGTCAATTATCATGCCTAAATATTTAATGTGTCACAGAAGTGATGACTTCACCATTAATTAAAATGTCAGGATTAACTGAATTATTGATCCTCGCTGTGAAATACATGCAAACTGTTTACATTACATTAAGGGTCAAGCATGAGTTAGCTAGCTAATCCGACACCTTGCTCATTGCAGCTGTCAGTTTGGCTGCAGCATGTTCTTTAGATCTTTCATGGGTAAATATCACAGTATCATCAGCATACATTTGGATGGTAACATCTGGACATACTTGAGGGAGATCATTAATATATATACTAAATAAAATTGGTCCTAAAATAGACCCTTGAGGGACCCCTACTGTACAACTAGCAGATGAGGAACACTTATCACCCACTCTTAGGGCATGACAAATGCTTATTCCAATTTACTGTGCGCTGATATGTGGTAGATTAAGGTAAAAATTTCCTTGGAGTCATTATGAATAGGGACATTAAAAAAAATTAAAAAACTACAGAAAAATGCAATCCCAGGACAAAAGTATACATACTGTGGAGTACAGGGAAAAGTGATGTTTTATTGAGTTACAAGAGTGAATGATTAGGCAACATATTTCGGTGTATGTAACACTGTGATATCAATGTTTTTTATCTTAAGCCATCAGAAGGAGCAAATGTGTATGCTTTATAATGGACTAAATTTATTTTATTAATTTTATGACATGTTTTGCATAGGGGTTTGGGACCCATAGATATCTACTCCCCTATACTGATGAAAATATAGTAATTCCCACTTGAAAATTATGCAAAAGTGAGTTTTATGAACCAAAACTGTTGATTTGTAGTTAAATATATCATCATTTTTATTTTTTTTATTTTTATTTTTTAAACTTTTTATTTTAATGATTTTTCAAACACACCAACACAAGAAAAAACAACAACAAAGAAACATACGGGGCACGGAACCTGAGGTCTTGCTTGGTATCAAGTATCAAAGGAAGTTAGACAGGGACAGTATATAACACACATTTTTTGGCAATAGTGCCTAATATAGAAGAAAAAAAGAAAAAACCTGAATAAATAAAATAATAAATAAAAGATAAATAAATAAAAAATAAAAAAATTAATTAAAGAAAATAAATAAAAAAATTAAAATTAAAAAAATAAATAAAAAATAATTTAAAAAAAAAAAATAAAAATAAATCCCTATTCAGTGTCCGTTTCCTGGGAGTAACAGTCCCATCATCATCATTTTTTTTATTTAGAGCAGTGCACAATTTAGCCATTTGGATAGATTTGGAGACACTAATGAACAACAGGGTACACTGCTATATTTAGCGTCATAGACGTTTAGTAGTTCTGCATATCATCCTCAGATTTTGCAAAACTTGTGGACATGGAGTTTATGATCCAGGAAATGTATATATATTACCGATTTCATTTATATAGCTCTCAGTATTTTGTTGCAATTTTATTTGAAGTTTCTTTGCATTTGTGGCACTTTATTTTGACTTAAATTATGAAAATAAACAAATCTAAGTTTGTCTTGTTTCATTTAAGCCATTTACATGTGGACGTTTGATTTTTCATGCTCGCAAAATTTCTCAATGGCTTTGCGTCTTTTGTAAAGCTATAATCAAGTCTTTCTGTCTTGATTAGTTTCTTTTCCAATGCAGTTATGCAAACAAAACAGTGAACACGTTCAGTGCCATGAGCCATTTCCACCAGTCAAACCACCCAGAATTAAATGAGCGTGATTGTGTTTCAGTCCCAAAAAGCCTCGCTGGAAAATTTAGTTGAAGTCGGCAGTTTACATACACTTAGGTTGAAGTCATTAAAACTCATTTTTAACAACTCCACAGATTTCATGTTAGCAAACTATAGTGTTGGCAAGTCAGTTAGGACATCTACTTTGTGCATGACACAAGTAATTTTTCCAACAATTGTTTACAGATTATTTCACTTTTAATTCACTATATCACAATTCCAATAGGTCAGAAGTTTACATACACTAAGTTGACTGTGCCTTTAAACAGCTTGAAAAATTCCAGAAAATGATGACATGGCTTTAGAAACGATACGCTAATTGACATTATTTGAGTCAATTGGAGGTGTACCTGTGGATGTATTTTAAGGCCTAAATTCAAACTCAGTGCCTCTTTGCTGGACATCATGGGAAAATCAAAAGTGAAAATCAGCCAAGACCTCAGAAAGAAAATTGTGGACCTCCACAAGTCTGGTTCATCCTTCGAAGCAATTTCCAAATGCCTGAAGGTACCATAGTCGTCTGTACAAACAATAGTATGCAAGTATAGAAACCATGGGACCACGCAGCCATCATACCGCTCAGGAACGAGACGCGTTCTGTCTCCTAGAGATGAACGTGCTTTGGTGCGAAAAGTGCAAATCAATCCCAGAACAACAGCAAAGGACCTTGTGAAGATGCTGGAGGGAACTGGTACAAAAGTATCTGTATCCACAGTAAAACGAGTCCTATATCGACATAACCTGAAAGGCTGCTCAGCAAGGAAGAAGCCACTAGTCCAAAACCGCCATAAAAAAGCCAGACTACAGTTTGCAACTGCACATGGCGACAAAGATCTTACTTTTTGGAGAAATGTCCTCTGGTCTGATGAAACAAAAATTGAACTGTTTGGCCATAATGACCATCGTTATGTTTGGAGGAAAAAAGGTGAGGCTTGCAAGCCAAAGAACACCATCCCAACCGTGAAGCACGGGGGTGGCAGCATAATGTTGTGGGGGTGCTTTGCTGCAAGAGGGACTGGTGCACTTCATAAAATAGATGGCATCATGAGGAAGGTAAATTATGTGGATATATTGAAGCAACATCTCAAGACACCAGTCAGGAAGTTAAAGCTTGGTCCCAAATGACTCTTCCAAATGGACAATGACCCAAAGCATACTTCCAAAGTTGTGGCAAAATGGCTTAAGGACAACAAAGTCAAGGTATTGGAGTGGCCATCACAAAGTCCTGACCTCAATCCAATCGAAAATTTGTGGGCAGAACTGAAAAAGCGTGTGCAAGGAAGGAGGCCTACAAACCTGACTCAGGTACACCAGTTCTGTCAGGACAAATGGGCCAAAATTCCAGCAACTTATTGTGAGAAGCTTGTGGAAGGCTACCCGAAACGTTTGACCCAAGTTAAACAATTTAAAGGCAATGCTACCAAATACTAACAGAGTGTATGAAAACTTCTGACCCACTGGGAATGTGATGAAAGAAATAAAAGCTGAAATAAATCATTCTCTCTACTATTATTCTGACATTTCACATTCTTAAAATAAAGTCGTGATCCTAACTGACCTAAGACAGGGAATGTTTACTAGGATTAAATGTCAGGAATTGTGAAAAACTGAGTTTAAATGGATTTGGCGAAGGTGTATGTAAACTTCCGACTTCAACTGTAGATAGAAAGTACTCACAACATAGCCACACAGGAAGGCTATATTGTTGCAAATGATAGAAGGCATCAGATGGCCTTTTCTCCCACTACTGGGTAGCCTATTCATTTTTTACAGAGCTCCAAAATTCTGATAGGGGAACTGCAGAGAACTTTATTTTTATAACAAAGTCTATGGTCGCAGGTAATAGCAAGTTTTTCCCACTTTTTTTCACGGACAATGTGATACGACGCGAAAAAAGGAAGCCTTTAATGTCTTATCTGGGACAGTTGCGTGTTGTTTGAAACCACTCGCTTGTTCAGCCAGCTCTGAATGCTTTTCTTTCAAAGGATTCAACAGGTTCGTCTGCGTGATTGGAACTTCTTGGCATAACACGCACTGGGGATAATCAAGGCCATATTTTTTTTCTTGACTGATAAAAACCTGAACGTTATGTATGGTCTCATGTTTCCTAACTTTTTTTTCCGATTGCTTTGGAACTTCGCTCACTTGAACCTAGCAGCAGAATGTGTCCACTTTAAAAATCCATGGCTTGCTGGCGAAAATATTTCTAAATTAGCTTGAAAGATATCTCTACTTCTCATGCACTTAGGCTACTACTTGCTGGAGTGTACCCGGAAACAGGTAACTACAGTGCCCTAAGCATGCAAACTACAAGCTATTAAAAAACACGTTTTAGAATAATTAAGCAAATTGACTAGTGAGTGATCGCAGTATTACTGATGTAGGGAATATTAATTTAAATCTATACACGGGGTACCAAAAATGTAGGGGACATACCTCTATATTTATACACGGGGCGTCACTTATGTACTGCGGTACGCCACTACCATCCTTATACAACTGGTGGCATGGTTTTTGTATAATAAATCAGTCTCATAAAATTTATATATTATTCTCAAAAGAGAATATACTAACTAAAAATGGGTAACTTGAATTAATAATTAAATTAATTACCAATAAAATTACACATTAATAATTGTGTTAGCAAAATCACAATATTATGTACTCTGTTGATACCGAATTAATATTAATGATCCAGCTAGAAGGTGAAGGCATTTTGGGGAATCCCTGCGATTAGCATTGGCTGATTCAGTTCAACACAAGAGCAACATTAATACAGGCAATCTTGGATAAATGTAATAGTTTATTGAACACAAAGTACCAAACAGAGCAAGGCACGATTTACTACTATAATGTACAACAAACCGTGTGTGTGCGTGGTGCGTTGGGCGCATGTGGGGTTTCCATGTGCTCCTGCGTGTGGGGGTTGCCTCGGACACGTGTTCAGAGAGAACAAAGAAACTAAAATGGAGGGAGGTTTGAAGCTAGCTTTCGCTGGAGCTAGCTAATGGTGATGCATGAACCATACCATACACAGAGGGGATAGCCGTAAGCTTATCAATGCGTGTGCGTTGAGATCGGCGTGCAGTGTTAATATTACGACTGGTTCGTTTTTAAAGACAGATCACATGCAAGATACATACTGTGCGTGATGTATTAAACCTAACGCAGCGCGGTGGATAGCTTAAAACCATCCAAAGTAAAAGGGTAACACAAACTTTCACATAACACACATTAACCTTTCAATAGCAGTTACATACATCCAGTCACAAACATGTTGTGGTTGCTAACTAATAAGCTATGCCCATGTTACAGCCTTACTTTAATCAAAGTCTTTTTGATGGTTTCCTGCGTTGGATTGCACACAACGAAAGGGGAAAACCGGTCGCCCCAATCCTGTGGTTGCAGTTTGTAGTGTTGTGATACATAGGGGAACCGGCCACCTCATCTTGGGTCCCTGGAACAGGTTTCTTTCGTTGTCAGGGTTGCAGTTCGTAGGGGTGGATAATGGAACTGGTCGCATTATTTCTCCCGAACTATGCAGCGTCATCCTACTGCAGACCGCTTGCCTCTTTGGGGACTCACTGGCGGTGCTCTGCTACAGGATCAGGGGCTGCATGTGGTCCGCTTGGTGGTTTTTCTTGACCACTGGGTGCTCGCGATGCCTCCTTGCGTCTCGTCTCCAGTCCTCCGTGGCCGATAGCCGGGGGTAGATGAGCCCGCCTCGCTCAGTTGGATCGGTGTCATGGACGACCGTGCTTCCTTGTGGAGCGAAGGCTCTTCCCCGGGTGTGCAGGCCGCACAGAGCCTTGAGACGAGACAGTGAAAGGCCCTGCCGAGTTGAGCGGAAGAACTGGGAAGAACTGCAGGAAGAACTGGCAAGAACTGGCTGTGTTGCCCCTTTTATAAACTTTATTGCCCGTTGCGCATTTCCGCAACGCAGTATCACATTACAGCGCAGTACCACAACTGGTACAACGTCCTACGTCACTTCCAACGTGGAGGAGGAGCCTCCTATGGACTGTATGGAATTGCAGTTCCTGTTGTCCCTACACTGAATAATGTCAACCAAGGTCACAAAACGCTTATGTCACATTCAATAATTAAATATTATTCAGAGTAATAATGGTTAGGCCGATTATAGGTTTTTTATTTTAATAATTTAATTGATTTGTTTTACTTTTTTCTCATTTTGCCACGGAACCCAGTTTGAAAGCCCCTGATGTAGGCTATTATGTATGCTTATAGCCCACTGAGAAATAATGTTTTTATGCAGGTGCGGATTTCTAAATTGGATAAAATCATTAGGTTGGGTGGTTGGTAGGTGGGTGATTGATGAGTATGTGCGGATTCGGGTCATAGCTGATTACCCCTCTCCCACATCGGTCCGCGATCGCACCCTACCCCCTGCCCCTGGCCCACCTACAATTTTCTCCAGTACATCCATGATTGGAATTCTGGTGCCGCAACTGGTAGGAAGGTTCTGGGCATGAGATAAGCCACCATCTCTTGAAACCCAATAGCACTGTTTAGAGATGTAATTAATCCAAGAGCAGTGCCTGCGATCCTGAGTGAGAGGTGAGAGAACTTGGAAAGATAAGGTAGGTGAGAGGAAGAGAGTCGGGGGGTAGAATGAGACGGTAGAATAGGGAAGTGGTGCAGGAGAGGGAGGGTTGAGAAGTGAAGAGAAGGTGGAAAACAGTTTGCTTCGATATGGAACTTTCCAAAGAGCCAGAGAAATGATTGCTGAGAGCACCCAGTAGGATCATGGCAGTGTTACCCCTACATAGACTCATCTGTGGCTTACCACCACAATATCCGCACGGCCGACACAATAGAAAAAGTCAGTCAATAAAGAGATTTATTTACGAGAGGCATGTTTGTAGACGCACAGTCATCACAGATGAACGGCCGCAGAAATCTGCAACATCGACAAGGCAGCGGAAGGTAACTTTATTTATCTCCAATGAGAAATAAGAAGTTTATCCTCCCGTTCCGTGATTACAATTGAAATTACACCATCAACGCAGTGCCTTGGCTACCGTTGCTGCCACAGATGACCACCAAATCTAGGGGAAACATTACATGGGGATTGCATCCTCTGGGAAGGAGGTGAGAATCTAGCTCCTCTAGGAAGTCTCCCATGGTCTCCAATGTATATAACAACAATATACGTTTTCTATTGGTTAGTGATGTGAACAGCATGAAATTCAAATGAGGATATGGCGATGCGAGAGAGGGGGGAAAGCAGAGAATTCTCAAGACTTTGAAATGAGTGAGGCAGCTCCAGCACCCCGACCAGAGAGGCAGGATGTGTGGGAGAAATAATAGGCAGTGGAAAGAGCTGCAGGGGTTGCAGTATTTTATGGGGTGATCCATGTTTCAGTAATGGCTAAGCATTGGAGAGAGTAGGAGGGCATATGATGTGATGAAATCCAGGTGGCAGACTGACAGTTCCTAAGGCCTCCTACAATAGATGGGTTGTCAGCACGGACCAATAGAGGGGCTAAATCAGGTTTGAAATTCTGCAAGACTGAGAGGGACTGCGATGATACGTAAAAGGACCAACTTAAATAGCACTACAGACAACTAATTGAATAATGCAGCTGTGAAGGCCATCATCTACTCAGCCGCCTAATCAGCTACAGCCACTGCTACTGAAATGACATGCCCAGGTAGCTACTGACGCAATGACACCAAAATCACACTAACCACAGTAGAAATGCAAAGTTAGAACTACTACATATTAAGCACTTATATACCAACAATATACCAACAAAATTACAGAACACGGAAGCAGTACTTCCTGTTATCCATGCTTATCCATCCATAAATGTTGTTTGTAAGTTTGTTTTTTTGTTTCAAATTGTATGTTTGTTTTATAAAAACAACACAGTGAAATGAACGTCCCTCTTCTGGTGATTAGTGGTTCTTTTTCCTTGCAGGTCATGTTGCTGGAGAATGCCACGCTTCTTCTCTCAGCCTCGGACTTCCTGAGCGAGGCAACATGGGAAAGCATGAGCTTCCCCACTGCCGTGCTCTGTAGTTTCCTCCTTGGTAAGAAATATTTTTCTGGCATACTATTACTATGCGTGTGCTTCCTTAACCCCTTTTGCGCAAATGCCATGTTTGGTAAATCCTCGCCTATTTAGGTACTATTCTATTTAACCTCTATAGGGAATATTCATTTAATTAATACACGAGGCACCAAAATGTAGCGACCAGGTACGAGTCTGATAGCAATGAGCAAGATGATCAGTAACATGATCTCTCAATCATCAGAGTCCGTAGCTACGCGGGGCACCAAAAATGTAGGGGACATACCTCTATTTATACACGGGGCGTCACTTATGTACTGCGATACGCCACTACCATCCTTATACAACTGGTGGCATGGTTTTGTATAATAAATCAGTCTCATAAAATTTATATATTATTCTCAAAAGAGAATATACTAACTAAAAATGGGTAACTTGAATTAATAATTAAATTAATTACCAATAAAATTACACATTAATAATTGTCTTAGCAAAATCACAATATCATGTACTCAGTTGATACCGAATTAATATAAATGATCCAGCTACGAGCTAGAAGGTGAAGGCATTTTGGGGAATCCCTGCGATTAGCATTGGCTGATTCAGTTCAACACAAGAGCAACATTAATACAGGCAATCTTGGATAAATGTAATAGTTTATTGAACACAAAGTACCAAACAGAGCAAGGCACGATTCACTACTATAATGTACAACAAACTATGTGTGTGTGTGTGTGTGTGTGTCTGTGTGTGTTGCGCTGGGCATGTGTGGAATTTCCATGTTCTCCTACGTGTGGGGGTTGCCACGGACACGTGTTCAATGAGAACAAAGAAACTAAGATGGAGGGAGGTTTGAAACTAGCTTTTGCTGGAGCTAGCTAATGGCGGCGCATGAACCATACCACACACATAAGGGATAGCCGTAAGCTTAAATGCGTGTGCATTGAGATCAGCGTGCAGTGTTAATATTACGGCTGGTTAGTGTTTAAAGATAGATCGCATGCAAGATATGCTCTGTGCGTGGATGCATTAAACCTAACGCAGCGCGGTGGATGGCATAAAACCATCCAAAGTAAAACGGTAACAAAACTTTTACAGAACACACATTAACCTTTCAATAGCAGTTACATACAGTCACAAACATGTTTCTTTTGCTAACTAATATGCTATTGCCCATGTTACAGCCTTACTTAAATTAAAGTCCGTTAAATAGGTTCCTCCGTTGGATCGCACACTCACGATGAAAAGGGGAAATCCGGTCGCCCTTTTCCAGTGTTGGCGAGTTCGCAGGCTTGTGATAGATAGGGGAACTGGCCGCCTCATCTGGGGTCCCTGGAAGAGGTTTCTTTCGTCGTTTATACGGGATAATGGAACCGCTCGCATTATCTCTCCCGAACTATGCAGCGCCATCCTACTGCAGACCGCTTGCCTCTTTGGGGACTCACTGGCGGTGCTCTGCTACAGGATCAGTGGCTGCGTGGTCCGCTTGCTGGTTCTTCTTGACCGCCGGGTGCTCGCGTTGCCTCCTTGCGCCTTGTCTCCGGTCCTCCGTGGCCGATAGCCGGGGGTAGATGAGCCCGCCTCGCTCGGTTGGGTCGGCGCCACGGGCTGCCGATGCTTCCTGTAGAGCGAGGGCTCGGACCCCGGGCGTGCTCCAGGCCTCACGGGCCCAGAGACGAGACACGTTCAGCGGACAACTGGCCCGGAAGAAAACTGCGGGAAGAACTGGGGAGAACCAGCAGTGTTGCCCCTATTATAAGCTTTTATTGCCAGTCGCGCATTCCGCTGTGTAGTATCGCGTTACAGTGCGGAAATCACAACTGGTGCAACGTCCTACGTCACTTCCAACGTGGAGGAGGAGCCTCCTGTGGACTGTATGGACTTGTAGTTCTTATTGTCCCTACACCTCTTAATACCAAGGGCAAAATATACCAATTCTCGCCTGTTTTTACTAGTGACAGACAAAGCTGTTTATCTCAAAAACTGTAAAGGCTACAAATATGGTTCATAGCTTTTATTAAAACAGAGAGCTGCACTATTATGACTAAGTAGTCATAATTCATATACATACACTTCTTGCTACTTAACTACAACAATGTATGTACAGAAATTGTGAAAAAACAAAAAACGGGTACCTAAATTCAAATTTCAGATTTTTTACCTGATGAGCTACAAGAGCTATGGAGGAAATAACTCCTCTTTGTGATTCCTCAATATGCTGCCTATCTCTGCTAAAGATATGGTGTCAATATCTCAAATCATTCAAATTATACAGAGCTTTTTTTCAGGTGAACCATTTCAGTTACCAAAGCACAAATTGTGCAAAATGGCCCAGGTTCCAGAAAAGTCTCAATATAATTTATTTTTTAAGTTTTACAATAAAATCTGATAATTGGCAATAAAAGTTCATTTTTAGATGTGTTTTTGGTGTGTTTCATATTACACAACTAACTAGCCTAGCCGTGGTCCCCAAAAGGCTCTGCCTCATTAGCCAGAAATTAGTCCAGGTATATAAAATCAAATGTCCACCCTAGATAAAATAAACCCCTGCATAATAATCAACAACAACAAACTCATCCTCATGTTATCTCTCCCTCATGTTAGGTCATGCATAAATTGCTCATTTGTTTACCTGCAGAGCCTGCTGTACTGCATATAGAACAATTTACTCATGTGGAACAAAACAAACCCTTCAGACGCCATTGCATTCAAAAGAAACTCGGAACAGCTCGTCTCAGACACAAATAGATAGCTAGCTGCTATGTGTAATTTTGCTGGCTAGCTTGCCATTGTTACAATATAGTAATGTTAGCTATATTCATTTAATTCATTGGGTTTTATACATAACAGTGAATTCACACTGGTATACCGGCAAAATAATCTGTTACCTTATATCACTCTGCGTCACTGAGACCGCAAAACCATATTTGGGCTAGGACCTGCTGCACGGAGAAACTCCTGAATAACCTAGACATAACTAACCAAAAACTGTATGAAAGAGACTGTAAAGTAAAAAGTTAAACAGCGCAGTTACCTTATGAATTGTGCTTTGCTAAATGGAATGTAGCGAGCTACGCTACAAGGTAAAAACACTGCGCCATCTTGGTTCAATAATTACGCTTGGTTGCCTCTTCCTCTTACGCAGGGCTGTATTTCCTTGATTTACGACGGAATTGTGTTGATTGAGGGCTTGTTTGAAAGATAAGAGTCTTGGCTATTGGCTGGAATATTTGACAGACAGTTTTAAAACCCAATGGAAAGCAAATAATACTCGGAGTGGAGGCGGGTCGAAGACAGTTTTTCCCACTGCAGATAGGCCTATTGTGCTATCAGTCAAAGAAATACACCCAATTGACGACGGTTTTGCATAAATCTCTGCAAACAAGTAGAAAACCACTCTGGCTAACATATACTAAGCCACGGGATTGGTACTCCAGAAACTGGCTGAGTTTCACAACGCCAAACTGAACACAGCCGAACGAGTCGTAATCAAGTCGGTTTAAAATTGTAAAAAAAAATCATGTACAGCCGTATGAAAGTTTTAAAGTATTTTTTCTTGAAGCCTAAAGGTATAATGATTTTTCAAACCAAAGTTTTGTGAAATACAATTAAGCAGCACAGTTTACCAGCACATTGTTTATGGTGTGACATCAAGCTGCAATACATGTTTGAGAATTAGGTCAACGTTATTTACGAAGTTTTATCTTGACGTTTTGGGCTTAAAAACCACTTTCCCAGAAGGAATGGATATATCTTAAGAATATTTAATCAAAATATTGAGGTGAGCAGTTTATTATATATTATTAAATTAATGAAATGTATAATTTAATCATTTCCGTAACGCCCGCGTTACCGCTAGGGGGCGTTTGGCAGCAAGAGGTTAACTCCAGGTGTGAGCATCACAGAAACAGAAAATGGCTTAAATGAAGCAAGACAGTTAGACCATTTACAATACTAACTTAGATGAGTTTTTAAAAATAAATTAGCTAAAAAAAGGTGCCACAAACGCAAAGAAACCTTGGCAAAAGTGAAACGTTTGTTTTTCTCTAGTTTTATTGTAGTGATATACTGAGAGCCACATATGTAAAACAGGTAAAACTATATGTTCCCTGGATCATACACCCCTTGTCCACACGTGTGCAAAATCTGGTGATATACAGAACTACTAAAGATCTGTGAGGAACAATGTATGCAGTGTACCCGTTACTGTCTCCAAATCTATCCAAAATGGCTAAATTGTGCACTACATTTTGCCCACTTTTTCTCAAGTGTCCAAACTATTTAGATGCTAAATATCTTATTAGTATGTTAAATCTAAGTGCATGTATTTCTGGCTTGTTTAAAAATGACCAGAGCTCCAAAAATGTATAAAGGTTTATTTACAAAATCTTTGGTTGTCCGAAGTATCAGCTGGCTTCTTTACAGAAACAAAATATCCTTCCTGGTTATGAAGCTACAACTGTTTTCTGATTAATCCTGAAGAGTTTATCTGGTTACATTTTGCCAAAGTCCCGTACATTTGACATTTCCACAGTGACCACCTATCACACTTACAGCTGTACATTGCTGTTGTTATGTAAAAACATATTTTTGTTAACGTATTTAAAAACATTAGGCTACATATTTTATGCGTATTTTATGTATATACTGTATGTGACTATTCTGACATAAATGTATTCTGTTGCAAATTTCTGAAGGATACAGCCTCTTCTTCAATTCAAACTTTAAACCATGGATGTGCAGTGAATATTTTTTGAGATATTGACACTTAAATAAGACTAGTAGAAACTATGTGGAAATTGCCTCTGGTGGGCCAAAGTTAATAGGGTTAAAAAAAATCACTTTTTCTGTAGTGTACAGTATGTAATCTTTTGCTGCATGCCCTGTGATTACATTTTTCTGTAGTTTTTTTCAGAAATGATGCCATTCGTAATCACTCCAAGGGAAATGTTTAATTCATCTCGCACATATCAGCGCACAGTAAATTGGAATGAGTATTTTCCATGCCCTAAGTGACTAGTGTAGCCCAGGGAGGTACAAGTACGCCATAGTCTATATTATGTATAATACGATTACAATATAATAGTATGCCATCGTCAGGAAAATGCTGGCAAATGTTCTAGCTTCACGGCAGATTGGTGCATCAAACATGACTGAGCCACCTGTGAATGCTTACACTACAGTATGTGAAATGATGCACTCATTAAAGAATAGCACTCAATTGCATATCAAACATGGAACAAGACAGTTGTGGAGTGGAAAAACGTACATAATTGAAATATTGCAAGCAGGAATACATACATAAAACTAATGGTAGGATTGTATGTTTATTTTATATTTGGTAGTAGATATTGAATTTAATTTGGTAGTAGATAAGAATTTAAAAAAAAAAATTTTTTTGGGATGCACTGATATAAAAATCTCTGGCCGATACCAGTTTCTAATCAATTAGGCGAACCATCGGCCGATGCTGATATCGGTACCGATATTTTTGTAGTTCTGCTTCCATTAGTTTTATATATCAACTTGCCATTCTAAAAATCACAATTTTAAAGTAATGCAACAAAGTTAACATTTATTTTTCTCGACATTTCTTCACATTTATCCAACTAAAAATGCATTACTCCAACTGGAAGTGTATTCCTGAAATGTGGAAAATAAAGTGCATTCCTCCAACTTAAAGGGTTAGTTCGGAATTTTGGACATTATGGGCTCTATTTTAATAAACCAAACGCAATGGTGAACGCAAGAGTAATCGCTTGGCGGTATCGCTCTGAGGGCGTGTCGGCGAGAAATTTGGTAATTTCATGACGGCAATCTTGGCGCACCTTATGGCGGTATTGCTAAAAGGCTGGGTTTAAACGTCCAAGGTGTGTCTCTATGGTAGCCAATCAAATTGTTGTTCTCATGCTTTAAAAAAAAGCCAGTTGGAACACAATCACTCCATGCAATTTCATAATGAGCAACCCAAACGCACTGGACCGTCAACTTGGATGTGTGTATGATTCTACGTGGGAACATGCATTGAAATGTTCATTTTAAAAGCTGATCCGATACTTACCATTTATCTAGCCCTATTAAACCGCTCAGCCAGTTGATTTCTCTTTGCTCTGGCTGTGATGGGGACCGCGACCACTGGTGCAGGTGGGGCAAGCTAATTTTGTCGCATGTCACCTGGACATTGATGGAATGTGTTCCTTTGCGATTGACGAAAACTATTGCAAGCTCGGGTGGTGCGCGGATTTGTATGTGCGTGCAGTCGATAGCACCAAGCACCCCGGGGAACCCACACTTGAGAAAAAATGCGAGTTTTGACTTTTTACTGCATTCATTGTCCGTATAGTTGAGGAAGGACACCCGCTGAAAGTATCCCAGATAGCAAGCGAACGTTGAATCGACGTAGATTCAATGTGGAATTCCGACGTTGATTCAACATCAATTTGCTCATCGAGGTCACGTTTAATCAACGTCAGAATACCGACAAATATTGAATAATAATCTAAATTGATTATTTTTTCGCCCACAGTACACTCACTGCAATGAAGTTGTATTTTTATCAATTTTATTACGTGTTCAGTAATTAATGTCTAGGCCTACCAAATAGCTAAGCAATATGACGTTAGGCGAATTATTTAGGCTACAGTTACTGACATTATCGGCTACTAACTAGTTCAGTTAGCTAATGGAGTGAGTCAGTGATGGCGACAAACGTTACAACTTTTAACCATCACGTTTAGATATATTTAACCTTGATTATTCAATATTTGTCGGTATTCTGACGTTGATTCAACGTGATCTCGATGAGCAAATTGATGTTGAATCAACGTCGGCATTCCACATTGAATCTAAGTCGATTCAACGTTCGCTTGCTATCTGGGATATCCTTTCTGTGTATTGTGTAGTGGTAGGCTTATGATTCAACTGTGCCAATGTGTAATTTATATATTATAGGCTATTGGCCTACATGATCGCAAGTTTCTTGTAAGCTGTCCTGTTTTATTCTAGTAGTTTAAATTAAAATTAATTAATAATAATAATTATAGGCTATTTGTTCATTAAATGGAAGTGTAATGTTGGCATCACCTATAGACACTACATAGAACTACGTTGCCAAATTGCCAGAGTCTATTGCGTTGCCGCTAAGAGGTGGTTCTAGCTGATCATAACGCAATGGGTTTTCGTTGGTTCAAATTGTCACTGCGCCAAAAGTATTTTAGAACACGCCCCAGACAGCGCCACCCATCCCACTGCAGCGCAAGCGAAAGGATGTTATGTTGAGAATTTGTTGATCCTAGCGGTATTGCTGAGAAACGCCATAGCGCCAGTTTTAAGACGTTGATGCTGTCAACAAGCTTGCGTTTGACTATACCGTCCCCTTGCGCTGGTTTGCGCCGGTTTGAAAATAGAGCCCAATGTCTCAATTACGACTTACCCATGATGTAGTTGATTGATGGAAACCATTTTCAGATAATTCCATGCTGTCCCTTCTTTTGGACATACACACATTGCTAATGCTAGCGCAACTCGTAGGAAAGTAGTAGCATCCACTTAAACACTCCAAGGTGCACCCAAAGCAAATAAAATACGACGACAGTCTATCGGGGTTATTTTCAGTGATTATACCATCATTTTTCAAGTCAAACTATCGTTGAATCCTTTACTTTGTGCTCACCTAAATTCTCCGTGGAAGTACGGCGTTAGTTTAGTAGCTAGGTAACGTAAAGTAGCCTATAGCTCTGCCGGCCAAAAACAATATTAATAATAATAATAATAATAATAATAATAATAATGCATGGCATTTATATAGCGCCTTTCTAGATACTCAAAGCGCTTTACAATGATGAGGGGGAAACTCGCCTCTACCACCACCAATGTGTAGCACCCACCTGGGTGATGCAACGGCAGCCATTTTGCGCCAGTATGCTCACCACACATCAGCTGAGGTGGAGAGGGAGAGAATAATTTTTTTTAGCCAATTAAACTGGGGGATGATTGGGTGGCAGATTGAATGAGCCTGGGTTGGGAGTTTAGCCAGGACACCGGGGAAACCCCTACTCTTTACGATAAGTGTCATGGGATCTTTAATGACCACAGTGAGTCAAGACCTCGGTTTAACGTCTCATCCGAAAGACGGCATCTCCTACAGCACAGTGTCCCCATCACTGCACTGGGGCATTGGGGTTTATTTGACCAGAGGGAAGACTGCCCCCTACTGGCCCACCAACACCACTTCCAGCAGCAACTTAGTTTTCCCCAGAGGTCTCCCATCCAAGTACTAACCAAGCCCACAACCTGCTTAGCTTCAGCCATTCAGCAGGCGCAGATTGCATAGTGGTATGGCTGCTGGCCATATTTTGCGTGTGAAAGAATCAGACTCGTAGTATTGTTAGCTAAGGTTCAGGTAAGATGGTATTTCGGTGTGTATTTCAAGGTTGTTCAAATCATGCAAAAAAAAATGGGCACCACAAAGTTTTCACCGATTTCCAGTGGAAGATCAACGAAGAAAACAGCTGTGGCTTCTTGCTGCTCGCATGGATGTCACCAATTGAGACTCTAAAAAAGTTTGAAGTGACCATTTCACGGAAGATGACTATGTGAAAATCAAAAAAGGACGGGCGGGACACCCTCTACTGAAGGAGACTGCTGTGCCATCACCTGTTTTTCTTCATGCACCGAAAACAACTGACGAGCAGGTAACTAATAAATGATTGCATGCGTGATCTATCTATTCAGCTAGCTAGCTAGCTAGCTAGTTGCCATGATTGGGAAGTCATGGAAGTGGTCAAACCTTTCCTGCAAATTGGTAGCCAGTGTGCTTGCTTGTATATGCTGTGTTATTCTGTAGCATGTTTGTGTTTAGCTGACTTGTTGTCTACCAAATATGTAACTTTACGGCAAAACGGATTGTGTCGGCAACTGTGGAGTACAGCAGATAGCCTACAGGCAGATACCCTGGCTAATCTACAGCTAGCTCCGCCGCCGTACTTCCACTGAGAATTTAGGTGAGCACAAAGGATTCAAAGATAGTTTGACTTGAAAAATTATGGTATAATCACTGAAAATAACCCTGATAGACTGTGGTCGTATTTTATTTGCTTTGGGTGCACCTTGGAGTGTTTAAGTGCGTTTGGTAGTGGATGCTACTACTTTCCTACGAGTTGCGCTAGCATTAGCAATGTGTGTATGTCCAAAAGAAGGGACAGCATGGAATTATCTGAAAATGGTTTCCATCAATCAACTACATCATGGGTAAGTCTTCTAATTTCTGTTCGCCCTGTATATTCAAGGCTTACTGTTGTGTTCAAAAAAATAGCAGTACCTGATGAACCACTGTTATTAGTAGTAGTGATATTTCTGCATGGCAAATAATTTACTTGTAGATGTAGTAGTGTAATAGAAAAACAACTGACCCAACTGTCATGACGTGCATGCTGCTTTTCTGAGTAATTGACTCATTCATTGAAAGGGGCGTATTCAAAATAATAGCAGTGTGGAGTTTAATTAGAGAATTCATTCATTCTGTGAAAAAACAGGTGTCATTAATTGTCCTTTATTAAGGAAGAAGGGAAGCAAATGTTTCACACATTGTTCTTTCTGAATTGCTAAGTAAAATGGGCCGTTCCAAACATTGTTCGGAGGAACAACGTAATTTGATTAAAACGTTGATTGGAGAGGGGAAAACGTATAAAGAAATGCAGCAAATTATAGGATTCTCAGCTAAAATTATCTCAAATGCTTTAAGACGGCAACAAAAACCCGAAACACGTGGAAGAAAACGAGCAACTACTGTTAATACGGATCGAAGAATAGTCAGAATGGCAAAGATTCAGCCAATCATCACCTCCAGAAAGATCAAAGATGATCTAAAATTACCTGTAAGTGCTGTTACAGTCAGAAGACGTTTGATCGAAGCTAAGCTATCAGCAAGAAGCCCCCGTAAAGCACCATTGTTGAAAAAACGGCATGTGCAGAATCGGTTAAAATTTGCCAAGGAACACATCGATTGGCCCAAAGAGTAAAATTCTGTGGACTGATGAGAGTAAAATTGTTCTTTTCGGGTCTAGTGGTCGTCGACAGTACGTCAGACGACCCCCGGGTACTGAATTCAAGCCACAGTACACTGTGAAGACAGTGAAGCATGGTGGCGCAAAAATCATGGTATGGGGATGTTTTTCATACTACGGTGTTGGGCCTATTTATCGTATACCAGGGATCATGGATCAGTTTGAATACATCAAAATACTTGAAGAGATTATGTTGCCGTATGCCGAAGAGGAAATGCCCCTGAAATGGGTGTTTCAACAAGACAACGACCCCAAACACACGAGTAACCGAGCAACATCTTGGTTCCAGACAAAAAGGATTGAGGTAATGGAGTGGCCAGCTCAATCCCCCGACCTCAACCCCATTGAAAACTTGTGGGGTGACATTAAAAATGCAGTTTCTGAAGCAAAACCCAAAAATTCACAGGAACTGTGGAATGTAGTTTGTTCATCCTGGGCTGAAATACCTGTTTCTAGGTGCCAGAAGTTGGTTGACTCGATGCAACGCAGATGCGCAGCAGTTATCAAAAACAATGGCTATGCAACTAAATATTAGTTCAGTAATTCAAAGTGAAGTTAAATCTTGAAAAATTTCTTCAGTTTATACAGTAAGTGTTTGAGTTTGAAGAGAAAAATGTCGACACTGCTATTTTTTTGAACAGATTAATATTCCTGTAAAAGAATAACGCAGACCTGATAAAATTTGTTAATGCTTTGATTTGGAATTGAATGTGTAATGTTTCCACTACATTTGAAATACGGAACTAAATGTTACGTATCAGATACGGGACGAACCCAAGTGCAACGACCAGGAGACAGATTCACAAAAAGGAGTTTTTAATAAATTAAGTGTTGGGGTAGTCCCAACACTGTACAGGAATGGCAACACACAGAATAACACAGGTATCGCCTGGAAGCCCGGGGCGGGCTGCTCCAAGCCGGAGCTGGACTGGAGGATCTGGAACTTATCGTTCCAAGCCGGAACTGGACTGGACAGGAACTGGACCGGGAGGTCCACACTGGAATCAGGGTCTGGAACGGAATGTTCCAAACCGGAACTGGACTGGACTGGAACTGGACCGGGCGGTCCACACTGGAATCAGGGTCTGGAACGGAATGTTCCAAACCGGAACTGGACTGGACTGGAACTGGACCGGGAGGTCCACACTGGAATCAGGGTCTGGAACGGAATGTTCCAAACCGGAACTGGACTGGGCTGGAACTGGACCGGGAGGTCCACACAGGAATCCGCGTCTGGAACGGAATGTTCCAAACCGGAACTGGACTTTGGACAGGTAGTTATACGACTCACGCCTGGACTGGACTGGAACTAGCAGGGGAGCGACTCACTACGGCAGGGCTGGAACTGGACCGGAATGACTGCACCGGTACAGGACAAACAAAAACAGAGGGGGATTAGTGCAAGGAAAGGCACGGGAAGGACCGGGAGGTTCTCACGGAGGTGCAGGGCTTGGCAGGTAGGTGAATGATGAAGCACGGCAGGGCAGGGTAGTGTGGCGTAGCTGCGGTAGGTCCGCATGGAGCTGACTGGTCTCCAGAGCTCCCGGAACCGTAACCGAAGACTTTGGTGGCTTCTTCGGCCGGACAGGAACAGCTGGAGGGTAGCCAGGAATAACGCCACCGCGGAGCCTACGCGAGCAGGAGGTGGAGGTACCGCAACACACACAACGAACACAGGGCTTACGAACACTGCTGCTGAAGAGTGGGAGCTGGGTTAGGTGGAGGAGAAGGGAAACAGGTTAGCTACATTCACAACAGGAAATAACTGGGGAGGTAAACTACCAATCCGTAGTTTCGAGCGGAACCAAATGCTGTAAGGGGATAATATCCCACAACCAAGCGAGTAGTTCGAAGTAAAAGACCAGATAACACAACGAGCACTAACACCAAGTGACGATAGTTAACGAACTGGCGCCGACTGGCAGCCAGCCGAAAGACTATATAGTGAGGTTAATGACAGAACTAAATAAGGAACAGGTGTGGAAATAAAACGGGAGTGATTGCGAAACACCAGGTGAGGAAATGCATGCAACGAGGGGGAAGGAGTGAAAGGCGGAAGTAAGACAAAACAACCAGACGAACAAGACAGGGAAGGACACGCCTAGTCCGCAGCAGCGGGGAAAACACGGACAAAAGGATCCAACATGACACGGAGGGAAAACAGGAAAACACGGAAAACGAACAGGAAGGGAGCGGAACATTACACTAAAAGCTATTAAAAAATATTTGCAAAAATATTCACAAGGAGAGGATGACATTAACATTTATTGCATAAAAATAAGCTGTGTAATCTATGCCACATTATAATTAAAGGTGCAGTAGGCAAGATTCTTTCAATGTAATTATGGCGAAATTACAAAATTTGCTCCAGCAGCTATCAATAAATTAAGTGTTCTGAGAAAAAAATGGAGTTTCCGTGAGTGCCCTGGGCTCTGTACTAGGCTGTCAAAAAATCTCAAGCCGGTCTTCCAAAAACCAACCAATCAGGGCTAGCTATGTACAGTTGAAGTCGGAGGTTTACATACACTTAGGTTGAAGTCATTAAAACTCATTTTTAACCACTCCACAGATTTAATGTTAGCAAACTATAGTGTTGGCAAGTCAGTTAGGACAACTACTTTGTGCATGACACAAGTAATTTTTCCAACAATTATTTACAGACAGATTATTTCACTTTTAATTCACTATATCATAATTCCAATGGGGCAGAAGTTTACATACACTAAATTGACTGTGCCTTTAAATTTTTAATATTTGGTCGCATATCCTTTGCATGCCATGACTTCCTGATGTCTGTGACCCAACAACATCAAAAGACTCTTGATATCTATAACATATTTTCTGGTACTATTACAAGCGATACTATAACCTCTCTGCATGTGAATGGATCTCTATGGGAATTGAGGGAGGGCGGGGCTAAATTAAACTGGAACAGTATTGAACACATGGTTAGCTAAACGGCTGTAAGTCATCAAGGGTCTGAGGTATCAAACGAGCCTCAAACCATCACTTTGCTCCCAGATATGGAGTGGATGTGGGTGGATCACTTTAAGGGTTCCTGCTCCTGATGCAGGTTAAATTTCTTACAGTTTTCCTCAATTGCTTAAACACAATGTGGCAGCCGGCGGGGACGAAACCACGGTGAGGTAATAGAAGGAAGGTACGTCAGGCTAAGGTGGAAAGATTGTATGCCCATAATTGGAGTTCCGATGACGTCACCGCCTCAACAAGGGAATCCCCGGCACCTGGAGAAGACTCCGAGTAAGACAGCTGTGGCGAATCGCCGGGCTAATCAGCACCCTAGAAAAGGGGCTGCCAAACAACATTGGAGGAGAGAGTGAGTTGGAGTTTTGGAGTTTGTTGAAAGAGAGAATTGTAAAGCGCTGTGTATGATCCATTTTGCCAGGAGAAGTCTGCTGTGTGCCCGACCCCCGGATTGTACGAGAACCCGCCCCGTTACCGAACCCCGTCTGTCTGACAACCCTCCGCCTGCATCAGCCCTGGACCGTAAGATAATCTGTCTTAGTGTACCGAACCCTGGCATCGGACAACGACGATTCTCCCGGATTACGGACTGGCTGACGCTCCCGCTAACCATTACCTTTTCTTTCCCGCAAACAGCAATACATTTGCGATATAAATTGAATTGCCGCCGTGTGGACATTGAGATTATTGTTTTCAGTTGCGTGACAACTCCAACCACCGCGGAGTTTGCCACTTATGGTGGAGAATGCGGGCAACGCATTTTGACTGAAAACAATAATACTCAATCCACAGATATCATGACCACTCCCACAATGTTCCAAGAGCTCCTCGCACAGCTTGTCGCCAGCAACCAGGAACAACAGCAGAGGCATGACCAAACCATGCAGCTACAACAACAGCAGATTCAACAACAGCAGCTGAACAT
Source organism: Synaphobranchus kaupii (assembly GCA_029718625.1). Lineage (NCBI taxonomy): Eukaryota > Metazoa > Chordata > Actinopteri > Anguilliformes > Synaphobranchidae > Synaphobranchus > Synaphobranchus kaupii. The sequence goes on along the minus strand of CM056381.1, from coordinate 44,676,523 downwards.
GGAACATTTCATGGCCAAACAGCTCGAGCAGACGCAGTATATACAAGCTGAGCTCAAGGATTTATACACAGCTCACATTGAGCAAAAAGAGGCTTCACAGTTAGGACGCATAAACCCCGCCCGTTTTCTGGTGAAAAAAACAAAGGCAGACGATGTGGAAACTTTCCTCCGCACTTTTGAAATCACCGCCAAGCGGGAGAAATGGCCGGAGGAACAATGGGCGGATTTGCTGGCTCCATTTTTGATGGGCGTGGCTCAGACCACCTATCAAGATTTAACAGATGGCAGAACGGTGACATTTGAAGCGTTAAAAGAAGAAATATTACAGCGTCATGGATACACGCTGCTTACCAGGGCACAGCGCTACCACGACTGAACATATGACCCATCAGTCTCACCCAGAGCGCTAATACACCAGCTCACCCGGGTCACCAATGCATGGCTCATATCGGAGCCCAAAACCCTGGGAGCCGTAGAGAGGGTGATTATGGACCGGTTTTTACGCGCGCTCCCCTTCGAAGCAAAGAAGCTGGCTGGTCAGAACAACCCTAAGAGCGTGGAGGAGCTAGTCGAAGTGATTGAGGGATATCAGGCGTCCCAAGCCTTAGTGCGCAATGAACGGGCAGTGAAGACTGAAGTGACCCCCAGGCCTAAGGAACGTCCACGGGCGGACGACCACGCTCGGGGCCCCGCAGTAGAGACCCAGGTCGAACCACCCAGGCGCCGGCCACTCGTGACGTCCGATGGCCGGAAGTGTTATGAGTGTGGGGAACAGGGCCACATCGCCTGGAGCTGCCCTCACCGGGGGGATGTCCCCATGCCCACTGCCTCAGCCAGCGAGACGAGCCGACCCTGTGGGCTACTGACGGCCTGCTGGGCCCAGGAGAACGGCGGGTCTCCTCTCACCCCCGTCAAGGCCAACGGGAAGGACGCAACGGCTCTCCTGGACTCCGGAAGCGCAGTGACCCTGGTCCATCCAGATTTCACCAGGTGTCCCCATCTGTCGGAGATGGTTGCGGTCACCTGCATACATGGGGAGACCCGGGAGTACCCCACCACCTTGTTGGACCTCCAAACCACCAGAGGGCGGTACAGCGGGACCGCAGGAATTGTAACAGATCTCCCCGTACAAATCCTCATAGGCAGGGATGCTGACGTCTTCCCAGGACTGTGGCACGGTCTGGCGGGGAGTGGAAGAGCCAGAAACCCCCAAAAGAAACCAAAAAAGCCAGAGCAGCTGTGTGGCTACCAGGAGGTGGATCCGGAGGCCTCCACAGAGCCACTCTCAGAGGGAGTGGCCAGCGAGAAGGCACGAGCAGCTGAAGAGGCCACTTGGGAGACGGCGAGGGAGGAAGAGGAAAGCTCTCCCGGGGAGGAGGATGGTGACATGGCCGACCTGTTTCCCCAAAACCCAGACGACCAACCTCTACCAGCCCCTCTCGCCGGGAGATTCGGGACAGCCCAGCTGGAGGACGCCAACCTCACCAGCTCACTCCAGCAGGTGTCAGTGGTGGACGGCCAGCTATTAGACGGGGTAAAACAGAAGACATTTCCTCACTTTGCCATTAAAAACAGTTTGTTATATCAAGTAGTAATGAAGGCGGGGGTACAGCAGGAACTGTTGTTGGTGCCCCGTCCCTTTATCCCCTCGGTCTTACAACTTGCCCACACACACCTGCTGGGGGCCCACCTAGGGGTGGAGAAGACCCTGGAAAGGATTAAAACACGGTTCTACTGGCCCGGGGTCAAAAAGGCCGTAGAGGACTACTGTCGGAGCTGCCCCGACTGCCAGCAGGTGGCGCCTCGACCTCACATGAGGAGCCCTCTCATCCCTCTACCCATTATCTCTGTTCCCTTTAGTAGGATTGGCATGGACCTGGTGGGACCCCTACCCCGGAGCAGCCGAGGGCACCAGTACATCCTGGTCGTGTTAGACTATGCCACCAGGTACCCGGAGGCGATTCCACTGAGATCCATGGCCACAAAGGGGATTGCGAGGGAGCTGATGCTACTCTTCTCCCGGGCCGGGCTGCCGGAGGAGATTCTGACCGACCAGGGCACACCCTTCATGTCACGGATCATGAGAGATCTGTGCCAACTGATGAAGGTAACCCAGTTACGTACTTCTGTTTATCACCCTCAGACGGACGGGCTGGTTGAGAGATTTAACCAAACCCTCAAGAAGATGCTAAAAAAGACGATGGAGGCCGATGGGAGAAACTGGGACCAGCTGCTGCCGTTCGTTCTCTTCGCAATTCGAGAGGTACCCCAGGCATCCACCGGGTTTTCCCCGTTTGAGCTGTTGTACGGGAGACGACCCCGAGGGCTGTTGGACCTGGCCAAAGAGGCTTGGGAACATCAACCGTCACCCCATCGAACCATGGTGGAACATGTAGAGGAGGTAAGAGAACGAATGGCGACTATCTGGCCTATGGTGAGAGAACACATAGCGGAGGCCCAAACTGCACAAGCGCGGGTCTACAACCGCGGGGCCCAACCCAGGGAGTTCGCCCCCGGGGACAAAGTGCTGGTCTTAGTGCCTACATCGGAGTGTAAATTCTTAGCCAAATGGAACGGTCCCTACGAGGTCATAGAAAAGGTGGGTGCCGTCAACTACCGGGTACGACAGCCCGGACGACGACCCCCCACTAAGGTGTACCACATAAACCTGTTAAAAAAATGGGTGGCCCGCGAGGTGCTGTTCTCTCTCACACCCCCCCAGGTTGCTGTGAAAACAGAGCCCGTCCAAGTCCCGATGGGAGAGCAGTTGACCCCGAGCCAGCGACAGGACCTCCAGGACCTGGTCAACCAGAATAGAGACGTATTCTCTGCCGAGGCGGGGCACACCAACCTAATCCAGCACCGGATCGTCACAGAGCCAGGAAAACGGGTGAAACTGAGGCCATACAGGATCCCAGAGGCCCGAAGAGAAGCCATCGCGGCCGAGGTAAAAGCTATGCTAAGTGCAGGAATCATTGAGGAATCCAATAGTGAATGGTGTAGTCCAATTGTGCTGGTACCGAAACCGGATGGGTCAATCCGTTTCTGTAATGATTTCAGACAATTAAACGCTATCTCTAAATTTGATGCCTACCCTATGCCTAGGATAGATGAACTAATTGAACGCCTAGGAAGAGCCCGTTTCATCACCACGCTGGACCTGACAAAGGGATACTGGCAGGTACCTCTGGCACCCGAGGCCAGAGAGAAGACAGCGTTCGTCACACCAGACGGCCTCTTCCACTATAAGATGCTACCATTCGGGCTCCACGGGGCCCCGCCCACCTTCCAGCGACTAATGGACCGGGTCCTACGACCCCACCGGGTATACGCCGCGGCCTACCTGGATGATATAGTAATACACGGGGAGGAATGGGGGACCCACCTGCAACAGATCGACGCCGTACTGCAAGCCCTGCGGGGGGCGGGGCTAACAGCCAATCCAAAGAAATGTCGCCTCGGCCTTCGAGATGCAGATTACCTGGGGTATACAATCGGGCGCGGCTGCGTCAAACCCCAGGCAGGAAAGGTCGAAGCGATCCGGGAATGGCCCCGCCCCCGCACCAAGAAGCAGGTACGAGTGTTCATTGGGCTTGCCAGTTATTACAGACGTTTTGTCCCCCATTTCTCCTCCCTAGCAGCGGCCCTCACGGACCTGACCCGAAGCCGGCTGCCAGACCGAATCCTGTGGACGACCGAGGCAGAGGCAGCCTTTGGAGCCATCAAAGACGCCCTGTGTTCGGAAGCCGTGTTGGTGACCCCCGACTTCTCCCAACCCCTAGTGGTACAGACGGATGCATCGGAAACCGGGGTGGGTGCCGTCCTATCTCAGCTACATGAAGGTGAAGAACATCCGATTACCTACATAAGTCGCAAGTTACTACCCCGAGAGCAGAAATATTCCACGGTGGAGAAAGAATGCTTGGCTATCAAGTGGGCCCTAGAGAAGCTGAGGTATTACGTTTTGGGACGGCACTTCACCCTGGTAACAGACCATGCACCACTAGTGTGGATGTCAAGGAATAAGGACAATAATGCAAGGGTCACTCGCTGGTTCCTCTCTTTACAACCGTACGCCTTTGAAGTCGTCCACAGGTCCGGAGCTGCCCATGGGAACGCGGACGCGCTGTCGCGGAGAGACGCCCTGGGTTCCTGGGCCACCCCGCCCTCCCGGTCGGAGCTGAGGGGGGGGGTGTGTGGCAGCCGGCGGGGACGAAACCACGGTGAGGTAATAGAAGGAAGGTACGTCAGGCTAAGGTGGAAAGATTGTATGCCCATAATTGGAGTTCCGATGACGTCACCGCCTCAACAAGGGAATCCCCGGCACCTGGAGAAGACTCCGAGTAAGACAGCTGCGGCGAATCGCCGGGCTAATCAGCACCCTAGAAAAGGGGCTGCCAAACAACATTGGAGGAGAGAGTGAGTTGGAGTTTTGGAGTTTGTTGAAAGAGAGAATTGTAAAGCGCTGTGTATGATCCATTTTGCCAGGAGAAGTCTGCTGTGTGCCCGACCCCCGGATTGTACGAGAACCCGCCCCGTTACCGAACCCCGTCTGTCTGACAACCCTCCGCCTGCATCAGCCCTGGACCGTAAGATAATCTGTCTTAGTGTACCGAACCCTGGCATCGGACAACGACGATTCTCCCGGATTACGGACTGGCTGACGCTCCCGCTAACCATTACCTTTTCTTTCCCGCAAACAGCAATAAATTTGCGATATAAATTGAATTGCCGCCGTGTGGACATTGAGATTATTGTTTTCAGTTGTGTGACAACTCCAACCACCGCGGAGTTTGCCACAACAATTCCTGAAAATATCGCTCAATTTCTCAAAACTCTACAAACAAACCGAGTAAGAGTTAACTGTTTTGGCAAAATTCCACAAATCTCTTGCAAAATCAAACACTGCATTCAAAACATGTTCTCTCTTATCAAAACCGTATTTTTGCATCAAAACACTGAACACAGGCCATTATACGAATAGATCTTACTGAGCATCAGTTTCACACTGGTGTGATCAATTTAAAACACTTCCATCAAAATACTGTTTAGATACATTTTGGCATCATGATGCAATTACATATTCAAATGTATAAAATTATGAAGAAATTATTGGTGTTCTAATACAATACAGTAAATATGGCATAGGTAAACCTAATTCTACAGTAATTCAGTGCAGTTCAGTAAAGTGTGTGAACAGTCACTTTGAGTTTGTTTGTATTGTGTACGATACAATGCAGTATCGTCCTTTGAATGAGCTCCAATTGGACCACACACACACAACCCAGCTTCCCTCAAACCTAAAGCTGTTACTGCCACATTGCTACAAAGTTTTGCCAAGACACAAAAGTGTTACCCATTTTGGCAATTCATAATGTAATGGCACTGATGAAAAACACTTGGAACCTGAAATCAATGCACAATACAAAAATGTAACCTAGTACATCTTTATTTGTTACTGTACAGTAACACTTCAAGATGGGGGGGGGGGACGAAAACAACAAAACACCAACACACAACAAAATTCAACTTTACTCGGCATCCTGCCTCTGATCCTGATTGGGCCAGAGAACCTCATCCACATCGCATGCAATGTTTTCTCTGCCCAAGCAGCGGGGGGAAAAGCGCCTTGCATGCCTTATCCAACCCTGGCAGGCGTCTGCATGAATGTCTCCACATGCCTCTTCCATCGCCTGGAGCAGGGTCATTCGCTCATGGGGGTTGCGATCATACACCTTCCAGCGCCACGCTGAAAAGAATTCTTCTATTGGATTAAGGAAAGGTGAATATGGGGGTAGAAATAATCCAGAAAAGCGTGGATGGGCAATGAACCAGTCCTGGACCAGAGCAGTGCGGTGGAAACTTACATTGTCCCAAATGATAACGTAGTTGGGCTGCTCTGGTCCCTCTTCCTGTGGGGTGATGAGAATGTTGTGGAGCGAATCAAGGAATGCAATCAGAAGGGCAGCGTTGTAGGGTCCAAGATGAGCGTGATGGTGGATGACACCTTGTTGACCAATGGCCGCGCATATGGTGATGTTTCCACTTCGCTGTCCAGGGACATCAACAGTTGCACGGTGGCCAATTATGTTTCTTCCCCGCCGTCTGGTCTTGGTGAGATTGAATCCCGCCTCATCCACGAATAAGTACTCCTGCGGGGCCGCATTGGCATCAAGTTCAAGCACTCTCTGAAAACTAAAACGTGACCATGTCAGACAGACATGCATAGACAAATGCAGAGTGAACAGCAATATATTGATACAGAGTATTGAGAGGATGTGATCAATTACAGTAACCTACTGTACTCACTTGCACATATTGATAGCGCAACTCTTTCACCTTGTCAGAGTTCCGCTCAAATGGAACCCGATAGACTTGTTTCATCCTGACATGGTTGCGCTTTAGGACACTCGTTGATAAGCTGACTGTATATATATTGGGGAATATGATGTTGTCTTCAATGACTCGGTTTTGGATTTCCCGCAGTCTTATAGCATTATTGGCTAGTACCATATTTACAATTGCCGTTTCTTGTTCTGCAGTAAAGGTTAGGCCTCTGCCTCCCCTTGGTGGTAGTCTTTCAATTCTGTGAAAAGAAAGTATATATAGGCTAACATTTGATAAATGTAAAACACATAACAATGTTACACTATGCCTTTCTCTACAGTCATCACTGAGAACTGCATTGACATGATACCATGAAGTTACATTACTGTAATTACAGTAGAGAGTATAGAAGATTTACTGAAGTGGTTACTTACCTATTCTCATCTCTAAAGGTCCGGATAACTGAGGCCACAGTGAAACGGCTCAGATTGGGTTGCACACGCCGACCGGCCTCTGTCATCGTCAACCCATGGTTGATAACATGGTCGACTAATGTCGCTCGTATTTCATTTGACATAGTCACCCTTCTTGTTCCTCTTCCTCTTCCTCTTCCTTGTCCTCTTCCTCGTCCTCCTCCTCGTACACCTCTTCTCGCTCTCCCTCTCTCTGCTAGTTGCGCTTCCATTGTTTCAAACACAGAAGTCACCTGAAGCCTCATTTATGCTCTGACAGATAATTGAAAAGTTTAGCCAATTGAGTTTGAGCAGGTGTGGATGAGTTAGACCAATTGGTAATTAGGGTGTGGCGCTTGAGGCCAGTGTTTTCCATGTGAACAAAAAGGATTAGAGTATGAAAATTGAGCTAAATGATAGAATTTGTGTGTAGAGTAGTGCAAAAATGGGATTTAGAATTGCTATTTGAGTGAAAACAACGGAATTGTGCTTGGAGTTTTGCCGACAACGTCTTTATTGTTGATGCATTAGCTTCAGGTTTTCACCATTGTGTGCATAGTTCCAGTTTTTGTGTGTAAGCAATTGAGAAAAACTGTAATGGATTTGCCACAAGGGCAAAAATACAGAGAAAATTTGACATAAGCCACACCCCCTAAAAACGTTCCTTATTTACATATGGCCCCAGTGACGTCACAAGGTATATAGCCTTTGCCTGACCTTGCCACAGTGCAGAGTTAATACAGTAATTTTTTTTACTTATTATATTTTATCTTTTTATCAATTCTATTTTATTTTCTATATATTTTATTTTCTTAGTTAGGCCATGTAAAAAAAAAAAGTTGTTGATCGTCCCCGCCCGACATCCGAAAAAGGCCCAGACGACTTTTTATTTTTATTTTTTATTTTTTCGTGACGATGGCCAGAAGTTGCAGAAAACACAGGGAAATCCTATTTCTAAGACATTTGGATAGAAAATCGTACTCACACCGCACTAGGAGATCCTATCCGATCCACTAGGCCTAGCCTTCACTGCGGCATCTGTGTCCAAAAACGCGGTCGTGTACAGTGCACATTTTTGGGAGGAGGATTATGTCCCCGGAGATATGATGGAGTTCAGGATGGGATTTTGAAAACAGGACCGCGTGAGACTGATGCCTATCTGGTGCTGTCCTATCCATTCACTCTCCTTCAGTTCCATCAACATTAGCAGCCTTTGCCACTGGCCCTGGCGGAAACACTGTTCACAGAGCCAGCACAGTTTCAGCTAGAGACTGAAATGTGAAATATTTATGGTAAGTGATTGCTACTAGCTAACTATCAATTAATGAAATGACGTTGCTTGCTGTGAGGCTAGGTAGCTACTTAGCTAAACCGACCGATCGATCTGGCATCAAGCAATATTTCCCCATACGTTTGGAGGTAATATGTGGCGGCATGACGTGTTGTATACATCTTATTAGGCAGCTGGGGTAACGGCAGCAATTACACTTAAGTGAGGGTGTAACGTAACGTTAATTTAAATGGCGATCATGGACCGGAGAGGGGGAGATAAAACTTGTTACTTTATCATTAGCTAGAGCCTAGAGATAAAGAAAAAGTTACCTTTTTGGTTGCCTTGTCGATGTGGCAAATTTCTGTGGTCGTTCATCTGTCATACGTCTCCAAACAAGCCTCTGCTAAATAAATCCCGTTAGTGACTACTTTTTTTGCTGACTTTATTTTGTGGCTGTGCTGTGGAGGTGTAGCCTACACCACAGATGAGTTAAGTTAGGGGAAGCACTGCAACGTTAGCCAGAAGTCAAAGTATTTGAAACTAGTTAGCTGGCTAGCTATGGTGAGACTTTATAACTAGGAACGTTTTTAGGATTTTTGACTGTTATTTTCATGTAATGTCATAGTGACTGTTGGGAAATTATTTAGAAATATACAATATTATTGCTTTTATGTCAGTGGGCAAAATGCACCTTTCAGCCACAGGGTGGCAGTCTAAGACCAAATGGAGCTATGAGGTTCAAAAGAATGGTTTGTCAGCCCTCCTGCTCAATGGTTTTGAGCAGGAGAACTTACTTGATTGCAATAGAGTGCAATATTGATTGCTTACTTATTGCCATGTAAGCAATCAATATTGGTGAATTGCATAGTTTACTTTTTCTCCAGGCTCCTATTGGCACACCTGCACTACAATGACAAAGGCAGCCAATGTTGATGTCTACCGTGGTCCACCACATTTTTAGTGGTGGTGTGTGCACTGTGTGCAGTAACAGTATTGAGCTATTTTAACAATAGCTACATGATCATGAACTGTGTATTCTGCGCTTTCTGCACATTTCATAGGCTATAATAATCACAATTGCAGCTCAATATAGACTACCGATTAATTCAAAGTATAATTAGCTCGCTAGCTACAAGACGATCTTGACGGAAACAATAGATGAACTTAGATGAAATAGATGAAAATAGATGAAATAGATGAAAAATATTGTTAAATGTCAAACGATGTCTTCTAACTCAACCCTAAATTAAAAAGTGATCTAAACACCATACACAGGCAACCAACACAGCCGATGTCGCCCGACATTATTACGGACGACGAATGGAGGCCATTTTGCTCAGTGGGGTTGGACAGTCTCTACTGGGTTAGTTTGCCCGCTGTCACATTAGATAGCTAGCGCAAGCATTGGAAAGCAGATTTTCCAGCTCATCTGTCTCAACGATGACAACATTACGATCCATTTTGCTGCTAACGTTGCTTACTTTACCATTCACTGTAACTACCGCACTGTTCTCACTGCCCTATGTGTGCCCATTTGATTTGCCAGATTTGAGGTGCGCGTGGCCGATTTCATTACAAAAATAAGCATAGTAAATCTAGGTGTATTTAAAAAAGATTTTAATTTTAAATCCCATTGCTACATAATTTTCCCACATATTAATTCACTGTTGAATTAAAAAGTTGCCCTTTAAAGTGATATTCTCCTGACTTATTTTCCCATAGAGTTCAATATGAACTCGATTCTCACGGAAAATGAGTCAGGGGAAAAAACTTTAAGGCCCCAGTATACTTAAAATGAAATTGAAATTGGTGGATTCACAGGCTGTCAAACTGCTGACGAATGCAGCGCTGGGAGCAAATGTCAGTATACTCACTGCAACTTGAGCTCTGTTTGTTTAATGACGTTCCACTCCAGATGGTTTAGAAACCTGTTATAAGTTTCAATATTACAATCATTGTCTCAATACGCTAATGCGCCCATTGTGCAATGCGGTCCTGGAGGAGAATGACAACGATTTATACTTATCTAGAAACTAAACTAATAAAATGTAGGTTACTTTTATAATTACAACATAGGCATTTGCAGTATTGCTATGTTGAAAAAGTAACGGCAGGATGGAAACGTAGCATATTATGATTTTATTCATTTATTTAATTTTTTTATTAATAGTTTTTATTATTATTATGTTTTTTAAACATACATTGCAAACATCAAACAGTGCCGATACAGATAACACAGACAACCACTGACATTAAGTCTAGGCAACAAAAAAAGAGGAGGGGTGGTGCAGAACATAATAATTACATGCAGTATTATGATTGAGGTTCCATTTCGTGATTGGTACAGTTTCTTACAATATACAAATACTGAGCTAGTGTATTGTTTCAAGCAGTCTCTCCGCAGCGTGTTCCATTGACAATAAATCCAAAAAGTTCCTCAGTCATGTGTCCACACAAAAGCACCATAGTTTACGTATTTTCCGTTTCAAAAGAATTTTCCTTTTGATTGACATAAAGGCCAGTGAGATACAGTGTTACATGGTCCTATTATTTCCCTGCCCCCAACAAACACACCATGGGACACAATGGAATAACAACATTCAAGACATTGGATAACACATCAATTACCTCTGCCCACAATCTCCTGAGAGCATCACATTCCCATAACAGCGGCATGAGTGTACCCCTCTCACCACAGCCACGCTAGCACAAATCTGAAAGGTTTGAGTTAATCTTTTTCAGTTTATGAGGTGTCATATATGATCTATGTAGGACCTTCATTTGGATGACTTTGTATCTTACGCAGATGTGTTTTTCCAAATGGCATCCCACTGTTGCGGTGAGAGAGATACACCCATGTGCTGCTCCCAAATTGAATAACGGTGTTGCTACTGGGGAAGAGAGGCTAAGCAGTTTGTACAGGGCTGAGACCGTTCCTCTCCCAGTAGTGGCTGCTCTCAATTGGTTATCTAGTGCAGTTTGTGACTCTAGTATGATACCTTTCTGAAGAGGTCCATGTTAAGATTGGTTTAAGCTGGAGGTAGGGAAGAAACTAGGCATCACTGATGTTGAACTCTTTTCATTTCTTGGAATGAGATATGGTGAGCATCTTTAACTACCTGCCTGATTTGTTTGATACATTTACAAGTGTTTTTCCACCTGCAGTAAACATTGGGTTATTCCATATGGGGCATGAAGGGAGGGACGCTCAATTTTACTGTTTAACTTGGGGTGATACCGTAATTATGCAATTGACTTGTTATATTCTGTCACTATCTTATCCTCAAGCCATTCCCAGCTGCCTATTATATCAGTCTTTTTGTAGCCCCATGATAATAGGTATCTAGCATTATAAGACAAATAATATGAATAAGTATCAGGCACTCCTAGTCCGCCCTTGTTTCTTGGCATTTATAGTTTTTTGTGGCGAATTCTGGGCTAATTTTCTTTCCACAGAAAGGCAGAAGTGGTATAGCTTATATAATAAAAGACAATCTAGGACGGATGTTAATTTTCATCACGTCTGCTGTGCCCCATATTGATAGGGGTAGTACCATCCATTGCTTGATATCATCCCTGATAGTTTTTAAGAGATCGGGTCCATTTATCTAAAAATATCTTGTTAATCGCCAATCTGATGTTGATCCCTAGGTATTTCATCCCTAGTGGCTTCCCTACAAATGGAGCAGAGCTGAGGTGAGCTGGAAATGTATGATAATTTAGAGGAATGGCCTCACTCTTACTCCAATTCACTTTATATCCCGAAGGTCGACCAAAAGCTTGAATGAGTTCTAACATCCTTGGTATAGAGGTACAGGGATTTGTTAACCCCTTTGCGCACATGCCTAGTGACCATGCTGCCGGTGGCAAGATTTTGCTCAACTGAGACATTCGTTGCTCCTGCAGCCAAACTATTAGTGGAAATCGTAAACTCTGTGTTTTAACATTATTGGTAGACGATTTATGACAATTTCTGTCGAATACGGAGTTTCTAAGTGTCACTATTTTCCCGTAGCAAGTCAATTTAACAAGCAACCCCCCACCCAGTCTATACCTAACCATGCGTGGCATAGTGGACAACAGCATCTATGTTTGAGTTCATAACTATATTTATTCATCATATAAAATTTGAATTCCGTCATAGCAACAAGACAAACCTAACAATAGCGTGATCGTACGCCAAAAAATCCCAGCTCACTCAAATGCGTAAGTAAACTTGAAATTATTGTCTCAATATACCACGTATTCTACTATGAATATCTGCTACTAAATATGAAATAAATATACAATCCTTCCATTGGTTTTACACATCAAGATGTTCCTTTCATAATTCAGTAGTCATTAATTGTCTGGTACAATCCGTTAAATATACAATACCTCTATTACACACTGAACTGACTCATAATACCCCCCATACCCCCCCCCCCCCATGCATTACAGTTCATTCTGGTTTAATTATCAGCTCTTTTATCCAATAGAGTACATTATAACCTTAGCAACGGTATATGCCATGTCCTATTGGGTGCTTTGAACAATTAATTACAGCCCAGCATAACGGCGGTTTTCGGTTTAACGGTCTAGTATTACGCACGCTCTAGAAAACGCGTTCCACGACTGGAGTTTTCCCTTCTTGATATGTAGCACTGTAGCACTGCTTATAAAATGCGGTTGGTCTCCCTGGCTACATATGTACATTCGTTTTTTTTCACTCAAGCACTGTCTTTCCAATATGATTGATAGGCCTATTGTTATTATCACATTTTGAGTGCATTTCACATACTGTAGTGAAATCGTAAATGTTCTGTTTGACGTATGCTACCGATTTTCATTGAAGATAAAACATTTGGCAGCATTTTGCAGATGGTGGAATACTATTTTATTTTTATGTTATCGTAAATAATATAGGTTATGGCGTATATACTTGTCAATTAGGGCATGGAAAAATGCTCATTCGAATTTACTGTGTGCTGATATGTTGTAGATTAATGTAATATTTTTCCTTGGAGTCATTATGAATGGGAACAGTAAAAAATGTAAAAACTACAGAAAAATGCAATCCCGGGGGAAAAGTATACATACTGTAGAGTACAGGTAAAAGTGATGTTTTATTGAGGTACAAAAGTGAATGATTAGGCTACATATTTAGGTGTATGTAACACTGTGATATCAATGTTTTCATCTTAAACCATTAGAAGGGGCAAATGTATATGCTTTATAATGGACAAAACTAATTTTATTCATTTTATGACATGTTTTAGAAAGGGTTTTGGACCCATAGATATCTACCCCCCTACACTGATGAAAATATAGTAATTCCCACTTGAAAATGATGCAAAAGTGAGTTTTATGAGCCAAAACTGTTGATTTGTAGTTAAATATATAATTATTTTTTATTATTTAGAGCAGTGCACAATTTAGCCATTTGGATAGATTTGGAGACACTAATGGACAACAGGGTACACTGCCTGTATTTTGCATCATAGATCTGTAGCAGTTCTGCATGTCATCCTCAGATTTTGCATACTTGTGGACATGGAGTTTATGATCCAGGAAATGTATAGATTTACCTGTTTCACTTATGTAGTTTTCAGTATTTTGTTGCAAACTAAAGAAAAACCTATTTTTCCAAAGTTTGTGGCACTTTATTTTGACTTAAATTATGAAAATAAACAAATCTAACTTAAATGGTAAATGTAAATGGTACACCTGTCTTGTTTCATTTAAGCCATTTACCAAGTTTCTGTGATGCTCACACCTGGGGCCACGTATAAAAATAAAAGAATAAACGGTATATGTAAAAGAATGCGCAAAAGAATGCTCAAGGAGAAAGTCGGAAATCTGCTTACGCAAAGTTTTGCACTTTCTCCTGCTGCCTTTTGATCACGGTGTCGCCATATCACACTGACTCCAAACATTGCATACGCATGGTGTCCAGTGTTTGCAGAGGAACATAGATTCTCTTATTTTATCTGAATTTATGCATGGAAACTCCCATACGCAGATTTCTGAGGGAATTTTTCTGCTCAGCACTGTTTATATATGTGGCCCCTGGAGTTATAAAACCTTAAACAGAGCACCCCCTAAATGGTGAGAATTTACCAAATTTTTCATTTGTGCTAAGGGGTTAATGTTAATGTTATATCATCGGCATATAGGTTCATTTTAAAATCATGACCACTCATGGTCATCCTGCTTATATTGGCTCTATATTGGCTCTTATAGCATGTGCTAAAGGCTCTAGTGCCAGAATTAATATACTTGGCAAGGCCACTCTATTCTATCGAAAGCTTTCAGCATCCAGTAAAACTAACTAATGCTGGATGCTGGAAAGAGCTTGCCCTCAACATGACATGAAAAAGTCTCTTCATATTATTTTGAGGATAGGCGACCTGTTACGAACCCCCCCCTGCTCCAGATGTATTAAAGAGGGGATAACCTTATCCAGGCACAATGCAAGGGTCTTAGAAGACAGTTTGTTGTCATTATTTAATAAACTTAATGGATGGAAATTGCTCATCTGCATATGATCCTTGCCTGACTTGGGTATTACAGAAATTGTGGCTGAATGCATGGTCATTGGCGTTGCCATCGTATTATTATATAGCAATATTGTATAGCAATAAGTAGTGGAGACAGGGTGCTCTGGAAGCATCTATAAAATTATATAGTGTAGCCATCATTGCCTGGTGTTTTTCCAGCTGAGAAGGATTTAATGGCAGATTTAATTTCTGTTTCCAGTATAGGAGCCTTGATTGCCTCTCTCATTCTAGCATAGCTTGGGCAGAGATATATCTTTTAAAAAGTCATCCATCTCAGTGTTGTTAGTATGACATTCTGATTGGTATAAATTGGGAGTAGAAAAGCTCATTTGTTTCTGATAAATTACTAGAGAGCCATTACAGTCCTTTATGGCTGGTATTGCTTGTTTGTTTTCAAGCTGTTTAACACTTGAGTGCTAACATTTTTCCAGCTTTGTCTCCTGACTCAAAATATTTCCTATGCAAGCGAAAAAGGGCAAATGTGGTCTCTTTATGCAGAATAGCTTGCAGATCTGAGCTGACAATCAGCAACGCATTTTTAAGACTAGACTTTTTTGGGTCCAACATATGTTTTGCTTCCAGAGCTTTAAGTTCAAATTAATAAATGAATATAACAAATGTATTACTGTACTACAGTATGTGAAATGCACTCAAAATGTGATTAATAAATTCAGATATTTCTCCCTTATAGTCACTACAAATTCTTCATCTCTCAATAAAGAGTTATTGAATCTCCATTGCTTAGTTTTGTGTGAGTTGACAGATGGAGAAAAAATGACTGCTATGGGAGCGTGATCACAAATAATGATACTGTGGATCTGAGAATCAGTCACATTTTGTACTAGCGATTTTGAAAGGAGGAGATTCTAGAATAGGGTGACCAGACGTCGCCGTTTTCTGGGGACAGTCCCCGTTTTTGATGCCTTGTCCCTGGCTCGACCTGTCCCTGGAAATGTCCCCGGTTTTTTCCTCCAAACGGAAAAAAATTAAAAACACCCGTTTTTATTTTCCGTCCTGTGCGTCAGGGTTTCCGTTAACCAGTAATTACCGTTTTTTTTCCGGCAAAAACTGTCAAAGTCCGACAAATTCAAATCTTGCCGGTCATAATGTCCGGTAAAAAACATTTATAATTTTATCGAAATAAATGACATTTCCACACATCTTTCTATTAAAAAATTGGTCAAAAAATTTAAATGGTCTCTTTTTTTATAAAAGGATATGTGGAAATGTAATGTATTATATAAATTACATTTCCACATATCCTTTTATAAAAAAAGAGACCATTTTAATTTTTTTATGAATGTGTAGTGTATGTGCGATGAAGGAAACAAATGTTATGTTACGTTTGTTCCACTCTGATTAAGCGCGCACTTGGATTGGATGCTATAGGCCTAGCCACCATTAGGGATGTGCGGGACGAGTCGGCTAGCCGAATAAACGGTGCTGCTTCTGCTAGTCGGGAAATACTAGTCGGTTAAACAATTTCTTTATTATTATTTTTTACATTTTTATTAAGACATTTACATTTTGTTTTAAACAGTTAGCTAATTTGCACCCAAATTACTTCCTAATAAAATGTTGCTTTAAAAAAATAAAAAAAAAGTCTAAATTGTTACCATCCTCACGCGGTCACGCAGGCGCAGAAAAATGTCAGCTGTGTTCCATTATGCATATCCTACAAAACATGACACCATTCACTAAATAAAATTTATCCAATAACAGTCAGTATATTTATTGAAAACCATTTAATTATTGGCAGCTGGTAGGCAATAGCCTATGTTAAAAAGCAGTAGCTACTCAGACCATACATTTTTGTTGAGCGAAATGAATAACATACATGTGAACGTGGTCTGGTCATAGACGGGACCAATAACAGTCGTAGTATTGAAAATCATTTTCAAATAAACTGACTGGGCAGGATCAGTAATAGGCTTATTGGCATATGTCGGGGAAGTGAGGTTTAAGGAAAAATGCGTTTATTTTTCTGAATCCAGCAGTTCAACGCCACTCAACGCCCTTGTTAAAATGCTCAGCACTCTGAATACTGAACACAATGCTAAAACCCCTCACTCAACCATACATTTAATTATATTTAATAAATTTAATTGAATAATTATTATTAAAATGACAATCATCAATTAAATCGCCAAATTCGTTGATAGGTCAGTCGAACAGTAACCTGGTGGATCAACCAACAAGTCAAAACAAAGTCTAAATCAGGTTAATCAAATAATGTTATTACAGGAAAAATTTGAGTAATTAATTCGAAC